>OZ026829.1:851035-1249479 GCA_964023185.1 Macaria liturata
TAACAAGAATGTAGCTATAAATTATATCTTATAATTTGCAAAATTAATAAAAACTGTTACCCCCTTAGTTAAGGGGCAACTTTTGGTAAGCATACTAATACACATCTACTTATTTATTTATTAGTCTGCAGGCATCACACTAAAAAACAAGATAAACCATGAAAAATCTAATGTATGGATTTACATAACAATTCACCCCACATAATGTTAATCCCATAAAAGTACATTGGCCTGTCTATTACTCCCTTTATGGTCTTTCTATTCCTACACAAAAAAAAGCTAGTTTACAATATATATACAAACACCAGTGTTAATGTATCCTGGTGGTATTTAGGCACTTAATAATAGTTTACATAACAGCTTGTCCAAGCACGTAGGCCACTATAAAGCTTTTAATTTGTTGATTATTAATGATATGAAAACAGAGTAAAGTTTAATATGATTGGTCTAAATACTCTACTTAGGCTTAAGTATGTTACTAAAAATAAATTTGCACACTGAGAATAAATTTGCACGTTTGTTAGTCACCTTTTTCATAAAATAATATAAACAAATTATGGTTTGCAATCTTTCACATATTCCAACCAACATACATGTAGGTACAACATACGTGAATTCAACGTGAGTAAAAACCGTTATAATGTTAATGAAATGTCTCACGATAGTTTCAATAATAACATAGTACGCCATAAATTGCATCTCAAGTCTACACAAAATCTTAAATTAACTGTTTATCACAAGCACTGAATAGCAGAAGCAGGGCAGTAAATAATTTCTGCCTTGCATAACAAATGGGGATGCTGCAGTTTTCAGAACTATTTAACTATGAATAGAGAAGTTTGCAGTGCCTCAACTTAAAGCAAATAAGGGGAATTATTGTTTTGTCAGCCACTCTTCTTAGCTTCTGCTGGCAAAGACAAAAAAGATGATATAAAAAAAATCTTACAGTGGTGAGTACTTATCACTCATCATGAATATAATCAGCTTAATGACACCCACTGCAGGACATAAGCCTCTTCCCTATTACGTCAATAATCCCTGTCTTGCGCTGTACTTGTCCAGATGTTTCTTTCAAACTTTCTAATATCATCCATCTTTAAATACTATTAAACAATCTTGAAGACAAGTGAAAATAATGAACAGTCGATAAGATTGTTTGCTGATTAAATAAAAAAAAATGAAATTAATAGCTTTGTAAAAGTTGGTTTAGTCATTATAAATTATTTAATGCTTTTCTTAAAACCTTATTTCACTGTCGCTAATATTAGAAAATATTGCTGACCAATCAATTTATTTAAGCAAATAGCTGTGCCGCTTATTAATTTTGAAACAAATAACTTATTCATAGTTTGAGAGGTACTTTTGGAAGTATATTTGTGAAAGTTTTTCGAGAGCAATTAACGTTTTAATTTTGAGGCAATAATAAATTAATTTGTATCAATATTACAACAGTTTTACGTGGGTCGGATGACATGTCACGTTAATTTGTAGGTCCTGGCTGCCATGTTAGAGGCCCTTAGGGCAGCTTGATAAACACTCGACACCAGAGTTGGCCACTCACATTCGATAAGAAAGAAAGACATTAGTTTTTAGGACTAGGTTATACAACTTTATTATTGTGTATCATTAGTTGAATCATGGTCAAACGCAAACCTTTTTTGATTAAAAACAGATTTGAATTCACAATAATAAACCAAAAGACTGTTACTCTCCTAAGACGAAGGAAACAATCAAGAATGAACACATTTCTTCAGCTAATCTGAGAAACCACAGCATCGAGTATTTTAATTATTTTAATCTTCTAGGAAACTCCGTAAAGCCTCTCACAGCTTAGAATTCTGATTTGTGGGACAAGTTAAGAGCGAATGTTGCATTAAAAAAAAAACCTAAATATATATAAAACTCAAAGGTGACTGACTGATATAGTGATCTATCAACGCACAGCCCGAACCACTGGACGGATCAGGCTGAAATTTGGCATGCAGGTAAATGTTATGACGTAAGCATTCGTTAAGAAAGGATTTTTGTAAATGCCACTTTTAAAGGGGTGAAATAGAGGATGAAAGTTTTACTTCTTAAAGCGAGCGAAGCCGCGAGCACTCACTATAGTGTTGGAATATACTGCAAGCAAATACTACTAAACAATCTAATTCCTATGAGAACGGTAAATTTTAAATCAAAAACGTGTGACGAGATAAAATTGAAGTATTTACTACATATATAATTGGTAAGTGAAAATTGTGTTATTGTACTCAACTTTCTTCGCCAGAAACCAAGGTAATCTCAGTTTTCAATAGAATAAACATAGACCTAGATGATAGGTAACGGACTACGTTACAAACGAAACTATGATTTTCATTGCTTATTGTTAAATTTATGACATTTAGAATGAGAATAAGAATAAAAACCATTCATTGCAACATGAAACCATTTAAGGTTTGTTTTCTTGGCTTCTATGTTTTCGTATTACTGGATATCGTTGAACTGGATTTGGTTTTAAAACTATTGCTTTTAGGCAAACTTTTAACTCTGGCTTTTAGGTGAAAGTCGTAATTTATAAGCTGCGAAGTGCAGCGCGTAATATTGATAGTTTCAACCACTTTTTCAAATTGAGACTCAATCTGTTATCAGGAAAATTTCGTTAAATAGCCTCGAATAACTTATGCTTCATACCACAGTAATTTCCACAATTCCGCTAATTTATAAGACAAAAAGCGTCTCGCCTGCGAGCGTCGTCGAGTAGACTTGTGACCCGCGATCAATTCTTGAATGCTTGTGGTCGGAGCTTGGTGTTGATTTACTTGAAGATATTTTGTTTTTATTTTGGTTTTATGTTGTGTTCTTTTGTTTTTGCTTTTTCTGGAGATCGATTGAGAATATTTAGTACAATGATTTGTTTTTGTTTGTACTTATATTGAAAACAAGTTTTTAATTTACTTTTGTTTATTATAATCAGTTTTAAAGTGAAACGTTTTCTAGATAATACATACCTAGTTTGTGTGTATAAATAGGTTATTAAAAATTTAATAAAAAAAATTAAAAAAAATTACATTTTAATTAGTATCCCTAATATTTGCCAGAAGTATGTTTCCAAATTTATCAGCATTAGAAAATAAACATTGCAATTATTAAATCCTAAAATCCATACACAAACAGAACAATCACAAATCATTCTAATCCACGTCATAGCAAACCGAACCTAAACCCAAATTCCCATTCCGATTCGATAATACCATTAAATTCCTGTTTGCTACAAACGGTGGCGAGTTACAACCATAGACAATATAAACCATAGATCTAACCATAGGATGTTTAGGCAATATACTTAGGTATATTTTTTTGAACAAAACCTATGTACATAAATATCTTTTAATCGATATAAAGTTTTATGTTTGAGGCGCTTCATGTGTATAAAAACTATCAGAATTGATAAAAGTCGGTTAAAAACGTAAACACTAATCACACAAATTAATTGGCATTGTATACAAAACAACACAATTAATGACAGCAATACAAATAAATCCACTTAGGAAAATGCTTTAGCAAAATACTGTAAGCGATAAAATTACATACAATGAAAATATATTTTAAGGTACAAATAAAACTTTTTATTTATTAAAAGATATGTATAGTATATTGATCGTTCTTAATCTTGCGACATTTATGTGTTTCGGAAGTTTTTCCCCAAAAAGCGTTGTCTATTTGGTATGAAATCGTATGTCCATTTGTAAATACATTAATTATTCTGTACGGGTGACACACGCCAATCGAGCGGGCCGCAATGTACTCGTAAAGGATTTATTTATTCGACGCCGGGGAGACGGAATTAGGATCTGAGGACGAGGAGGTGAGAATGCGGTGTCCTTAATGCGAGTGGGATTTGAGAAGTGGGTTTAGATGGGTGATAAGAAGAAGGTAGTAGTGGTATTATTTCTGGAGTAATTTTCAGTTTGACTGGAATTTCGTGTTTGCTTATGTAATCAATAATTTTACCCCTTTTCTTTTTTAATAAACTTTCAATTTGGATGTCTTTGGTGGGTTGGATGTTAAGTTAAATTGTAGGACCGGGTTGTTTGTCATATTATGGTAGTGATTAAGCTATGTAAGAGGCCCCTAGTGTGGTTTCACTTATTAACAAGAAGAAGAATGTTCATGATCCATCTATTTTGGAAGGATTTGAAAGGAAGACATATGCATCCAGCGTTGAACTTCCTTTTGGACAGGCAAATGAAGACACGGCCTTCGCAAAACGGCAAAAAGCAATATTTTACCTTCGCTATATAAATAGATCAAGAAAAGTCTTTTTCTTATGAATGAGTCAAACCACACTAATTGATGTTTTTTTGTCCGTTATAATGTGATTTGTGTCTCAATTAATGTCTATAATGCTTCTTCTGTTAGACTATCGCGCACAATAAAATATCAAAATAACTTTAGTATTAATATTGTAAAACAACTCAACAAGTTTTACATTAATTACTAGCTAAGAGTAGAGAACAGAGATATTGTACAAATAATAAATAATGTAAAATAAAGGGAAGAAAATACTCTATTCTAACAAGATACATATCTATTTTCCTTCCAACTTTCTCGAGAAACAAACTGCTTACTCGTAATTATCTACCTCAATCCATTTACTTTATCCATTAACTGGACCAACCTAATCAAACGTTATTGTGCTGATAAGTTCTCAACGGACTGATAACGCCTGATGGAAAGTTTATCTTGGTTCTCTGTAGCGCCTGACAAAAAGATATTTTCTGACGCCAGGCAAAAAGTAATTCGTAGCGTTTTGCATTCTCTTTGAGCTGTATTTCCTCATGACTGAGAGTCGTGTTCTCATGGGCAGGATACTTTGTGGTGGGCGCCCAGGCCATTCCATGGCAGACACATACCCTCTAATATTGTGGTCCTCAAACATGCCGGTTTCTTTTCCTTCACCGATAAGCGAGTGCTACTCCACACATTACTTGAAAAAACAAGTCATTGGTGTAGGCCCGAATTTGAACCAGGGTGTGATTAAAAGCAGACGCTTAAACCACCGAGTCACAATACCTTTTTTCCGCGTTTTGCATCACAGTTGCAAAAATAACTTGATTATGAATTAAAGTCATCGTAAATTGAATTTAACTAAAAACATTCCATCTTGTATAAAAAAAAAATATCTATCACTTACAAAAATTTCGATCGCGTAGCAATGGAACCAGAAAAAGTAATAAGGGAAAGAAAATCTTTAATTTCGTTTTTCCGTTTATTTTGTACTTTTCCTGATTTACCAATATTATCTCTCTCTTATCAAGTAAGTTAATTCATTAATACATTCTGAGAATTTGAGGAAAACCAATTTGTCCTTCTCAATAAAAGTAGGTGTTTATGTGTATTACTTATTTTGTCTTTCGGATATTTTTTTGAGGAAGTCATTTAGGTGGTTAGTTAAAGTAAGTTGTTTTTTTTACAAGGAAAAGGCGAACGTTTGACTACAGCCTGCTTGATGTTAAGCACCACTGAAGATTTGTTGTTTTCATTGTTTGTGATTTTTGAAGAACGCACTTGGTCTGTTCGTGATTATGGGAATTATGCCATAATTAAAACAATTTGCAAGCTGTCAGTAGACGCATAGACCTGCTTGTCAACTCAAAGCTAAGGCATCTTAAAAAACTCTCAATCTTTACTGGTGTTCGTCACTTTATAAAATGTTTAAATAATTAACATTACTTTTTAAGCCTAAGTACATTTTACTTTTGCTACTGAATGGTGCGTTGCAATCCTATTGAAATGATGATGACGATGATGAAATAATGTTTACTTTCTTACCACTTTTAACACAGTTTTGTATACTTATGAGCACAATAATGGTAAACCAAACATGCCTAACGCAATATTTTCCGTGTGCATAATATGCCAACATGCCGCGAGCGAAACGGCAAAAATAAATAACAGCACAATAAATCAATTCAACTCAATTTTCGCACGGAAAAACTAACATAGGAAGTGCGTGAATGTTTTGGTAAACAATTTTGAAATGATTTGCCGGGATCTTTGTTTTCTAGGAAATATCTTCAAAGTCAAAGCTATTTATTGGTAAGCAAATTCTTACATGTCATTGATTAAATCTTAATACATTTATAAAATTAGTAACAACAATCCATATTATACATAAGTACATAGTTCTTCAAATTGAGAGCAACTGAATACAATATATTGAATAAGGCTATATAAGGTGTATAGGCAAACATGTATGTACCTGCATAAAAAAATCAAGCATGAATTACATATTCAATCAAAATCTGTTACAAGTAACTTTTATTTTTTAGCATTATCACTTCACTTTCTTGCAGCGGTGAGTCTGAAATACCATAGCCATAGCTGTTAGCTCTTTCTGCTTTGCCACTTAATTTCATAATGACACTTTATTATTTGGTTTTTATAAGGTCGGTCACAATCTTTTAAACTGCCGACCGAATCATCATAACGCCAAAAATAAATAACCCCCAGCAATAAATCATCAACTAAACCAATTTTAACACGGTAAACACTAAAGCAAATACCCAAAAGTACCCTAAAATACCCTGTTTCTGCCCAAAAATGCCTTAAAATACCCTAAAACGCCCTAAAACAATCACCGCGCGATTCGTTCTCATTCAGTTGCGCACTGACATAACCCAGATTTATGTGTTTGCTATTACGTTGGACCGTATTAACGTAGATGAAAATACAAGGAAATAGGTCAGAAGCGGGGCCGCTTTGGGAATGTTACAAGTCGATGTTACAAGTATTTATGGATGATAGAATGACTTGTAAATAGCAAATAATTTTAACGTTTTTCAAGAAAATATATTTTCAGATCATTAAAAATAAATCATTTATTGTAATACGTACAAAAAGTTAACATATTATTTCTCACTAAATGTATCGCTTTGCTATGTTTTTGTGACACATTTTAATGTACGTAATAGCATTATATGAGGATACAACAAAAGTACTTTTCTCGTAAGTATATTAATTTTATGATAAATATATTTTTTTTTTTACTTGGAAATGAACATAAAACGTGATTTCTGGCGGCCAATAAACATAATTATGAACAAACATTTATTACAACCGTGGTATAAATATCTTTGTAAACTTGTAAAATTCTAACAAATCGACCGCCAAAGTCCCGCCTTTTCCTCATTCACCTCTCTTGCAGTATTAATTGGGCTAAAGTTTTGGGAGATCCAATTTGCTATCACGACATCTAGCGGAAGACGGATGGCTACAGAAGCGGAATTAGCGGCCGATGACGGCGCTAGTTTCTTTGGGATTTCCTCAAGTGTTGAAGAAATTTGTTGGGTACGCTTTGAGATTTTTTCTCGATTTTGATGAGATTTTGGCGATCTGATTATAGATTTTCTTTAGGTACATTAAGGCAACATTTTAGTATCATAAATATTTTAGTATCGTATTTTGTGTTTTGTCTTCAAAGACAGCAACATTTACATAAGCGACACTGTGGTCGAAAACAAGGCTAACTGCACTGAAAAAGAACTTTCGCATCAAAATTCATAACACAGTCTCCGAACTTACTCCGTAACTACAGCGGAACCCAAAAGCTGACAAATTCATTTTGGAACAATAACTTTCTTTATTGACAATAAACTCAGTCGTAAAATTCGCGAGCCATCGAGCCCGAATAAATGGAAAAGTTTTAATAATTACTTTCTTAATCTTTAATTAACTAGCAAATTGTACTACGAATAAAATAACAAGTTTGTGTTTTTCAATTGTTTTCTTAATTGGGCGCCTTTGGTGCGGTATTGTTTAGGCTTTTGTTTTAGAGGGTTTCCTTAATTCGATTTTTAAACTGTGCCAACGTAAACAATGAAAAAGTATTTAATTGTCTGCTATTTTTGGGATAAATTAACTTGTTTACTTTACTGACTCATAAATACACCTTAGATCTAAGAACAGTATACTTATTGTATGTATTTACAAAAGAAAAGTATATAAGTATTATATCCGTTATCTAGTTTCCACGACACAAGCGTTTGCTTAGTGTGGGGCTAGATGGCGCTGTGTGCAATGTCCCGTTTTTTTATTTATTGATAGTTAAACCAATGAAATTATATATATATTGTATTATTATTTATTTATTTATTTATTTAAATTGATTTTACAGGAAGCAAAACAAATTTATAATAGACAAATTAACTCGCGCTATTGGAAAGTTTAGCTTTCACAAATATATAATATGTGAATTGATGAAATCACCATTTCTCTGCATTTTTGTACTATCCGAGTTAAATCACAGAATACAGTATAGCAAAGTAATCAACAATAATAAAACTGGAACTAAATTAAGTTTCATTGCATCAGTAACAAAATGAAAACCTCTGGAAAAATTGCATCGGCCATTGCTGTAACAGCCTCCATTGGAAGCGGCTGTTTTAATTTTAATTATTTTTTACGGTCGTAAAGGGAACTGTAATTCAAAGTCTGATCTTTTTGTCAGCTTTTTTAATCATTGGGGCTAAACGAGAAAGTAATGTGTTGATGGAATGTGTTAAATGTATTTTATATCGTAAAGCCATGCCAGAGGCCCTTAGAGCGGTTTGAAAACTCACGACCAGAGTTAGCCACTCTCATTCGATAAGTAGAAGAAGTTAAATGTATTGGTTAGGGACACATTATGCCTTGAATTTTTCAAATTTTGTATTGTGACTGGCATAGTTAGTAAAAGTGTGATTCTGTTTATCAATAAAATGCACATAGGTGGGCTAACAGAGTTGATAAAATCAGTGAAATTATACAATGTATTAGTCCTAAGAAATAGTAGAAGTATTAGGTTAATGAGTTATATTATTCCTAGGATAGTAAATGAAAACTTTCGTATTTTATGTAATGGTAATTCATAGCTTAATGCTAAACTAGCAATTCTGCATTGAGTAAATTAGCTAAGTTATCGTCATCTTCTTTTTCTATCGAATGAGAGTGGCCAACTCTGGTGTCGAGAGTTTATCAAGCCGCCCTAAGGGTCTCAGACATGGCTAAACGACTGCTGTAGTAGACAAACAGCCTACAATTTAACGGGTTTTCCGACCCATGGTAGCGCCCAAAATGGAATGCCACTTTTCGGTCACCCATCCAAGGACTGACCCAGTCGACCTTTGCTTAACAGTGGTAATCGCAGGCCATTGCTTCCTCTAGCTGAACTACGGGCGCTTCAGTAAACTGAATTTTATAAAATCACGAATCAATTAGAACACGTCATGAAAAAGATCAAGTGTAATGATCACTGAAACTCGGGAGAAATGTGTAGGTAGTGTTTTTCCGCTGCGACTCACTACACATTTCTCCAGAGTTTCAGTTACAATGGATTTCCGCAAAGTAACGCCCGATTCAATATCTTATGTAATGATCACCTCACTTTTTTGGAAAGTCGGTTAAAACGGTATTATTCTTCGCAGCTCAACATTACACAGTTGATACAACGACCCCATGTTTGCTTATCACAGACCCCAATAAAATTATCCAAACAATAACTGGCCGAGATTTCAGGCGGGCCATAAAAAAGCAATTAATTTGAATAAATACAGCGAAAAAATTGTCTTTAAGGTTACATTTGGAATTCTGTCGCTGTTTTATCGCGGGACTGTTAATGGCGGCTTAATATCTGGGGAGCTGTTGCCACCTTGCAGGGGAGTTCAGGGGACCTTCTTATCATTTATGCTGAATGCTATTTGAATACTAAATTGTTTAGTGATGGGATCGTGAGTGATGAGTGATGCTGGGCTTGGTTTAGACCGGGACTAATTTTATGTACTGAAAAGACAATCTTGTCAATGTGAATGTAAAACTCACTGGAATCTAGTTAAAGAGCTTGTGCTAAATTACATAATAACTCTGTCAGGTTTTATGCGTTCCGGGTGGAACTCAAACACTTTTTTACTATGAAATAAAACTATTGTAATTTTCTTGTAATAAAATTAAGTTAAAAATCTATTTTAAAGGACTAACGTCTACCCAATTTAAGAGCTACTGGGTATGCCTATCTATAAAGTAAATCAATTATATCGTATCAATGCATTATGAAATCATTCACGACTATTTAAATCAAAGCCATTTCAATTAAGCAATTTTCACAAGTTTTATATCAATACAGTCTTGATCTCAATTTTCACTCATTCCATCCCTAAATCAACGGAAGCGTGTATAAGTATGACAAAACACAATAAATAATAGTTGGTCGTATTTCAAAACAGCAGAGGTCTTCCAGATGACACCTAGACTTTAATATTTTACGTTTAAACGCCATATTAAACTGTCGAGTTGATTTTATTGTACTTTTGTCGCGAGTTGGATATTTTATACGAGGGAGGTTTTTAATCAACGCTTGTGATAAAGAGAAAAGTAAGGAGTAGATTTGACTTGGCAAAAACAAGATGAAATGAAATACATTTATATGCGCGAATATTGTCATACCTGACAAAAATGACCAAAATGCTGGCCTTTTTCTGGCTCCACGTATCAGCATTGCCATCCAGCGTGGTAATGCGGCCAGTATGCTGGGCACGCTGCCCTCTGGTAGTGGGCTGGAGCACTTAGATTATCTTTAGGCTTTTCTAAAGATTTTCTAAGTGCCCCTTTTTGTAGTAGTTAGAAGTAGTATGTTTAGTTTTTCTTCCCTTGTTTTTATATTTTATTATTGTAAATAAAGTCATACATTGATGTTAGAATTATAATATTGAATCAAATATTCTGCCGATAGGCGTACAAATATTATGGTTAGTTGGGACCTTCTAATTTAGGGGCGCGGTTTCGATTCCCGCATGACACAAGTAATTATGAATATTAAAATTTGTAATTACTTGTGTTGAGTCTGGTTGTTTCTTTGTGTAATAAGTATGTATTTACAAAAGAAAAGTATACCTATATGTATTATATCCGTTTTTAGTACCCATGACACAAGCGTAAGCTATTATGGGGCTAGATGGGACTGTATGATATGTCCTGAAATATTTAATTATTTATTGTTTATTTATACAGGATTAGTAATAACTCAAGTTTGATAGGTTAGTATAAAAACGTCAATATGTCCATCTATAAATATGTACTTACAATTACATCCAAGATGCTTCCGTGGGTTTTAATATCATCCTCAAATTGTAACCGCCCACTGCCAAGGATTTTCATTCCTCTCTTTGAGAGTAGGACTCTCATCTTGTACTTGCCTCTCGTTTTGGTCAAGTTAATATATAATACTTTTCGGTACTTCAATTTTTTCTATTTTTTTATTATTAATTACTTTAAATAACGGATCTTACTTATGGAACTGTATTGAATTGGTAGTTTCCTTTGATTTAAATCTTGGCCGCATACCGTCGCTTCCAAAGATGGCGGACAAAAGACGAGCAACAAAAACACGTCATTTCTGCGTAATCCGGTGAAGAAACAAGGCGTTTCTTATATATTACACTAGTTGTGATCTGTGGATTTACCCGTGTTGTTAAGTCTTTGTATTAGAACAAAACATTAACTTTCACATACAAATTAATATCATAATATTTATAAGTCAATGCAGTCGTTACCCTTTAGTATGACTTAGTAACGAATGTCGCAAATACGAGTAACGTGCCTACGATAAATAAATACTAATTTGTATGGTCGAACGCATAATAAATTTATAAATAATAAATACTCCGGGACATTCCACACAGCGCCATCTAGCCCCACACTAAGCAAACGCTTGTGTCGTGGGTACTAGATAACGGATATCCTCCAGGAGGCCTCCCTTGAACGAAGAAAAGAAGATAAACTTGAAAACTTCAACTGAACAGTATAATTTTTTCTTGATTTAAGAAAAAATATACTGTTCATATTACATATTTTTTTTCTGATTTAATTCAAGAAAAAATATGTGTCTAGACTAATAGGTAAAATAAAATGGTTTTTTGACAATCTGAAAGACAAACAGACACACATTAAAAAACTTTTTCCCATACAATATTTGTAGGATTTCATTTCAAAGCCGCCCAAGAGGCATCTGTTCCAATCTTGGTGCAAATATTTGTTGTGCTGCTTCCCTTTATGCTTTTTATAAGAGTGCGTTCACATTACTGCCACTTAATTGTTTTTTTTTATCCTTGCCCTTAATTTGAGCAATGAAATAAAAACGACGGGAATTATTCTGTCATACCATTTTATTGAAGCAAAGGTGTTTTTAATGTATAGTCTGTTCATTGTTTTTTCACGCCGCAACGGATCATTGTGATTTTGGGTATAGTTGTAGTATCCGTTCCCGAAGAAGACTTTAGCTTCTTTTTATTCCGACACAGCGCGATCAAAGCCACGGCAAATACACTAGGTAGTTTATAAATAAAGATTTGTTGTGCTTTTGTCTTTTGTGGTATCATAAAATGCAAAACAATTGCAAGCACATACCTACGTCTTATTGTAGTACACTTACATAGACTTCTTTAAACAAACTATGTACACAAAACTAACTCTAAAACTAAACCTCGTTTAAAATGCCATTGACTTGTAATCCGCGTTTAATCCGTGCTTTAAGCCCGGTTCAAATCGTCGGTTGTGGACAAACCGTTAGTCAGCCATCCGTCTGTCTGTACTTTTTGCTATCGATATCTCTGGAACAGAGCAGCTGTGCCATCTCAGGGTTAGATCGAGGATGGGAGACGAGCGATATCTATCGATATACATATAATAAAGCTGAAGAGTGTAAAAGATGAAAATGGAAGATATTAAAATAAATTTTTTGGATATTCTTTAAATCCATAACAGAACACGTTTCAGCAGTTGTTAGATTTTTTGTCTGTTTATCTGTTTGCCTGTTTCTTTATTTGGATTTTTGGTATGTAGGGAGTATTATATGAGGTCTTAGAAGTGTCATAGGCTACTTTTTATATCAAAATAATACTAGCAAATCACGGGCGTCTTACTACTAGTAAGGATATAAAAATCTTCTCTTATGTTTATAAAAACATAAAATAATAGCATATCTAAATATCTTGACTTATCATTTGTTTTTATTATTTAACTTATACACTCCCACTACTGGGAAAAGTTCATTTTTTTCTTATCCTTGATCAAGATGGCTTGCAACTAATAAAATAAAGAAAAGGTAACGCAACAAGAGTGGTTGAGTAATGACTGTTTGAAATTCAGTGGATAAAATTGACTATACACTTTGTAAGGAGGGATGAAATTTGGAATAGATTATATTTTTTTACGAATGTGGCTGTCGTTAAGTCTAGCTTGTGTTACTCACCGGAGTATTTCAATAAAACACAAACTTAATCACTATAATACACAGTCATATAAAATAGCAAAATCGCGTGTATCTTTACATCACCCTCTCCCTAACATGATGTGTGACAAGCGTGTAGACTTTTTGCCCCTTTTGCCTCGACTCGTGATATTTTCAGAATGGCCGCTGAAATTCTGCAGATCTCAGCCGCGATTCAAACATGTTTATGATTTGGTGTAACGAATTTATGAAGTTTGGGACTTTTCCGAGGTATGATTTGGATATAGATTTGTATACATAGGTTAGATTTGTTGGTTATTGCTTTGTTGATTATAAAAATATCTTAGTCGAAAATTTATGTTATTTATGTTAGCTCCACTTAGCTGTACTTGTAAGCTAGTAATACAAAAAACTCGTATGAGAAATAAAAAAACATACAAAAGAAAATCCTTTTCTATATTTGTGTATGTGTGTGTTTGTGTATGTGTGCGACTACTGAAATTTTGTGGCAATTCTTGCCTTGTTTATTGTTTGTTGCACATCTGAATGTTTCTTTTAATTGATTTTATGCTTCATCAACAAACATGCAACTTAATTTTTATCATCTCTTCAGACTTGACAAAGAAGATGACGTATCAAAAGTACACACCGATCCAAAGATTAATAATTGAGAATTACGTTGTCATCTTGTATCTATCCAGACAACAGGTTGTAAAATAAATTGAAAATCCCCAGATTGAGATTAAAATGCGTCCCGTTGAGAAGATTCGTTCTCATTACCACGCGATAGATTTTATCGTTTGTACGTGCTAATGTTTGAGGAAATATTTGAAATTTTGCGAACGTTTTGCGGTGGAGAACAAATGCTTTTTATGAATGTTTTGTAAGCTATATATACAGAATTCTCTCACACAAGTGATTCTGAGCCAGAAAAACCGTCTAAGTATTTTTAGGTTTCGTTAACATTAAGATAAATGAATAGTACCTATACAATTCCTATACAATGTTTTGCTATCAATTAACAAGCAGTATGTTTTTTTATTAGTCGTTATAGTTTTGTCGTAAATATGCAGTCGGCAACTTACGTTAAACTCATAAAAACTTTTGACATTTAGCCCGATGCAACGATTCTAAGTTTGTTTCGCATAACATAGATATGAATAGGTAATTAAAAGATAAAAAAGTTATTACAGGTAACCTGACTAAAACTGCCTTAAGCAATGCACAAACGTGCATTATATTAATTTCAATAATTTCAATATGTTTTCTTAGGTTTTCTAGAATGCAGTTTATCTATTTTGAAATTTCGTCGGATAAAACCAAAACAAGACAAGATTTACAAACCCTCACCAACTCAACCCATTTCCTTCCAACATTACCAAACCGTCCCGCGGTCAAAGCATTTACCTATCGCTCCGTGTTCAAACGGGCTCACTGACAGCTTGTCAACTGTCAGTCTTGCAGTAATGAACTGCCGCTGCCAACTTTACGAATATTTGTGGACGGGTTAGGATGGATACAGCTCTTGCTGTATACTTGTTTATCTGAATGCCTTCATAGCACGAGTGAATAGGTTTCTTCTGGGCACGCGTGATCCATTATCGAATTCACCGTTGCTTCCCATGAGGCGAAGTGCAGTCAAACGCAAGCCCATATAATGTAAAAAAAAAGTAAAAAGAAATACACTAGTAGGTAGTTATCAAAAAAATTAAACGACTTCTTTCGCCTGAAATGTGTCACAAAGCCAAATTAATACGTAGTTTTCATTCCGTTCTGTACTCAGCCTAATCTATAAATAGAGAGTAGGTATCCCCCGAGATCAGCTCCACAGGTACTGAACTCCGCGTGAAGTTTTTAAAATATTACAACATCATCTGATGTTGTAATATTTTAAAAACGGTATATTTTGATGATTCATAACAGTATCTTATCTTACTCTTAGGGTGTAATGAGTTTGATGTGATTATGTTTTTGTGGATTTGTATGTATGCCCTTGGTTTCCTAACTATAATAGGAATAGCATTAATGGAAAGGTGATTATTTGATTTTCTTTTACTTTACAGTTGATTGACAGATCCTCGTTTTTTTTACCTAAAACAGCATGAGTGAATATTTGTACACCCACCTACTCTCTTTAAATTGTTTTTTTAATTCTAATAAATCAAAATTGGTGCTCTCACTAAAGAGTTACAATTATCCTGGCAAACACATTCAAAGATACTTCAAACTTGTAAAACTCCTCCTTTTTGAACATACAGCAAACGAGATGAGTCATATTTTACTAAGTAATTAGATGATACATTAAATGATTCATTCGTCACTAGACGTATAAAAACAGAACATCTGGTGGCACTGAATAAAGTATCTGGGATGAATTATAAAGATTTGATAATGTGTTTCAGTTCACCACACATCTATACTAATATTATAAAGCTGAAGAGTTTGTTTGTTTGTTTGAACGCGCTAATCTCAGGAACTACTAAAGCGAATTGAAAAATTATTTGTGTGTTAGATAGACAATTTATTGAGGAAGGCTTTTTTCTATATAACATCGCGCTGCAACTAATATGAGCGAAGAAACAATGGAAAATGTGAAAAAAACGAGGAAAATTATTCATCTTTGAGGGCTTCCGTTGCGTGTGCTGCGAAAATGGTTCAAGATATCAAAAAAAAATATGAAAGAATTATTCCTCATGAAATGATCTAACAAAATGTCTGAAACAGTATATGTCTATCTTTTAAGATAAACTCACTAGAACCGTAACTATTCCATGCGGACGAAGTCGCTAACACAGTTAGTACAAAATAAAATGAAATGTGTGTGTCTGTGAGTTTGCGAATACTTCTTATGTTTCTATGCAAAATGATCTGAACAGATTGAGGTAAACTTTGATTATACAAAGATAAATGCAGGATACCACATAGGTTACTAATAGTATAAGTCGTTCAATACTGATCTATTATCCTTCAAAATTTCATCTCAATTGATGCAGCCGCTAAACTATAATAGGATCACACATCAAAAGTTTATTTTTTTCACTTGAATTGTGGATGAGACAAATTGAAAGAAACTCTTCGTGATTATGATATCTCCAAATAATATCTCTAAAATAATAAATTTTGCCGAGGATTAACAATCGTAACCTACAGTCATTAAGATTACGGCTCATGAGGCTCATATTCAAGCGTAAGATTGAAATAAATATATTCTATACTCGGATATACAATACAAATATACAAGCCAAACCCTGCCACAGAGCTAGTTTCACAAGATCACAAACAAGTTCCAAGACAAAATTACGTATTCCATAATTGGCCAAGTCTAGAACATTCGTCTTTCAGTTCCGGGAAAACATCTTTTAGACGAATATGGAAGTTCGAGATGTATACGGGGATAGATGTGGCAATTTTATTTGAATACGTTAAAATAAAAACATAAAATCACCAATAAAATGTAACTAATACCTATATATTACGGTTTTCGCTCACGTGTAATTTTGTGTATGTTGTTTACGCGTTTCGGGTGTAATGACACCCATCGTCAGTTTTGGGACCGCGGCAGCGCGCAGACCGAAACCGTAATACCTAGTAACATATTGATAAGAATGTCTCACGAAAATTTTAATTATAAAATAAAAAACATCAGTTTTCTCATAAAATGCATTCGAGTTTGCACAAACAAAATAATATGACTGTTGTTTTCTCACCTATAATACATGAAATTTCGTATTATTTCATAAATAGCTTTGCTAAAACCGTATTCATTTATTACGTAATTTACTATCACACTGAATTTAAAATATAACATGTATATTAATATGATAAACAATTTGAATTCACTTAGCGATTTGTATTTAAAACAAACTATTTAATTCAAAATGAATTGATGGAAATTATTTTCAGACAAAATGTATCTTAAAATCTTTGGCAATGTTTATTGAATATAGTGAAAAAGGTAACCTCCCTATTATTTCTTGATTCGACGTAACATTATTTCTGCAAACACGAGAATAGAAACAGCATAAATATAATTACATCAAGCATACTCGAAGGCATTTGAAGCAGAAAATCAGTTTTCAGATCACAAGATAGACAAAATTACGTTTTCCAAGATATAAAAAGTATGAAAATCTTTGTAGTGTTTCAGAGAAAAATATCGTTTGAGTGGAATTCGCTTTGTATTATTTTTCATCGGAATATCTGAAGGATTCTTACAAGACCAAGTTTGTTACAGGGTTGTATTTAAAAAGTTACTTAGTTGGTTGTTTATGTGTTATTTATGTATACCTATGACGGCAATTTATGTCTTTTGTTATTAATATATCTGATTTAGCTTCTTCTTCTTCTTCTTATCGAATGAGAGTGGCTAACTCTGGTGTCGAGAGTTCATCAAGGCGCCCTAAGGGCCTCTGACATAGCTTAACGACTGCCGTACTAGACAAACGACCGGGACCTAAAATTTAACAATAAAATAAAACTTAAAATTTTCATACGACCCACGGAAGCCCCCAAAATGGAATGCTTTTTGGTTGCATCCAAAGACTGACAGCGTCGACCTTTAAAGCTATAAATTCTATTATACCTGATTAATTAGACTAAAAAAAGAAACTACAATAAAATTATTCCGACAAAACAGAAGTTCAAAGTTGAATACTCATCATCGTCTTCAAAATAAAAGTCAAATAACCAACATGATATAAAAATAATATTTTTTATAACCATGAATGTTCGGTAAAATAATATGTCAAGAAACATTGCGGAAAATTCCTAGTAGAAGGTTATTGGAAACATAAAGAAATAGATGATTGATAACGGATCATTTATTTTAGATACTACAGATTGTCAAAGTGTTGCTTTTGGGTTTGGGTGCCGTGTTTAGCTGTCATAGAAAAGTACTGATCTTATTGTTATAGGTATAACTAGGAGCTGTTGAAAGACATTTAGTAAAGGCTGACAAATTAACACATTCTATGGGCCCGACAGTGTACAACATGCTGCCGGACAAAATCATCGCGGCCACCAGTTTACCTTCTTTTAAACACATGTTGAAAGCCTGGCTTATCGAGCAAGCCTTTTACGACTTTGACTTGTTTAAACTTAGGATATGACATGATTGTTTATTAATATATGTACATATTTGCGGTATTATTTATTCTCTTTGTTATTATAATGTTTTACATTGAGACGTTTTCGAGTACATTGTACTTGTTTATTGTATTTTATAATTTGTTTTATATTTTTTTTAATGGTAAATTGATCATGTTAATTTAAGTGAATAGAATTGAATATAATATAATGAACATGATTATATGTATATAAATTGACGTATTTATGAATAAATGAATATTATGATTATTATGATTATGATTATTTAATATATAAATAAATAATAAACGTATTCCGGGACAATGCACACATCGCCATCTAGCCCCACAGTAAGGAAACGCTTGGTTAGTGTGAAGTATAGATTATAATAGGTAAAAAACAATAAGAAACTCACGCCAAATCAATCCACTGATTATTCATATATTACGAAAAGTGGTTCCATTCCAATCAATTTAAACAATAAGTTCCGACGTACATAAAAGTTTCCAATTCTTTTAGGCCAGCAAACTACATATTAATTAATATTGATAATATTTTCTGTTTCATAGCTGTAATATCATTTTAGTTACAAAGAAGCTACCAAAAATTTCACACATTTTATTTACTTATTACATGCAACACATTTAAAACAATTCGGGGACTAAATATTTCTAAGCATGTATTGTTCAGAGCGCCGCAAGAGATGTCATCTAGCATATGCATTTCATACATTTTTAAATAAAAATTTCAAGCATTTATATACAAAACCCAAGTTTTTTTTAACACCTACTCTTGTACCGGACCTAGTTCGATCCTATTTTTACTCTATCAAACAAATCCCCTCCCATTTCCGAGTTGCCGGTCATTATCCGGATGTTTAGCGCGTGCTACAGAAATACTCGGCGCGTGCGCAGATACACATGGGATGAGTAAGGACGGGATGTGTCAGACGACATATTTTAGTGCTCACATTTTTTGTTGTAGTAAGAAGTAGTTTGTTTAGTATTTTTTGTATTTATTATCGTAAAATTTATTTATTTATTTTTGTATGTTTCCCTTGTTTCATGTATTATCCTTGTAACCTATTTCTTATTTTGATCTTTTTTGTACGGCTTCTTAACAAATGCTTAAGGGTCGTGTTCTAAAAAAATATTAACTAATTCTGAGTAAACTAATGTAAAATGGTCAAAGAGGTTATGAGTTTTGTAAGGGTTTAAATTAGATTAACTAGTTAAGAATTAAAAAGTAGGTTATCTGCTATCATTTTGATGATAATATTCTTCAATTTTTAAAAGCTTAGGAAATCAGTATTTTTAGAAACAATTCAGATTTTCATCTGATGATGGAGCGACGACGAAATATAACCGTGCGATAAAATTCAACAAAAGTCATTTTCATTTTGCCATTAGAACTACAAGTTAACTTCCTCTAGTCTCTCTTCCCTTCGCAAATTCCTTAAATAGTTCCACCACTAAGCACACCAAGTAAAACAAAGTTCAGAGTCGTATACTGTACTAACAGTAGCTTCCCCTAAGTAAAAAGGGATTAGTAAAGTATGTATACGTATAGTACAAAAGTAGGCACATTCCCGTGATCAAGCGCACAAGAATCCCAAGAATCCGCTCCCCTCTGCCTCAAATGCCGTAGTATTTCTGTATAGTGCTGTGACAACTCTGGACGGCATCCAGTACCTCGCGCGAGCCAATAGCGCAAACACGCTATCGAATATAACACTATAACAACAAGCTATTTATAACAACTGCTATTTCTAAAGCGCGCGAACTAAATTTGATGATTGATAATTTTGGTGAAGTGGTGATAGAATTTGGTGACGAAAATTTAAGTGATGACACACGTGATAGTAATAGTGATGAAAGAGAAATTGTTGTGAACGTAAATAAAGAAAAGATTGAAGTTAAAAATAGCGCCGAAGTTTCGAAATAAAAAGTTAAGATAATAAAACTAAAACAGTAAACAGAAGCAAAGTGAGTCACTAAGTACACAGAGTCTAATAAAACCAAAGTGCAAACAAACAATAAAACATAAACTATTTCGAGATCGGCGAACATAAACCGGGAACCAGCACATAAACAAAATGGCTTCTGAGCGAGCGTCGCCTTTTATAAATCACAATCTGTTTATTTGTGTTGTCATCTCGCTCGCTTTGCCGCTGGTTGGTGAAGGTGCGACAAGGATATACGATGATTTTAGAAGTTTTCCAAATGATGAAGGAGGAAGAAGACTGAGTAGAGAGTATCATCTAAGACAAGGGGCTTTGAGAGGTCTCATTGTGAAGCCAAGTCGGCAATATGATTTACAACTGGTGGAGATGTTTCTAGGGATCCCTTATGCTGCTGCGCCAACTGGAAGTTTGAGGTTTATGCCTCCAGGTTAGTCAACATTCTAGAATTTGTTCCCTGAATCCTACGTACGTTGTTTTCCTCAAACCCCAATCAAGTTATTTTCAAAACTATAGGTAATTGATCTTTACACCAATCTTGAAGCAGGGGAATTGTAGAGATCAAGCTATAAACAACTACAACAACATCACCTAAAACGGTTTTTTACATGGTACATTCAGGGATATGATCACTAGGCGATTTGACGTAATACACAAGAGACAAGCGACACTGTAGCTTAAGATGTGGCATACCTGTACTGCAGTAGAACTGCCTCATACCTGTACCCCATGAAAACAGGCGAGCTGTGGTCAAACTTAATCCTAGTGTAAAGAGAATACATGATTTTTTATGTTTGTCTGAAATTAAATAAAAAAGACCACAGATAACGACTAACAACTACTAAATTTCTAAATTATAGGAGCAATATTTTTTACTTTTCTTTTCTTGTCTAAAAAACTTTTATTTACGATTTTCATACTGATAAAGAAGATGAATATGCATGATAGATCGCTGTTACGATGTAAATATTGAAATGTGATCATAAAACTGATTTATGTGAACATCTTCGCTTTAATTACGATAAATCTTTGCGTGCGGATGCTGGAAATGTAAACATAATATAATGTTTTAATGGCCATGTAATGATGATATGAAAACCAATACTTACGTCAGTAATGCACAATGCATTCATTAATGAGAAAAAAAAAACTATTTATTTCCTGAAACAATTTGTATCATGATTAAAACTGATAAAAACAATAGACGTACCTAGGTGTTTATATTTCTACAATTTGAACTGATGTATTGCTTTTCCATAAAAAGCATAGGTCCCATTATTATTTTTAAAGCTGTCCATAACTTTTGGGTAGATATTCGTTTTAAGAGTAAAATTATTTGTTAAAAAAGCTTTGCGTTACCATGTCGACAACATTATACAACCTTTTAACCAATATTGCTAAAAATTTCGCACAACCAGCAAAAAAAATGGCAGCAAAAATCGCCAAAATTGCGAGCGGCTTATCAATTTGAAGTAGCAACAGAATGGCTCATAAAATGCTGCAGCATCGAGGATATTTTAATGGGATGCTGAACATTTTACGACCCCTTTAACGTTCTTCCGGATCCTTACTGCATTTTAACAATCTTGTCTTATTTGAAAGAAAGAGAGAGAAAAGTTTTGTACTTAACGATGACGTAAGTAAGTGGTAATTGGGTGTTGAGCTGTTAAATGATTTAAAACTAATTAAACTTGTTATAATATGGGTTGCTTCTCTTGAAGTCGTATTTTTCATTGAGGGTGTGAACTCAAGGTGCTTTTGATTGTAAGGCAAATGATAATACCACTAAGTTTATATTCGTTTTATGTAGATAAAAGTAGATTAATCAGACAAAAAAAATTGTTGAAGAGAATAATGTAGTCAAATTTACAATTAAGCTATGGAGGCATCCGTTCATGGTTTAGTGCAATGCTAGTGACTAAACACTAGGATAAAAAAGCCACTATACCACACTATACTATGAACATTGTCAACTTTGTTGTGTGCACAATATATATAATAAACTAGCGGACCCGACAGACTTCGTCCTGTCTGTTGACTCTTTTACAAATCAAATCAAATCAAATCATTTATTTCAGACAAATGTCCAATACCATAATGTCAATCACAACTTAAAATAATAATACAAAATGTCAAATAGGTACGAAATAAAAAAATATATATATAAAAGAGAAAACACACACACAAATTAATAGAATTATTGAAATTAAAACAATATTTTACTCTTTAGTTAGTTAGAAAACGTTTGTATGGGACAAAAAAAGAGCGGTTTCAAAGGATTTGCCGGCATTTTTTAAAATTTTTCTTGCCGTAAGCCATCTTTCAACTTCAGGCGTTGTTGAGTTATGCGCTTACCAACACATTTTGCGATTCATTTTTATATATAAGAAGATAACAGCCAATCAATCAATCAATATTGCTTTGTTGTACAGCAGAAAACAAAAATACAAAATCATTTACAGAAATTATACTTAACCTAGGTACATTGGGCCTTATCGCGTAGAGCGATCTCTTCCAGACTTCTCTAACACTCATAAATAATTTTACGTAAAAGAGGTTCATGTTTGCCTCCATCCGACTGAAACCTTATAACCAACCATTTAGAAGTTTAAAAAGTGTTTTACAAATTAAATAAAAATCTTTCATAATATACAAACAATCTATTTTTTTTGTTACAGTAAGCGCACCACCCTGGTCAGGCGTCAAAATGGCGACACATTTTGCCCCTGTCTGTCCTCAGTCCATGCCGCCCATAAAGAAGGGGAATCCACCTTCCATGGGGCGGCAAAACTACCTTAACAGGATCAAGCCGTTCCTGACAAATGAGTCTGAAGACTGCTTGTATTTGAACATCTATGTTCCTTACAGAGGTAAGAGTTCTTATACATGTCTCATGTTCCGACCCACAAAAGCGCTCAAAGTGTAATGTCACTTTTCGGTCACCCGTCCAAGGACTGACCGCGTCGACCGTTGCTTAACATTAAAGTAATTTAAAATCGGTACAAGAATACCGTTGCTACCGGTGCTAAAGACATTTAATTTAATGCATGCCCGAAAAATGTATAAACAATTAAAAAAAATTATAATTAATAATTGCAAAGCAAATAAATATTCATGTTAACTATTTACCTTCATAAATATCTTGAATTTTTCATGCTCGAGTTTGATTGAAAAGCTTTTCAAGATAAATTACAAGTACTCGATCAAATAAATAAGTTTCTTTTGTTTAGTTTTAAAATTTTACATTTACTTACTGTGAAAATAATAAAAATGAAGACAAATTATTTTTATGAAAGATCGGTGAGGCGTTAATAAGATGTTTTTCTAAAGAATCTTTAGAAGTTTATATCAAAAGATTTATTATAAAATAATGTAAACTTAGAAAAAACGCTGGCTGGTTCCTTGCGCAAAGGATTTCTATAGC
Source organism: Macaria liturata (assembly GCA_964023185.1). Lineage (NCBI taxonomy): Eukaryota > Metazoa > Arthropoda > Insecta > Lepidoptera > Geometridae > Macaria > Macaria liturata. The sequence continues at coordinate 874,748 of OZ026829.1, forward strand.
AATCCAGCGTGGGAATGCAGCCAGCGTTCTTGGCTCCATACCACATGTAGATGTTTTAAATTTAGGTTAAATGTACATAGGTTACTCTTATTTAGTTTTATTAGTTAATTATGTATTTTTTATATATTAATATTATGTTTAAGACTTGTAAATATATACTATTAGTTAGTTACCTACTCTATGTTTTATAAGTTTTGAATAAATAAACTCAGAGAAAAAATGTAATATAGGTACTTATCAAGTATTTTGTAAAATTTTCGATATCACACCATTACAGTAAGGGTGAAAGTGAGTTTGTTCACACCAAAACAGATCGACGGGTCATCGTAGTTTTTAGAATGGTGATAGTATAGAGTATTGAAAATCTTCCACTCATAAATATAATTTATTCACAATATGTCAAACATTATATATGTATATGTCAAACATTAAATATGTATATGTCAAACATTAAATATGTAAATGCCAAACATTATATATATGTCAAATGATTATTTAGTCATAATTTTACGCAATAAAAAACTAAATACACACACAAACAGACCAACGAACAAACGCTATTTCCCGCGCGCGGAAACAAAAGCGCCTAGTAAACTGGCCGCATTTCTTAAACAAATTGCGATGGAAACGCGTAATACGTATTGAAAATGATATAAATTACCTTTCACTTCAAAACAAGCGAGCAAGTCAGCGAGAATTCGTTACTAAAGTATAAACATACAAAGGAAAATTGGAATTACTAACATTTTCACAACAAAACTTAAAAAATAAAGCGGAACCGATTAAAAAGTACGTGGTTTTGAGGTCATTGACTTCTAAAATACTAGGTACATAGGTTGCAGAACTAAGAAGCCGCCTCTTTCGAATCTGGCGCCTTATATTTGGCACAGAACTCTTTGGTTGGCACATACTGACATTGTTAGGTTACTATCAAACACATTGGCACTAATTCGTGAATTTTTTAGATTCCCACATAAATTTGTACACGACCTTGCTTTCTTAGCAACTATATTTATCAGGCTTGGATTGTCTTTTACTTTGTAGTCGGATTTTGCTGTCAGTTTTAGAGTAGAGTTTTGTTATGGTTCAATTTGATTTGCTGGGTAATATAATAACACTTCTAGTTTAGAGAAGCGGGTACGTCAACGTAAGCTTATTCAGATATTTGAAGATATCCATTAGATAGAAATTGAGTCAGGTAAGTTGTAATGTTTAACAGGCAATCGTGCAAAAATGAAAGAGCAGTTTGTTTATTCAGGTGCATTCAACATACCTACCTATTACTATCTTTAGGGCATCAATGGGTCAGATAGTACTTCAAACTGTTTGTCTTGGCTATTCATTACTTTAAAAGAAACTCTGAACCATATATGAGGCGGAATAACAATAGAATTACACTATCCAAAAATTTGCACATAAACTATTAACTTCCCTACTTTAGCGATAACCAATTGTGTATTTCTGTCTTACAAATGGCTACACAAAGATCTTCCAAATAGGTTAAAGCCAGCATTAGTCAAACCTACACTTATCTTTCAACTGTACTCCGTTTTAGATGAACAAAGCTCTAAAAACAAACGTATGATCGTTTGAAATTGATTTAGCTAGCTTTTAACTATGGTTTACTAGTGGATGATGTGGCTTTGCCCGCGGTGTTTAGGAATCTAATGGCGGCCTTTCCGATTACCATAACCATAATATAAATGACAATAAATGATTATTAATGATTATGTTCATAATAACGCATTTCACCGTCTCGTGACAAGAAAAAGAAAATAAAGATCAACATACAAACACATTGATAAATTAAAGGTTATTATTTCAATTCCTATTTTCAGTATTTTGCTGGAATAAGTAATGTTTTTCTGTACCACAGTTAATCATCTTTACCGAAAGTTGATTGATCTGTTTGCCAATCAATCTTTCAAACATGTATAAAAAAGTCAAGGATTGGCTGAACCCGGGAAGAATGGTGCATGCTCTACAGAAAAGGGCCTCACCATTAAATTCATGATTATAATGACAAACATTTAAAATTAAAGGGATGCGACATAGTACTTTACCTTAATTTAAAAAAAAAGAACTAAAAAGATACGATTGATAGTAACTTAACAATTTCCGTAGTGGCGCCGACTTTTATCGACCACTAGTATACCTATTTTTTTTAGAAAAAACTCTCTCTTTGAGACAAATTAAAACTTATTCTCTGTTTTACACGGTATTCCCAGAAAAATAGTGACGACTGATTGACGTTTATTTACTCGGTATTTAGGTTACCGGCGCCAGTTTTCATTCGCCACTAATTCCGAGCAAAAATACGGACTTATTGGAAATCGATATTGGCGAGACGGTGTTTTGTTTTTGCAAATGGCTGACTGATTAGTAAAAACTAAAAACATCAATTAAAATGTTTTGATGTAAAACGTGCATTACAGGTAAATTATTGAGGCAATTTGTCTATTACTAAAAAGTAATCACTAAAAATCTAAAAAACACAAGATTATAGATAGATAAAGCAACCAAATAATACTAATTACTCATTTCTTACATCAACCCCTCCCCTCATTTCCCATTCCCGAGACAGTTAAGTAAATTATTTCCTCCGTTAACTAACATATTTTATTGAAATCTTTTGTTTTTGTTTTTTTAATGTATATAGATAGTTACTTGAAATCCAGAAGGATGAGCGCGTTCCCCACGACACAGGGGAACCTAGTGTGGGTAACATAGATCACATCATTTGTAATCGATCCTAACATAGTAATATAAATATTGTACTAACAAACAAATGTTGTAACTTAGTTTATAAGGTTTTTGATGACCAATAAATAAATATATTACTAAATATATTACTAAGCTTACTTAAAACTACTTTTGCTAGAATCGAGAATCAATAAACACACGCATAAAATCATGTTGGTACATAAATAAATAGCTAATGCATTAACTAATAACGCATGAACTACTTTTTGACAAAAAATAAGCAAAAGACCTAAATTTTAGTACAAGAGTGATTAAGTTTTAATGTCTTCCTTGCGCAAATATGATTTTCCTAGAATTTGTACCAATTTTATAGATATCAATCTTTTCATTTTGACAAATCTTACCAGAGGTGTCCGCGCGGTTTAAATCTATATACATTATACCTACAAGTAAGTAGGTATAACCAATAAGTAGAAAAGCCCCATTCAGTAAAGAGTGTGGATCTGTGAACTAAATTTTATTTCTGTTTAGGAATGTCGCTCGACTATAATTAGTTGTGTCGGTTAAAAGATATTTTTAAATGGATAGAAATTCTGAAACGGGAGCTTAGCTTCCTTCGTATTTTGGGAAAATAGGGCTGGGGAGTTTCTTGTATCTTAGTAAAGTAAATAATATATCGTTTTTGTTATTTCTTAATCTGATTTGGTTTTTTTGCAACAATCCAAGGAAAACAAGAATTACACAGTGCTTTTATTATTGATTTATAAATGAATCCTACTATTTACTCACTCAATTTATTTGTTTAAAATAATTTAATGTTAAAAACAGCCAAGTAAAAAAAAATTACGCAGAGACACCATACAAACAATCTTTTTTATAAATGAACAAGTATGACTTTTATATAAAAAAAAACAATCAAGAATATAATCATTTTTTCTCGATTTATCGTTCCAAAATCAAGATTAAAAGTTCCTTATTTTTTAAAATCGGTTAACAACATTGACATATCTCACATCTATGAGAGCTTGTCACCAAAAACACCATTAACTTTGAAACTGTAAAGAGATAGTCGAATGTTAGCCACGTAACGGAAGCGTCCAAAAATAGCGCCGGTCGTGTTTCGAGTGTTGAAATAGTTTATCAGGGTTTTACTCTTGATTCATTGATAAATAGTTTGGGTTGTTAGCGGCTGTTGTAAATTAATTAGTTTGCTACTTCTTCTTCTTTTTATCTAATGAGAGTGGCCAACTCTGGTGTCGAGAGTTTATCAAGCTGCCCTAAGGGCCTCTGACATGGCTTAACGACTGCCGTACTAGACAAACAGCCGGGACCTACAATTTAACGTGTCATCCGACCCACGGAAGCGCCCAAAATGGAATAGTAATAGTTAGAATAGTTTGCTACATACTGATAATATTAGTAATTTTTAACGTGATACAAATAGATTTGCTTTTGACCACAGCTAGCTGGGCTTTAACAGCGGAATCAATATGAATAAAATTTGTCTGGAACATATTCTGGATTAACACTAAGTATTTGAAAATCCTGAGCCAAATATTTCTTCTAGGCTAGCGTTTTTTATTTTTTATTTGATACTACAGATGTATTCTGGTTTAAACCCTCAAAACAAATAGCAAAAAGTATTCTTTGATGAATGAATAATAATAAACATGCTATTAAAAAACACATTACAAAGATTATCAAAAATAATAAAATAAGAGAGTTCCGCCATTTTTTCCCACAGTGACAATCCAGCTGTTTTCCTCTATCCGAAAATATCTCAAGAAAAATGCCAAGAAAACAAACTCAAGTTAGGAGATTATTTAAAAGAGTAGATTAAGATCCCGATCCGATAAAGAAACCCACTTGTGATCTTGACTGCACTTTTGGCCACAAAAAAGCTTTTGCCAACCTTAATGTTAACAAAATAGGGTTGAAAATTGATTAATAGTAGCACTGTAGGAAACGTGTACGATTACAGAGAAAACACAAGCTAAAGTAATCTCTAAGGTATTGTAAATAGGGTTGAAATTACGTTGTGTCTTCGTCTCAAGTAAAAACACAGAAAGTACGGTCGGAGCGAAAATTTCACGTAATTTTCCGACAAACAAAGCAATAGATGGAACAAAGAAGGGATAAACAATGGAAGAGAACTGCAAGGCCGTATACTATTGTAGGGAACCCGGTTTTTAGAGACCGACCAAAATAAGGGATCAAATGATAGGTGGCAGCATTTCTGTAGCGTATTTTGTATGAAACTGATGAATTTAAGACCTGAAATAGCTGAAAAGGCTCAATTTTATATACAACTAGCGGACCCGCCAGACTTCGTCCTGTCTGTTGATTCTTTTACTCTTTAGTTAGTTAGAAAACGTTTGTATGGGCAAAAGAAAAGGGTGGTTTTTAGGGATTTTCCGGCATTTTTTCGAATTTTTCTCGCCGCAAAACCATCCTATAACTTCAAAAAATATTTAAAAAAAAGAATTGGCCTAAGCGGTTCAGGCGTTGTTAAGTTATGCGCTTACCAACACATTTTGAGATTCATTTTTATATATAAGAAAGATATGGTGTATATTTTTAAATTAAAATTTTTGTAAATGGTGCACTATCTTTAATCTAGAATTGATTGGAAATAGTTCTAGACTAGAATCAGTTCCATCATTGCAGGTTTAATACAAAACACAACTATCTCAATCGACTATATTATAATCTATTGATGGACTAAGTCAGTTAAGATTAAGCTTAGATAAATGAAAACAATAAATTAAATGGAAATGCTAAAAGTTTATCATATATTAGTATGAACTTTTTAATTCCAATTTTATCCGCGGTGCAGACTTATTTCGGACAGTCTATACTGGGGAAAACAATCTTTAATTACCTAACTACCCTTCGTTGGGGTTTAGAAAACTTTTTGAACGGTTGGCTTTTTGGTGCTGATTATTCTTTTATTTGGCTAAGATCATTGGGAAAATTCGTATGTCTGATTCATGATATCCATCAGATAAACCACCACAAAACATATAACATTTTTTTTGGTGGTTTACCATTTATAATTGAAATAATGGTTTAAAGTTTGTATCCTCATTGTATTTGAAATGCTATCAATATTTTCTATTAATCATTTAATATGTAATCTTATACTATAATACTTTTTATATCCAAACCAGTCGAGGTCAATCCTTGGATGGGTAACCAAAAAGTGCTATTGCATTTTGGACGCTTCCCTGGGACACGTTAAATTGTAGGTTCCAGCTGTTTGTCATAGTACGGCAGTCGTTAAGCCATGTCAGAGACCCTTAGAGCGGCTTGATAAACTCTCGACACCAGACTTGGCCACTCTCATTCCATAAGAAGAATACCAAAACTATCCTAAACCATAATAACTGGAAGGTAAGTAGATAATAAGGAACAAATAATGCAAGTCCATAATAAATCTACAAACAAGTGCCATCTGTGAGAATTTTCCGGAACTAAATCACGGACATCTAAACCAAGGTTACTTGGGATTAAAAACATCCCCTCTGAGAGATTCAGCGAAGCGTCACTCAACGTGGTTCACGGGCTTTTCGCTAGATGGCGTCAACAGTGCGTGATTTAAATTTATGTAAGACCATAAATAATATTAAAAAATCATGAAAATAAAATCAAATATTTCTTACTCAAATAAGTACTCACAAAAAGCATTGTTAAGTATAAAAAGGTGAGTCAAATCGCTGAAAAAACCTTATCATCTTATCATAAATAAAGAAGTAGTAGTTGTTATATTATATCGTGTTGACAGATGTCATAGTATTATGTATCTACCCCCTTAAGTAGTTACTAAGTGTTGCTTATCATCTACCCGATATAAATAAATCAGTCTCAATACAAATGGCGTTTGACTACAACATAGATCCCTTATCAAGGATAAACTATTGGCGACGAGCTGCTTACGGACCGTGAAAGTGTTGTTTACTTGTGCAGTTGAGTGTTGAGGCTCAGAGAAACAAAGAATCTCCACCAGATACAGGAATTCAAGTTAAATGTGGACCGGTGGTCGACTTACGTCACTCGAGTGCGGGCGCTGCTCGAAATAAATGAAGTGAAACTTGCCGAATATTCAAAATATCTAGTGGCGGTGATCGGGACGGAGACACTAGATTTGATGATTGATTTATGTTTTCCTGAAAAGTCCGAGAAAGTAAAATTTGAGACTCTGGTGAAACTGGTGGATGATCATTTAGCCCCGAAGAGGTCCGTCATCGCTGAAAGAATGCTGTTTAGAGCTTGCAGACAAACGGAGTCGCATACTGTGGCGAAATATCTGGCGCAGTTAAAAAAATGCAGCAAAACTTGTGCGTTCACTACATCGGATATATTGAAGGAGAATCTCCGAGATCAGTTCGTGTACGGCTTGATTAGTGACAAAATACGACAACGACTGCTCACAGAAATGAACCTGTCGTTCGATCGAGCAGTCGAATTGGCATTGTCACTCGAGGCAGCGGTCAGGGACGCGCAAGGAGCTAGTTCGGCGAGCAGCGGAGGCGGAGCGATCACCGACATGGTGCATGCGGTCGGCGGTGAGCCGCGGGTACAGCGGCGGAGCGAGCCGCGGGTGCGGAGGCGGCCGGGCGGCCGCGCACCAGGCGCAGGGGTAGCGGAGCCCGCGCCGCGGGCAGGGGCCGGGGCTGGTCCGGAGCGCCCGCACAACACCAGGGCGCAGCGTGCTACCGATGCGGGCGGGCGCACCCTGCGCACAGCTGCAGGTTCGCCAGGGTCGTCTGCTATGTGTGCGGGACCACGGGGCATATAGCAAAGGTGTGCCGCCAGCGGCGATGCGGTGACGTCAGGAATGTAGAAGATAACCCAAGTCTACCGACGTCGAGCGAAGGTGAAGAAGAGGACGACTACGTGTACCACATAGGCGGGGAAGAGGACGAGCGCTGGATGGTGCCAGTCAAAGTCAACGACGTCCCCGTCACCATGGAGGGCGACATCGGAGCAGGTGTCACTATTATTAGCAAGAGTACGTATCGTGAACATTTTAGTTACATCGAGTTACGCTCGCGTAAATCTAAGTTAAGAATGTATAACAGCGATAAAGTTACCTCATTAGGAAATTTTGTATGTGAGGCTACTTGTTGTTACAAGACAGTGAAGGGATTAACTTTAGTAGTAATAGATAACGAGCACAGTAATCCCATAATGGGTCGAGATTGGATGCGCGCGTTCGGTATAAAGTTTCCTTCTGGAACGTACTAGCCGTCCAATCGACTGATTTGTTATTGAATAGACTGTTTTGCGCTGTGTGAATATAGTGCATATGTTATTTGATTTGTATATATGTTAGAATTAAGTACGATATTGCTGATTAGGCAAAATTGTATTGTATAATCGTGCATGGAATTTTTGTGGGTGGAGTGTAAAATTAGTTTGTAAATTAGTTACATTACTGAGGTTTTTTTACTGGTTTGGGTAGTTTTAACAAGATAGAAATAGATTAAACAAATAGATAACTTGTATCTTCCTAGTATAATTGTGTAAGTAGGTTAATGTATTGTTTATACAATAGTATTATGCTTATCATCTACCCGATATAAATAAATCAGTCTCAATACAATGGCGCTTGACTACAACATAGATCTCTCATCAAGGATAAATCAGTAGTTTAATAGTTTTGTTAGTCTTTTTTCTCTGTATTATTATTATAAATAAAGATTTTTTACAAACATCTACCGACATTAAACTTCACAGTACAACAGTTATATCACAAAATCAATCTCATAATACGTAGGTTTAAAATGTCCTCTGCATTTCTCGTAATTAATGTTTATTTCCATAATTTCCAGAACAGAAATCAAAGAAGTTTCCAGTGTTGGTGTTTATCCACGGAGACTCATTCGAGTGGAGTTCTGGCAACCCATACGACGGCCGGATATTGGCGTCTTATGGCAACATTATGGTCATCACTATCAATTTCAGATTGGGGATATTTGGTGAGTTTATTATTGTATTGATACATTTATTAATCATATTATATGTATAGCAAGAAGAAAGTCTTGAAAGTTAGTTAGGCAATGCCAATGTTTTATTAATCCGTAACGAAATTGTCGATGTTGTCGCGGGAATGGTACTAGTTTAATGCTTATAATTTTAAGGTTTTTTCATTTGATTTGCATTGCTATATTCTAGTTTATTTATAAATTAATGTCTAATATTTATGAATATATTGACATTGTAAAAGTATTTAGTTTTTGAACGAACATCTTGTAAAAAAACTTAAACGACCTTTTTGAAATAGTGAAGGTAGGATTTTAAAACAAACGCTAAAAACAGAACAGTGAAATTGTGCTAACGTTTTAGGTATATTGAATTAAAAGTAAACAACGTGTATGGTTTGTGTAAAATTTTATGTAAACAAATCAACGGAACGTGAGGTAAGCTTGTAAGTCGATATATTTGATAAGTTAATGTACTAAAATGCAAACAAATGTCCCAGTAAGTAAGACTAATGCTTTCTTAACTTGTAGGTACATACGTTTGGCGCAGTCTGATATGTCCTAAAAAAATATTTATTTAAAATTTGAATAAGTTAATGAATTTAAAATAGATCTGGATATTTTATTCTTTTGATTTTATTGTCCTATAAATTATACTGATTGTGATTACTTTCGCTCATTTTCAAGTTTTCAAGAAGTAAAGAACTTCCACGTGAAAGCACAATCAAATGCATAATTTAGAGTAAAATGGTTGCATAATCTGTTATGTTTCTTTCCAGGTTTCCTCAAACCAAGTATAACAGAGCACGACTACGGCAACAACGGCCTCTTAGACCAGTTAGCAGCACTACAATGGATCAAGGACAATATAGAAGATCTGAATGGAGACCCATCTTCTGTGACTCTGATGGGACATGGCACGGGCGCTGCTTGTGTCAACTATCTGATGTTGTCCCCTATTTCTAATGGTAACGGTTAAACTTTGTCAGATTAATAGACAAAAACATTCAATAAGCCTTAATTGTATATCTCCATGCTTCATGATACCTTAGAAATGATTAATGAAATAGGAAAAAAAAAATTATGACAGACATCAAAAAATAGCACTCTTAAAAAGTTTTTCAACCAATTTAATTTTTCGAATCGCGTTTGTCTCGTGTGTATGATGTGCGTCCATGGATTTCTTAAAATTGTATGCAAAATTAAATATTTTGTATCACATAACGTCGTATGTTTCAACTTAAGTAGCAGTGTATTTATTATCAAAATGGATTCTAGTTTTAGAGATAAATGGATAAATATATTCTAACAAACATACAAGTTGATTAAATATCAATAAACACCGGGCGAGCAGAAATACGGCCGGACGACATGCGACCCCGGTTTATGGTAGAAATTCTTAAGACCCGCACGGAGCGGTACACTTCTACCTTTATTGTACGTACTGCAAAGTAGTAGAACTCTGTCAGACTGGTCAGACTCCCCATGCACTATAATCTAGCAATCTACAAAAGTGAACCGGTTCTTATCGGATAAGCACGCTCCTTATTAAGCCATAGACTTTGCTTACTATCAGGCAAACAATGGTCAAGTGCAAACCAGTTTTAGTTTAAAAAAAAAACAAGTTACCGCTTGCTAATAATCTTATTTCTATGCATTCCAGGTCTATTCCACCGCGCCATCCTGATGTCCGGGTCAGCTCTCTCGGACTGGGCCATCACGAAGGACCCCGCGCAGTACACCCTCCAGGTGGCGCAGAGCCTCGGCTGCAACCCCAGCGCGAGGAATATGATGACCTGCTTGCAGCGGAAACCGTGAGTTAGACTGCCTTATCACCTTCATATTTTTGGTGCGAAAGCGAGTGGGGCTTAGCGGTTCCTGTATCCGTTTTTCATCCAGACGCACCCTGGTTCGAGTCCGGCCCTACACCAATGACTTTTATTTTCAAGTTAAGTGTGGATTTGCACTCGTTAAACGGTGAAAGAATATCGTGAGGAAACCGACATGTTTGAGGACCACAATATCCGAAAATATGTGTCTTCCGTGGAAGGACCTGGGCACCCACCACGATGTATCTGCCCAAGAAAACTCCTCTAAGAAATTAATTCTGCGGGGGATCACGGCCCTCAGTCAGGAGGAATACGACTCAAGAGAAATGTTTTTGTATTGAAAGCATTCAAAAACATATAGAAGTCTCCGATTTTCGATAAATCCCAAATGCAAACCAATGAGATACAATTCATTGTCCTGGTGATAAGAATGAATTCATTGTTAAAATGTACATGCATTGGGTAGGTACACCTTATCAAGAAGGTTTAGTACATGCGATACGCATAATTAACGATTTAAGAAAAGCTGATTGAATAATAATATATCTGACGTTATCGTTAAATCATTAACAGTACTCGTAGTTTACTTAACTTAAATTTGACCAACTGAAATTAAAAACAAATCAAAGTTTTGTTAAAACATTAAAAATTCTTTTATTTTTTACTCCATGAATGAAAAATTTACATCAACGTGTTTACTTCCCCGAAGTACATTAAATAAATTGCACTGCCCCCATCACAACAACTTCACAAATCTGGCAACAACAGAACTAATTATCTTACAACATTGCCAATAAACGTCTCGTAATCTTATCTACAATATTTACGCATCAAACGTAGACAATATACATCGGAGATATCTCAATAAAGTCCAATAGACAAAAACGAAAAATCTCTTATAGTTTTATTTTTCTTCTTGCTGTTCTTACCATAAAAATATCGTTGCTAGAATTCAAATCTGCTTCCAAAGTTAATTTAGCTTATGTATTTTAGTGGAGGGAGGGAGGTGAGGGCGCTGATGTGCTCATGTTTACATCGGCTCCGTGATTGTTAAATCGTTAAAATTGTTTTTCAAGCGTTTCTTCACCTGATTCATATCTGTATCGATAGACAAGACTTGGAAGCACACGAAACAAAAGAAGAAATATCGGAAATAGTGAATTTGAAGCAAATATTTCGAAAACATTGTTTTCAACGGATCGGAAGCCACAAAGACATTTGGAGCGATTATTCGACGAAAACTTCAAAAATATACGTTTCCGAGGTCAGTCAGTGCACCATCAGTACAAGTGAAGTGTTTAAAGTGAAAAGGGGCCGAAATTTGGGTAAATTTTGGCAAAAATTACAAAAATCTACGTAAACAAAAACAAGTGGCGCCATCTATCGGAAACTTTAAGAACCACTTCAACAAACGCCTTGCAAAGCTATCTACGATCAAAATTACCTAGTAACAAAAAAAGCCGACAGAGGACCGCACTAGTACAGAAGTTGGATATTATATCACCTTTGCATAACAATGGAAGAAATGATGAAAATTTTGCATTTCATTCAAGGAGATATCAAGTCGCAGAAACAAGACATGAAACAAATGGAGGGAAATATTAAGGATTCAATTAATAAAAATATCGACGAGAAATTTGCGCAATTTGAAAAAAGTCATAAAATAATCGAAGAAAAACTGGAAAAACAACAGAAAATTGTTGAATATTTAGATAGACAATTACGAAAGAAAAACATCGTTTTCTTCGGAATTTTTGAAAGTGAACAAAAATATGATGACCTTGTCGATCTAATATTGCACATAATAACCAAAAACATGAATATTCCTTGCAGCAGGTTGGAAATCGAATCGGTTGTTAGAGTGGGGAAAAAATGCGATGGTAAAATCCGACCAATTGTAGTCACGATATCAACTGTGAGCAGGAAATTAGAAATACTTCGCAACAAAAGATGTCTCTTGTGTACAAATATTTATGTAAAAGAAGATTTTCCTCCTCACGTTTTACAAAAACGTAAGGAGCTCCAAGAAGATTTAATGAAAGAAAAAGAAGCTGGAAATATAGTAGCTTTACACTATGATAAAATTGTGAAACTCAGATCCCATCCATTAAAAAGCTCTAATACGGTTTCAGTGCAGTCAAACAAAAGGGTACTCTCTGAATCTCCTGAGTATATCAACACTACCAGTTCATGCCCAGCAGTACAAAAAACTAGACAAGCGAAAAAGAAGACAAAATCACAAAATATAACTAGCTTTCTTCGGCCTTCTCAGATAGCTGTACAAGAAAGTCCAACAAACCGACCCACAACAAGCTTTAATATACCTTCTGCAAGCAACAACATACAACAAAAACCAAAACAACTAAGCAGCCCCTCTCCTCCTTCTCCAAGCCGGCCGGTCACCGAGGAGAAGTCAGACCAAATCCCCCTATAAGCAAACCTTATCTAATAATAACAAAAAAAAACCATGGAAAGCAATTGGATACAAAGAAATATTTTGCTAAATGTAAAAAAAAAAGAAAAAAAGTGAAACATGCAGACGCAAACAAAATAAGGAAAATATTAATCAATATATTAATTAATATCAATATATAATATATCATTTTACCCGCAACAGAAGAACCAAGGAAATAGAAGAAATTGCGAGCTGAAAATAAAGGGGAGGCCTTTGCCATACAGGCAACTTCTACCAACAAAATAAATAAAGAGTTATTTATAACTTTATTATAAAATTACAAAAACTGTCAAGTGAAGCGTAAAAAGTAATCATATTATATTAAGTAATCAAGTCATTTTGTAGTAGTAGAAATAAAGGCTATTTTTTTGTTTTTTGTTTTATTTTTTTTTATGTATTTTAGTTAAAATGTACCCAAAATAGTTAAACTTGCACAGATTGACATTCTCATATAGTCACATGCTCAATCGAATGCTTATAGGGCGCTAAATGTATCAACTCAGCATAAGCTGACTGCATGCAGCAAGAGCTGGTCTTCCGTGGCATACTGATGATATTCTATCGTTATCTAGTACCCATGATACAAGCGTAAGCTTAGTTATAAGGCTGGATGGCGCTGTGTTATATGTCCTGAAATATTTATTTTTATCCTGCTGGTTGTGATTGTTTGCGATAATTTGTATGGGATATTTCAAAGCTATGATGAGTAGTCTAATGTATGAATGTGACTCTCGTCCAAACAAAAAGCCGTCAATGTTTGGGTCTAACATCGTGGCCTATCAAGTTTGTGAACTCGCGTTAATTTGGTACAACCTTGTCGCAGTCAGGGGATGTAGGGAATATTTTGCTGTTTAGTTTCTTGGGAGCTATCAGTCTTTGGTTAGTATGGTAAATACAGAAGTCTTCAGTAATCGTAAGTATTTTTGTGCCATTTATCTAGGTGTTCCATGCATATATTCATAGTGAAATATCTGATTAGTTTAATTTGAGATCTATTCCTCAGAACAACATAAAACAACTGAATTTTTAACGAACAACAAACCAAAAACTAACAACGAGTGAGGCAATCGATGTTGTGATAGTGACAAATCACCGGGAATTTTATTGACTCGTGTTATCAGTACCCTAACAAATCAGATTCAAGAAACATAATTGTATAGAAAACCAAAATTTTATCATTTTTGCGTCAGCAGTCGACTGTGTATTTTTTAATCCACGCTACCTACTTACGTGAATTTCAAATTGAAACACGACAAAGTTCCTCAAAATTATGTTTATAAGGTCTGATGTACCGCCATTTGGAAGTTGGGAGGTTTATCACTTGTTAATTGGCGAAATTTGGCGCAACTCCTACCTTTGATGATGTTGGATCAAGGGTGACATTCGCAGCCCAATTTGGCATGTTCTGCGTTAAATAGGCTATTTGGAACATGTTTTATGGCAGGACGGAATAAATTAAATCAGTGGTGTCCCTTGTCTTATTTGTGAAATTAAAAAATAGAAATTATCCTTGTAAAATTAGCGTAAAATCAAACCAATGAAACTCTGGAAAAATACTCGTATGTAGTGTCTTTCCGCTGCAACACTACATACTTCCACTCAAATTTAATTTACAAAGGATTTTCGCAAAGAAACGCCTGATTCAATATCTTAAAATCAAACCATTCAAGCTCTTTATAATATGTGTCTTGTGTATAGTGTTTACTCAGAATACAGAAAGAATTTCTGTATTCTGAGAGTGTTTATAGTGGTCAGAAAATTTCGTATCCTAAGATAAAAATAATTCAATACATAGCTGTACTGTTCAAGTGCATTATATAAAGAACTTGAATGGTTGAATGGTGAAACACTAAATCAAAATTTATTTTTACTTGAACACAAATGTCTGGCCATAAATAGCTAAAAAGAAACGAGGGCAACTCAGTGACCCAAAATAATTAGTTTCGGCGCCCCGTTATAATTTTTTCAAGAGAAAGCTGAGTCATTTAAAAAAAAGCTTTGGGCAACTTAATTGACTTCAAAAAATTGTTATTTCGAGGCTGCTCCAGACTTATGAACTAGGCTTTATTGCGGAGATTTATTTTCTCAATACTGTGTTGAAATGTTAAATAACCTTTTCTTAAAAACCCTTATTAAGCAAAATGTTAGGACGTTGTCTTGTATTTTTGTAACACAAAAGAAGCTTAGCTGACTACATTCCGCCTTAATTGGTGATTGATTGCATTGTTATTTTAAATTTTATTTAAGGCAGTATAACCTCACTCTTGACTAGAACTTGCCTGATGAATGATGAAGTAACTAATTGATTCATACTGTTCTTAGCTGTAAATTCTAACTAAATTTCTTTCTTTCATTCTTTCTTTGTCTTTCAGTTTATCCGAGATCAAGAAGGTGTCGATCCTGGCGCGCAAGTTTGAGACGCCCCTGGGGCCCATCGTGGCGGGCTCTTTCGTACCGAGCGAGCCTGCCAGCACTATGGACGCTTTTCCTAATTTATTGAGCAAGTAAGCAAACATACCTATTATATTGTTATTTTTTTATAACAAATTTACTAAGGCGAAAGTTTGTGAGGCTCAAATGACTGAATTGATTTAGATTAAATTTGGTATCAGAGACTAATTTAACTCTGGAGAAACGTATAAGCTAATTCACATTCAGGATTGTGCTCGTAGTTATTTAAAATCATGAAAATCACAGGAACATATTCGGTGTTTTTCGGAATTCGATTTTAGAACGAACATTAATTCAGTAATAAATAGTACTCAATTTATAAACCACCGCGATATTTATAGTTTGCATTTTCTGTCAGGTTGCTAACATTTATCTGTAGGCGTTACGACATATTCTTTGTGCAATGGAATGAAAATATTTACTAAAGACTGGTTCAATGACGAGGAGGAAGTCGAAATTTGGTATTGTTAGTGAAACTACGAAATAACACTGATGACAGTGACTTCACTGTACACTTTTTACTCCATATCTGCAAGTTTAATTAAAACCATCCCTAAAACCTATCAGAACTTATCTCATTCCCAAAGACACACAAACTGATAAATGAGAAATAACGAGTTGTCAATAATTGTCCTGATTAGGAACATTCATTGGAGCGAGTAAAGTTATTGAGCGAACCCTTGCTGTTTCCGAACGAATTTTAATCGGCTCAGCATTTTCTCCACGATTACATTTTCGAGTTTTGATCGATGATGTCACTAGAAGTGACTGAGATGATACTGTGAAAAAATACTTATTATTAATAGAAATTTACTTATTTTTGATTTGTTTATGACTACCAATTGTCAGATTGTTAAACTCTTAAAATGTCCTTATAAAATTATACCTAAATGTTGATGTAGCTGGAAGTATCTATTTACTGGATTTGAAGTTCCATGTTTTGTAACATTATAACACAGACTCCCAACAGTCACATTATAGAAAACAATATTAAGTACTAAAATATTATGATTAATATACCAGATCCATTAAACTTTATGTAAACGGTCCAAAAACTTTCGGACCTAAATTAAAAGTTAGGAACAAATCTATTGTTCCAGCTTTGTGGCGAATAGTCAAAGGATTTTCTGGTGTATTGGAGTTTCGTGCTCACCAGATCGGAATACGTCCTTTTTTGTACAAAATACAACAAAAAAAGAAATGCACCAAAAGGATATGGATTATTTGCATGTGCATTTTATTACTCCACAAGCACTACAGCGGCTTAAGTAGTGGGCAAAACAGTCTTAGCTCAGCAAACAGCGGTACCTATTTAATTTTGTTCGTTACTACCAAACTAATCCCTTGGTTTAGATGCTCCCATGTGTGTTTGGAAGTGGTGTCTAAGTTTCTGGACATTCACATGGCTGAGATAAAGCGTGGGTATCACGCTATTTGTTATACCTCAGCATTTGTTTGTGAGATAATCTACTCTAGTTTCCTCTCCTGTCAGATTTTTTTACGTTAATAGGTTTGCGTTTTACTAGCAGCCCGCCTGATGTTAATATTTACTGTAGGTTACTTGAAAAAGACCACTCATCCTAATTGGCTGTAATGCTACACTAGTATTAATGGATTGATATTTTCCTAAATCCTTTTATATTTTTTTTACGTGGGTTCTGTTTACGTAAATAAATAAATAATAAATCCTATTATTTCAGATACCAACTCCTAAGTGGTGTGACAGAATTAGAGAGCTACCATGACTTCGGCGTGATCGAACTAGACCACGGTGTGTTGGAGAACCAACGAGACGACTTCATCAACAAGTTCACCAAGATCGTGTTCGAAGGAGCCGAGAAGGAAGCTTTGACTGCTGTTTTGAAAGAGTAAGATTATAAATAACCTGGTTCATCAAACGTTATTTTTTAAGAAAACGGCAAAAATTATGACATCCTATTCCAACTAACTGTGCGCAAAAGATGGAATAATTTTCACCGTACCGCAATAGAGTTGTGTTGTAAGTGACGTTTATCCAAGATCGAAAGTACCTATAGTAAAAAAAACAGTGAAAAAAAACCGATAATATTTTTTTTAAACAATTCTTCCAAATCAGTTCAATAGTTGAACCGTGAAGAAGGAAAGACGAGACTCCTGCAGACTTTTTAATAAGATACTATCTGCTGAGTAAAAGAACAGAACTAAAGCGTTACATTATTGTGGAAGGATTCACCGTAAGACAAATCGAAAGATACTGTACTGAATGCTCCATTATACAATACATAAGTACTTTCTTTTTTTTTTCCAGGTATTCTCCATCCAAACAACATCCTCAAGGTTGGAGTGTCCAGAGCAACCGTGACGTCATCTTGAACCTATTCAGCGACGCGCGCACACTAGCGCCATCTATCCGCTTCGCTAACTATCAAGCGAAGGCAAACAGGCAGTCCTACTTCTACGTGTTCGGACATAACTCTATTAGTAATGATTTTGCTGCTGTAAGTAATACCTATTTTGTCTTATTGTTCATGACTATCACATTCGTAACAAATACTGCTTTTTTAATAAAGTATTATTTTGAGCCTGTTTGAAATTGTGGGGAGAGTGGTGCCATCTATGAGCAAGTGAACAAAAATTGAAAGAAACACTTACTCTGCTAGGCAAAAATTAAGAAATGATGATGGTGATTAATCTGACTGCTTTTTTGTACCTTCATTAATAAGAAGAAATCTAATGATTTATTAAACAAAATTTTCTAGGTTTTAGGTTTCTTTTTCACATCTAAGGTAACACTTGATAAGGTTGAGACAAACAGTATGAATTGATAAGTTTTTAATATTTTTACATACAAGGTAGGATAACAAAAATTAGGAAACGTTACGCTACCAAACCTAGCACTTTAAAACAGATGTCAGTCATTTTTCTCATAATTTCCTTCGTAATAATAAAACAAAACCTCCAAAAACATCTACAAAAGTTCTTTCGGCATAGCTTGACTTAATTTAAAAATAAAACTTCGTCTACGAAACTTTTTCTTTGTCCTCCTTTCGTTCAAATGTCCGTGTAACATTCCGTACCATTATAATATATAACAACTGCAAATAGCTCAGGGAAATTCCCTCCACATCAATATCCAATTGTCTTATTATCTTGGGCGTTTATTTACAAAAGAAAAGTATTTATGTATTATATCCGTTACCTAGTACCCACGACACAAGCGTTAGCTTAGTGTGGGGCTAGATGGCGCTGTGTGCAATGTACTGAAATATTTATTTATTTATTATATGTATTGATCTGCTTGTTCCGTTCGTGTCTTTTTGGTAATCATTTAGTGAAAGTGAAATCATGCTGATAGACATAGGTTACGTTTTATACTTAAGCAAAGCAAACGAAACTGCGGGCATTGAAAACAATATTTTTATTCTCATATTAGTATTAGTTTTAGACGGGCAGATGGACAGCGGAGTCTTAAAAATAAGGTCCCACCTTTACCGGTCGGGTACGGAATCCTTAAAAATAGAAAACTGGACACCGGGCGTCGAGAGTCCGCTCTAAGTTCCTTTCACAGAAATGGCGTCAACAGGTGTTTGAAACAGACCTTACTTTAAAAGTGTATTGACGTGCTCTTAAATTGAAATTGGTAAAATGTTTCGAGTCCTGTTCCGTTGGAGAATTGTTTTAGATAGACAAGTGACACACTTGATGTAATAAAATTAACAGTCATATGAGTCAGTCCAATTAAGTCTACAGTTTTAAATAAAATATACAATCACATGCGATTATCAATGTTACGCAAAGGTCGACGCGGTCAGTCCTTGGATGTGTGACCGAAAAGTGGTATTCCATTTTGGATGCTTCCGTGGGTCGGATGACACGTTAATATGTAGGTCCCGGATGTTTGTCTAGTACGGCAGTCGTTAAGCCATGTCAGAGACCCTTAGGGCGCCTTTATAAACAGATTATTATAACAGATTTGGTCATTCGATAAGAAGAAGTGAAATGTCTCCAATCACAGTAAACTGTAAAATCACGGCAGTCGTTACACGAAATTAGAGATTGGGCGATTTCCAAACACTCGACACCAGAGTTGACCACTCTCATATGAAGAAGAAGAAGACTGCAAAGTTGACTAATGCAAAAATGATATGGATTATCTAAAGTACGTCTATGCCTGACTTTTACTGGACGACAATAAAATTGAAAATTCATAAACAAAAATTTAGTAAATCCTATTAAAAATTTCATGGATCCGCTAATTAGTTTTTATGTAAACCATCATCATCATCATTATATTTTAACCACAAAATAATGATTTATTTGTCTTTTTTAGTTGAACAAGAGCGTGCACGGCGAAGAAATACCCTACATCTTGGGAGTGCCGCTAGGTGGCGCTAACACACATTATCATACAGAATACACGATGCAAGAGAAACTGCTCAGTGAAGTGGTGATGAGGCTTTGGACTAACTTTGTGAAGATTGGGTGAGTATTTAAAATTATAAATGATAGTTTTGACTAAGTTATCGCTTTTATATTTTACCGAATCTTGTCTCTGAGTGACAAAAAAAGCTCGAATCAATGCATTGCTATACTGTGACAACCATTTTTGATGATAATGATGCCTTTCCAAGCCGACTTCGGCTAATTTCTTACGGGAAGGTTACTGATGCGTCCTCACATGACTAATATATGTACCCTATTTAAGCGGTGAATGTTCTAGGACAGTTGCTACAATATGTGAGGACGCCATTTACATAATGTATATCATAGAATTACAATATCTCGTCAAATTGAATATACATACATATTACGTTAATTTTTTATAAAAATTTACAAGGTTAATGTCAAGATTATCAATGAAATGTCAAATTTAGTCATAAAAATCATGAAAAAAAAAGGTTAGGTACCTAATTATATATAAATGTCCCAATAATTTCTCACAAGTCTCAACTCTGAATATTCAAAATCCTACAACACTACACGCAGAGTAAATTCATACCGTCTTTTTTCGATATTTGATAGATATCACCTATATTTACAAAAGTATATTACACCTGTAACAGTCACCTAGTACCAATCGCTTATTGTTATCCAAACACCAACCAACTCTTCAGGGAGAAATCAGAGTTGGTACATTTATTCGATACCAAATGTATACAAATACGTATTGACTTGAGGTTTCGGCTTGTTTGTATGTACGTGCCAAACTCTCACGGGACCCACGGGACGTGGAAACTGTTTGGATTCTGCTTTGAAATAGGTACTGAATCGGATCGGTGATATTTTTTAAATGATAGTACATACCTAGTAGTTTTATTGACAATTGTATTAAGGTAACATAGTATATTTATTTGGCTGATTTGATTAAGATTCGATTTGTTTGATGTACAATAACAAAACATAAAAACAATTCAGATCCTAATCGTATCAGTTTGTTTTATATGGATTTGACTTGAAACCTGTGGCTTCTGTTGCGTTGAAGTTTGATAAAAAATAACCTAGGTACGGTAATTTTTGAACCTAATTCTGGTATTATATTAGCCAACAATCCAATTAATAAGTTTTTTGTTTTTACATGATGAGCATAGGTACCTACATCACAAATGTTATAAAGTCGAAAACTTGCCGAATGTATGTAAAGTAAAGTAAAGTAAAAGTAAAAAAGCCTTTATTCAATTACACATTTGATATTATATAAACTTGCACACATTAATTTCACCACTTTAAATATCTAATGTCAACCACTTTTGTATACTTATGTCGAGAATTTTATTGTCAGTCAGTATAAAAAATATGTCAAATTATTTATAATCCATGATATTATGTCGTATTGATATCCACTTGAGTGTTGTTTAGCGTCAAAATATAATTTTTTCGTCGTGTGTAATTGTCGCCTCAATGGCGTAGGCCTAGAATGTATGTAGGTACCTATGTTTTATTTTCTTATCGATACGGATATACATATTATCAAAATCAAACACTATCTAAAAACGCACAAGGATGCCTGATTTTTTTTTTCTGAAACTTTCGATACTGAGACTGATCACTTTCAAATCAACATTGTTTTTTTTTTCAGTTCACCAAACACTCAAAGCGTGAACAAGTACCACACGTTGGACCAGAAGCAATGGAACCAGTACAATGTTGAATGGCCAGAGTATAATGTTGATCATCAACCTTACCTGAGATTAGGTAATTTTTGACTAACTTTTAAAGGTTCTCAATCCGCTGCATAATGTATAAAAGTATATCGCCTAATGTTAGATAGATAGATAGATAGATTGATACTTTATTGGACACAAAAAACATAATACAAAACGGAAAAAAAAAAATTAAAACTAATGCCACAAATGGCGGCCTTATCGCTAAAAGCGATCTCTTCCAGGCAACCGTAGGATAAAGAGGAAAATATAAAAAAAAGACTAGACGGGGTGTACAATAACGAGCACATGAAATTTGACTATAAAATCTTAAACAATAAACATAAACATTTAAAATAATAATAAAGTACTCAAACCCATACTTACATATGTATATTATACTACGTAATATATAAAATATACTAATGTGCTAATACTACTAATATTCAGTAAATAGTCCGTTAATTCCAATGACTTGACTCAATCAGTCCATTATTTTGTTCGTTTGAAAAAGGTCCTGTAGCAACGAGTTAGTGAATATGCAATTACTAACGGTAGCATAGTTAAAAATATACATAAAAAGTAGAGTAAACTCCATCACAGTTTCGCTTGTGCAAATGTCACTTCAGATGAACTGGCGATCAAATGCCTGACTGTCCAGTGTAATAAAAGATCATTCATTAATAAATTGCTTTAAAATATTTTTTTATTTCTAACATTAAACATGGTTTTAAAAACTCTGACACTACAGTTGGCCGCTCTCATACATACTTACTGAATGAAGTAAAACATGGTTATACATTTAATTTCCAGACATCCCTCCATCAATAAGCAGTCTATACCGCGCCAACTACACCAAGTTCTGGCTGCAGGAACTACCGAGCAAACTGAGCAAGTTTGTGGTCGACCCACTCATAGACTACTCCCCTACTTCCACCACACAACGGAGCAAAACTACGCATAGGAGCTTAGGTATGTGTCTTTTCCTTTTTATAAAACGTAATGGGTTAGCATTTCACCCTGTTGGACATAGTGATCATTATAGTTTTCCAGATAGAATCGATCTAATCTCGATTTGAATATCGCTGCTAGTCTATTTAGGTACTTAATAGTCATTTGGTTTCCAAAAATCATATTTTATGTAAATTGACACTAGAAAATGGAAATCTCAAACATCACGCACATGTATTGACCTTGCTATAAGTGCTATAACACTTTCATTGTTATCTTTATTCTGTTATAAAGTTTAGAAACCTAACTTTCCCCACATAAAAAGTTACGAAACTGAGCGTCGTAGATTTGAATAGTTATAGGCTTGGAAAGAACCTAAGGACCTAGCTTTGAGAAAGTCTGGGCTAGTTTCCAGATAAAGTATAATCCAAGTTTCTTTAGGGCTGTTAAGGGATAAACATGTTAGATTTTGTAAGCGATATCTTGGTCTGTAAAGTTTTGTTGTTTGGCTACGATACGAGTTTTCGGCATAGAGGGTGTAAAACTTTGGACAAATAAGTTTGTACTACGTATGCATAAATAAAATTCATGTTTTGAGTGATATTTTACAGGGATATAACATGAAAATAAAGTTTTTTCTCTTCATATACATTTCAATGCCTATTTAACTTAAGCATATTATTTTTGTTAACATTATTTTCATCTCATTTTAGAAACAAATTTGAGCTCTATACTAACATTGTAAAAGACCATGGTAAATATTTTTACGTATGTAGAAGTGAATACGAAACTCATTGAAATCCGAATCCGAACGCACTCTTATCCGAGTAATGCATGCATACCCTTCCCATAACACTTTCAATAACTCCAAAATTTATCGTTTTCAGATACAGTTCGAAAAATCTGGCAGCCGCAAGTCGCCCCCGTGTCCCATTACAACCCGTCCATTTACGGGAAATTACGGCCTTACTCGCAGCCGCGAGCTGACAGCGACACCATATACCGCCAAATACAGTCAATAAAAACCCCATCGCGCCCTCTACCAACCGGCTTATTGGAAAAAACCACAACCACCGCAAAACCGGCGCCAAACATACCGGTTAAAACCTCCAGCGCGACCATTACTCTGATAATATCACTCGGCGTTTTATTCCTCGTCGTCGATATCGCCATTTGCTCTATATTGTACTTCAAAAAGAGGAAACTGAGACTCCGAGAGCAAACTCTCGAGAGCTCTCGACAGTCGCGCGCCGAAATAGGTGAAGTGGATCTAATCGGGCAGAAGAGTAAGGATGATAAAGGTGCGTTACAGACGCTCAAAAATGGCTGTAGTGTTATCAAATCTATGAGTATTAAGAAGAAAAGCGATAAAAAGGTTAAGAAAAAGACTGAAAGTTGTAAAACTCCAAAATCTGATGACTCAGGTGGCTTCCGTGAGAGATTCCAACTAAGACGGCATTTATCTACCAGTACGTTAGATGCACATACCAAAGTACGAGACTGGATTGCTAATGAAGTTATGCATAGATGCTCGCCGGCCATACTGAGAAAATCTAATTCAGATCTCAACAATGACAAGCATATTAGCGTAGCGAAACCTTTTACTAGATCGGAAGAGCTTCTGTCCGATACTAAAAAGTTCCAAAAAGATGAGTTGAAAATTGATAACGTGACACCAAATACTATGGCATCTAAAGGCTTTAGCAGTAAAGCAAAAACGTCTGAGAAAACCACTTCGACGTCCGCTTTAGGGTCTCATTCTTCTATAGATAGCCAAAAACACTCAGCGATTATAAAACCAGCTAGTAAATCAACAGATTCACTGAAAAGTAAAGCAACAGACAGCATCAAATCGAAAAAGGTGTCTGTAGCTATAGATGCAACTCCAGCTGCACGAACTAGTGCTGTACTACGACAAGAGCCCATAGAAATTTCTAAATCATTCGACGCAGGTGATCAAAAACATTCCAACACGAGTCAACTGAAAAAGTCTAATACTGAAGGTGAAACAAATCCGGTTAGCGAAAAAGACGCTGAAAACAAAACTTACACAAACGTGGTCACTCTAGCCGTTAGTCAAGAAAAGCCGTTGGTTATTTCACATAAGCATTCCACTTCTGATCCGGTGAGTGATGTCAATTACGATAAATTGTTTCGAGAGAAAATGGAATCGGGAATTCCAGTTATCGATATTTTGCCTCCAGTTACATTCAGAAACGATATAAATGTAACTTCACGGGAAGATGGTTCTGTGGGAGAACCACTTAGTGCTGAAGAGGCGCTAGTTACTATTAAAAGGAGAAACTTTCCCAAAGTGCTCCCAGACTTGCCTAAAGCTCAAAAGCGGTTGTCTTTGCAACCAACAACTATGCAAACTTTTCGAAGTTACTCAAGTAGCGTTGAAAGTCAGTCGGATCGGTCAAAAGTTCCGCCTCAGCCCCCTCCTAGGACCACTACTCTAGAACGCAGACTTGCTTACAAAAATACAAAACCGATGTCGTCCTTCGATGCAAATGTAAAGAAAATTCCAGAAGGTGAAGTCAAAAATTATGAAAATATAAATACATTATCCCCAGACACTCACGTGTGGAATCGATCTTTTGAATCATCGCGAGGTTCAGATCGATCTGATCCATCAATCATAAAAGCATCAAAAGATCGTGAGATTCCAAGAGTTATTATAGCATCTAGTACGCCATCTTCAGATCCTACTATAGTTATAAAACCTTCTTCGAGTCAAAAAGATATACCAACAAATGTTCCAAGAGTAAGACTACCAGATGATTTTCATTCTCTAAATATGACGAGTTCAGTGACTTCATTTTCATCATTTTGTTCTGAAGACGATGACGATGATGATGATATCGATGGAGCATTTTTAGATGACTTAGCTGAAGATAAACTAATACAAGAATTGGTTGGAGGTGTGGAGTCACCAACAAACATGGAAGACGTTCTAGACTCTAAAGGACCTGACGACTGTTTAGCAAAGAAACTAGAAATCATCCCTTTCAAGATTAACGCAGCTACCATTTTACCTAAAAATACTGATGATTACGTTTGTATAACAGACTTGCAATTGCCAGACGTAAGTGCTTTAGAACCAACAGCAAAAATTAAACCTAATTTTAGTCTAAATAAGTTACAAAATAGAACTGAAAGTATTAACAGGCCACCAGAGAAGGCAGTCAAAGTGAAACCAAAGAAGAGTATGAAGCCATCTATTCTTAGTTCCTATAGTTTGAAAAGTAAAAGTAGTGATAAGGTTAAAAGTGATTCGGGTAAATTAGAACATTCTACTTCTGGTTCATCGAATGATACGGAAACCAGTACTGGGACCGTAAAAAAAGTTGAAGTAAAAAAGGACCATTAGTGTAATAATGTATAAGATAATGTGCCTTATTAGTACGTAAAGTTATTATACTAGAAATGGAAAATTAGGTTAAGACTTAGCTAGTAATTTTAATTTTGTAAATGGTGACTCAATGATAGAATCAAAGATATTGTAATGTTGACAAAAATGTGTGTCTAAAGTTTTAGTGATATCTAGGTTAAGTAAAACAAAGAAGTTACTAGCATTAACTAGCTATTAATATAAATTTAAGCACGAAATGTATTTAAACTGTAAATTTTTACCAAAGAAACATTTATACGCATTTAGAAAATAAAATATTTTGTACAAACATTGTTGATTTTCATTACGTTACTTTAATTCAAATATACATATAGCTTTTTTCGTAGTTTTAATGTCATGTTTTGGATTCTGTTTTATATCCCTAGTATCTTTTTTCACCGCTAATCTAGAAAAAGTTCATAAATAAATTTAAAAAAAAATGTTAAGAGCTGTGTTCTAACTGGATTGCATAAAATGTAAGAAGTAACTATACCAGATAGTTTTATTAACTAACAAAATGTAATATATTCTGCCAATGTAAGAAAATATGTAAGCATAAATATTGAATACAACTAAGAAGATGATTCTATATATAAATCTCACCTATAGCTTCATAAAGTCACGCCTCAAATCCAACATCAAAGACGTTACGACAAAGCAGCCAACAAATTTAAACTCATGCAGATTAAAAAGAGCAATCGAAAGTTACTGAAACTGGGATTAAAGAGCCTGTAATAAACTGAGTTGGGATTAAGCGATCTTTCTTAGCATCGCGAAATCTCTTATTGTCTTTTGAAACATTACTTCTGGAAGTGACTCGCTTTTGGGTTCGTTGACGGTTGGGACAAGTGTTAAGAAACATGCTAAGTATTTTTTTTTGTTTACTCTTCTTACCTCCTTTGCACCACAACACAAATTAATTATTATTAGGCATGTGACGATGCCCAGCATAAACAATGAGAGATGCGTTGTCAACTTCTCGCGAGTCTCGTCCTATCAGAGCCCAGGATACCGTATCAACCAATCAGAGCACCTGTTACCTACTTCACCATTTGGTCACCAGAGAGGTGGATCACCTTCCGTCATTGCGTCGTTACTTCTCGAACTGAGCACACGTTCTTCGAATTAACGCTTTTTCAAGCATTCTCAATTAATTTTCAAAAAATATTAAATCTTAACGCTTGTTTATGGATAAAAATTTCAGTAAAGTAAATCGAAAGGATTTCTAAGAAATCTAAAGCCGAAAAATCTTCTGTGTATTTCATGTAAATTCAGTGCAGATTTATAGTTTTTTAAATGCAACGGTTTTTTCGAAAACCCAATGGACTATTAAAGTGTGTGATTTAGTGCTATTCTGAAATATTTAATTTATTCCAACGGTTTTTTTTTCGGGAAACCTGATCTGAACTGTCATAGTGCGTGAATAAGTGCTATTTGCCAATAGCATACGGGTGTACAATGTTTTCGCGGGGCCCGGTGGCTCATCGGTAATCGGGTCGGCGAAGATCGTATCATGTCGTCTTCAGCAGATCAAGATTTCGGCAGCAAGCGCACAGCCTGCGTGCTACTTCGCACAGGTTCACTGATGCAGAGGCAGCTCGTGCTAAACGGCAGCGGCGTGGTACTGAGCGGCCGTGGTCTTCAAATATACGAGATAGTTGGTCTCTTCTTCAACGACGGAAGGATCAAGTATCTGGGTGAAATGGAAGTGATTTGGTGAGTCCATTCCAATTTGATTTATGTACATATTATATCTAAAATATCAAGCCTTTCGTATTCAAAGCTTGATAGACCAGATCGGTTTCTTGAGAATTATTGTTCAATATTTCCAATCATATTACGCTAATCATTATAATAGCTGGCCGCATTTGGCAAGTTATAATTTTTGAAGTTACTTTCAAATTTATTTAATTTTAATGAACGGCTAGCATTTACGACAGCGATTGCGTCGAAAAGGAGCTCGTGAAATTTCGATCATCCTATACCGGTGTAGTTTCCTTGCGCCTAGCCCAACGGCTGAGGTTGCATTAAATCACCTTGCACTGGGTGACACAATCGCCTATTATGAAACTTTAATGTTAACACTGTACTGCATTATGAAACCTTAGCATTATACGTCATTGTAATCTGATCCCACTGCCTCAGATCAAAGACAAATAACGTTAATTTTGAAAAATTGTTGGTGAGATGAAATCACTAGAAATGGGTCTTAAGCATAAAAGGGGCCCTAAATTGGGTTCAAATTGGAGATCTTCCTTCTTGGAGCCACCCCGTAGGCCTGTGACATTTACTATTTGGAAATAATGTATATTAGTATGAAGGAAATTTCAAAACCAAAACCTCTACTGTATAAAGTATCATCCTAATATCACATAAGTTTATTAATTTAGCATATTTTTGTTATCTTGAGGAATCATGCATAGTTTAATGGCGTTAACTTTTGGAAAGCCATATTGAAATTAAATTCACTTGTGGTAACCATGATATGATTTATGAATATTTATTTACCTTTACAGATTCTCGGTATTTTTAAGATATCAGTAGGGTCGTAGCCTATACAGAGACTCCTTTTACAATATACCTAATACACAAAAACTAAGTAAAATAATTTACATTAAGTGAAAGTAAGGGTGCCAAAATAACTATTGCAGGCATGGTGATAATGTTAATTCATTGTCTTAATTTAACTAGTAGATTAGACTGAAAGGCACCCACTAGTTGTGCCTCATTTATATAAAAATGTGGCGGATGATGTCTTATACTTATTATGTAATTTAGTATTGTTTATTTGATATATAAATTGCTCCATATCAGGCTAATCATAGGAGAATTTTTTTTCATAATCCAAGAGCAGAAAGCCCTTGGTTTGTGTATTGGATGGACCTTATTGGACCTTGGGCTGGGTATCCGAAAAGTTTTATTCGGGAGAAAGTATAATTTTAACAATACGCCTTTGATTTAATCAGGAGGGAAGGTGTTAAAGATACGGATAAGATTTATGCCCGGTATATTGAATTTGAGAAGTTGACCAGCTTGGCACCGATAGCTAATTGATGAAGACGGTCGAAAATCAAGAGGAATTATTTGTATAATTATTATTTCTTCTATTATTGATCTTATATGTAACTATTAAATAAGTATTCAATCCTTGATCAGATAAATTGTCCTTCATTTCATGAACCAACTCAATTCCCACATAGCGTCGTCTTTGGTCACCAGGAGTTACAAACACATCTCTCATTGTTTATGCTGGGCATCGTCACATGCCTAATAATATGCAAATTTTACACAAAAATAAAATTTGTATTACTAGCAGAGACGATGCTCAGCATCCCCTTAAGGGCTCCTGGTGAGAGACTTCTATGACGGAAGGTGATCCACCACCCTCTCTGGTGACCAAATGGTGAAGTAGGTAACAGGTGGTGAAGTAGGTAATTGGTTGATACGGTATCCTGGGCTCTGATAGGACGAGACTCGCGAAAAGTTGACAACGCATCTCTCATTGTTTATGCTGGGCAACGTCTCTGCTAATAATACAAATTTTATTTTTGTTTAAAATTTGCATAATAATGTATCGGTTTAACTCAGTACTGAGGGTCATAACCTTCTACTTGGATCATTATGTTTGTCTAATTAAAGCATACAATACAGAAAAAACTTATTGTTTATGTAGAAATTATTATGTAACCGTTAATATTAAACATCGGCGTTATTTGGAGAGTCACGTGACTCTAGACAAAGCAGCATTGCTTATCATAAGGTATACAGGTTGTAGTCAAATGCAAGTTTTTAAAATAAAGTCGGAACATAATCTTTTTGCTATTCAACCTCGCTATTACGGCTTATATCTTATGTTTTACACTGCATCTTACTAAATTCAGTATCAAACCCGGTTATCACACCGGAGTTTGTAACTGTTATTCTACTCGTGATTTCCATTTGAAAGCCTTCTATCATGATCCTTGAATAATTGATACAGTGATACTAGAGAATTGTAACTCCTTATAATGTCACGAAAATGCTTCCATATTTCATCTCTCTCTAACAAACCACTCGCAAACAAAACTCGTTATTGGTTTAAACTCGTATTGGTTACTCGCTGCAGAATACTAAATAAATTAATATTCCGGGAAATTTCACACAGCGCCATCAAGCCCCACACTAAGCAAACGCTTGTGTCGTGAGTACTAGATAACGGATATAATATACTTTTTTTATAATTACTTGCATATAATACATAGAAACGACCAGACTTAACACAAGTAATTACCAATTTTTAAAATTCATTATTACTTATGTCATGCGGGAATCGAACCCGCAACCCTAGATTAGAAGGCAGAATCACTACCAACTAAGCTAAAAGGCCAGTCACCTTAATCCCAGTGGCTTGCAAAATGTTTACATTCCACCCACCAACACAACCGCGGCGGCGATGGTTGACCATCCCATGATATTACTGTTTTGGCTCAGATACATTTCCATAACTTTAATTATTCGTAGTTTAGATACGCATTTGGCTCAGCCAAAAACTTGGCCTAAAATCTTGGCTCAGCCAAAACTTGGACAATAAATGTCTGAAAGGGCTTGGCTGGAATTATTGTAACAATTAAAACGTTTTAGTCAGAAATTATTATGTGGCTGGAACTGAAAGTTATTGTATACTTAGCGGGATTCAGGAGATTTAACTTTTTAACTAGTGTAAATAGGAGGGCTGTTCTGTTTGTGTGTACGTATTTTGTTTTGTGAGTGTAAAAGTTTTTAGTTTTGGAAATGTATTTTACATTTATCACTTACGCGTGAAACATAATTTAAATTATAAACATATATTACGTTCGTCGTCAAGTAAAAATTTTTGTAACTACCCTACAGACAAGTATGACGCTGTCCGTCCACCGCATTCATGAGGTGTCCGTTCAAACGTGTTGATAAAGCCTATTTTTGAATGCGGTGAACGGGCTTACATTTTTTAAATCTGATGGTAGCTGGTTGAACATTTGCGAACCTTCGGTAGTGATTTTATTAAACTTGTTTAAGAAAACATATATTTATATTTAATGAAATAAGTAAAATAGGCTAATTTTTTTAGATTTTTTCCATGCCACCACCACGATTTCTTACTAACAGTCATAATCCACATAAATAATACTTTTATTTCTTACCATACTATTTAGCAGATATATACCGTCGATCACGTCAGATGTGCTTTCTGCCTATATTGATTTTAAAATGAGAACCTTTGCTTTAATAGATAATAAAACAATATTTCATACTAGGTACATTACAAATATTTACTGAGAATATACAAGGCCACTGGTAGCTAACGCATAACCTTTTAAGGGTGGCTTTAGTACATCTATACCAACAACTTTTGTTCTCCAACTTTTGGAAATTCGTGAAAAAAAAATCAGCTGTTCCATACATTTTGTCGAATATACCATACTTTTGTATAGAACAGCTGTTTTTTTTTTCATATAAGTTAATCCCGAGGCTGAGGGGTTCAAAAACGCCCGAGACAAATACACTGCTTTATCCCCAAAATGCATACTCTACTTTATATAAACACTGCGAGGCAATAAAACATAATACAATTAAAAAGAAAGTACTTACTTAAAAAAATAAAATAAATTAAATATGCTATTTTGTTACAAAATAACACAAAGATTTGCAGTGTAGCGCCTTTTCGTTCTATTTGTTTTTTTTTGTAGTGGCAAATTCTTCTTCATGCAGGTTTCTATGAAAAGTTTTCATTCTAATTTTGAATAAATTCTTCTTGGTGTAGGGCTCTATGAAAAGTTTATATTCTAATTTTGACGTTTGGTCATGGATTGCAAGGAGCTCGTATATTCAATGTTGATTGCATTCCAAATTCAAATGTCATTATTCCTAGGGGATTATGAAATTCAGTACATTTATAATGACCCGGCTAGACCATAGGACACAAATGACTTGCTTTAAGTTGAGTTTGCATGACACATAATATGCCATTGACGAGCAGGTGTTATATAAATATTATTATTATGCAGTTGCTAAGGTTTGATTGCTATACAAAAGTATCCCATAAAAAACGTAGTAATTTGAAAACAAATAATATCTTTTATATATCTTTCTTTTAACTTATTTTAATTGCTTGTTTTACTGACAGCCTTCAATCGATGCAGTTCCGTTGTTCCCGAAGCGAATTCGTTTTGTTTACCGAATCGCACCCGAGGCACCTCTTCCCGCTTTTTCTACTTTAATTGTCCCCGAATAAATGTTAGTAGTAAAGTACAAAAACTGTATCATAAAGTATTTAGTATCTTTGAAAAAAAAACGAATAACGCCCTGTTGTTTGAACCGCTATAAAATGCATCCTACATTTTCACTTCATAGACTCAAGTTTGACTACAATTCACCTGATGGTAAGCAAAGTGCTAATCAATCAAATGCAAATTTCACCTAAATCAATTTAGCTGTTTAAACGTAGAAAAGTAACGAACACTCGGACACTCACATACTTATGCACACTATAATAAATGTGTAGTCCTTATAATAAATAAATTTAGTGAACGTAAGAATTTATATTGTATTTATACTGTCGATGGCAGAGCTAATATATTTATTTTTAATTTAATTGGAAACCGGCTTTATAAATTGGGAAGACGACTAAGAGGAATAACATCATATCCATAAATATAGTCAATGCAGAATCTGCAGAAGAAAACTATATCTTATATTTATTTATTTTATTTGATATAAATAAAACATTCAGAGTTCCAGCTAACCAATTAGCAAGTATTTTAGGTATTCTTAATAAAATACAATTCTGAATACAACACTTAATTTACACTTAACTTTCACCATGCTCTAAACGACATAGTTCGTAGAGCTCTCAATTCTGCAAATATCCCGTGTGTCCTCGAGCCTGTGGGGCTGAGCAGATCTGATGGCAAGAGACCGGACGGGCTGACTCTGGTGCCCTGGAAGAACGGCAAGTGCCTAATTTGGGACGCAACTTGTGTCTGCACTTTTGCCGCCAGTCACCTGAGTCGTACCATTCACTCACCGTCAGCTGCTGCCGAGGACGCCTGCAGAAGCAAAAAGCAGAAATATACTGCCTTGGAAACGCTCCATCATTTTGTTCCGGTTGCCGTAGAGACCATGGGCAGTTGGAGTGGTGACGCTAAAGATTTCGTCAGGGAGTTAGGCCGAAGAATTAACGAGAAGACGGGAGACACCCGCTCTGGATCATTTTTGGTGCAAAGGTTAGCCATCGCGATTCAACGTGGCAACGCGGCGAGCGTAATGAACCTTTGCGCCGGGAGCAATCCGGGGTGGGCTCTTTGATTAATTTTTGTTTGTTTTATTTTACTATATATTTTATTTTAGGTATATTATATATTTTAATATTATGTTTAAGACTTGTAAATATATACTTAACTTTCTATCCATAGAACTAGGAATGAGCGTTCTTGGAATCGTGCAAGCAAAGTCTTCAGAAACTAGATCAGGCCAAGAAGTTGTCTGTTTAAGAACAAGGCCTGAGACTTGATTGCTGCAACACAAATACTGGGCAGGACTTAGTCGGAAGTTGAGAAGCTGTTGGCTAAATAGTCTATAGACAACTAAGACATTGCACGATCCAAAATATAAAAGAAACTACGTCAGTCCAAATTTAAAATGTTCATATACGTACTTACATGTAAGCTTTTATTAACATAACAAGTGTTTTTGTTTAGTCTTAAATAGGTCCAACTAAAACAACTACAATCTCACAGGTTAAAATAATAATTATATTCAACAACTTATGTTCTACGACTTTTAGAAATAACTAAATAGTTACATATAACAATATGTTGATCATCGCATGCGACGCATTACACTACCGGTATAATAATATAGTTACTAGTAAGACTACTGTCTTACTAGTGATTTTAGTGAGTAGAAATTGTTGATCTCTCTCTTGAGTCGTATTCCTCATGACTGAGGGTCGTGACTCCCCCGCAGAATTAATCCGTTAGGAGAGTTTTCTTAGGCAGATACATCGTTGTGGGCGCCCAGGTCCTTCCACGAAAAGACACATGTCCTCGGATATTGTGGTCCTCAGACATGTCGGTTTCCTCACGATGTTTTCCTTCACCGTTTAGTTAGAAATTGTTAATATACCTTTCAAAAAATTCATTTATATATGTTTATATTGCCATAATGTACCGTCTATGAAGTTAATGTTTCTAAGAATTGCTGCCTCATTTGAGAGCCTTACTGCAAAATCGGCAAGAAACTGTGTTTGTAGCCAAACTTGTAATTTGGAAATGTTGGCTTTAGGAGGAAGAATAAACAAAACAAATTAAATGTTCTACAGAAAGCCAATTATTATACTGTTTTTTTTTTACTTTTTGCTGCAAGTCAGTGTAGATGTAGTACCAAACGCAGGTTAAATAGCTTTTGGTTTTTTGGTGAGTAAACATCGTAATTGGAGGTGGCTGGAGTCACGTGGACCGGACTAGCCCAGGACCGCAACGCCTGGGCCAGCAAGGAGGAGGCCTTTACCCGCTTCTGAGTGCCCTGATATTAAGAATTATTTATTAACTTATCTACCAATAAAGAATTGAATTCAATGTGTAATAAACTATGTATAAATGGAATATTTTTACATTCAGAAAATTAGGGACTATTTTATTTTATTAATTAAAACATCGTAATAACTGCTGTGGGTATAGTTAGATGCTTACCTAACAACAAAATTTAATATTTTGTTCACCAAAACTATATTTATATTTCCCAATACTACCCCCAGTGTTTCAGTACGGTAGACCACTAACTTCTGGTGCATAACATATTAAAATAATAAAACCGTAACGTAACATTGTGTCTACGCCAAAATATAGCGCACATTTTGTACGTAAAATGGCCGCTTAGAAGTTATTATTTGATCAGCAGTATAAGTAGATAGAAATTTAACATCTCTATCAGAACATATACAATAGAATATAATATGATTTAGAAAATAAGTTTAGAAATTAAGAATGTTAAAATTATAAATTGTTGTGTTAATTTGTAAAATTGCACTTTGACATTCGGTGTCATTTTTTTTCACATCCATGGGAGCATTGTTGGTCTAATATATCAAAGTGGTTTTCTCTCGGGAATACAACTGTGTTTACGGTTGCCAATGTCTCTACCTTATGATGGCGGATGACAGCTAAACATACATAAAAAAACTTCTCTATTGGTTTTACTGTCTTTATTATTATTACCGTAGAAGTTGTATTATGCAAATGATATTATATATTTAAAAAAAAACTTTTATAAACATACGATAATGTTTTAACTATTATTAACATTTGTCAGCGAATATTTATAATATCAAGCATCCAAAACTTAATAGAACAAATCTATTTTATTAATTAGAAAATTATGTGAGTAACTGTGATTTCAAACTCAAGCCGAAACTTTTACCTCTGGTAAAAATTGGTAATATTTTGCTTCCCAAATAAGCTTACCACATTTATAAAATACAAGTTTCATAAGGCAAGCTTATTAAAATTTAAAATAGCTCCATAATAATGCCTTCACTTGAGTTACGGACAATGAAAATCGGACGATAATGAATTTTTGCTTCACAGCCAGTATATTTGGCATAAAATATAGGAATTGAGTATAAAAAATGCGCGAATAATATTAAGGAATATTCATCATGTAAAGATTTTTGACTTCAGCTACAGCAATCAATTTCTAGGCGTTATCGTTGGTTAAAAGTTTTTATAATCTACCAATAAGACGCGATATTCACTTTTATTGATTTTGCGAATTTCATTTAATCATTAATCATAATGTTTATAAACCTTATGACATCGCGCCGTACGGCAAGTCAAATTACATAATCATTATGATTATGTAATGATGATAAGACAAGTCAAATTACATAATCATTATGATTATGTAATGATGAGAAATTGATTTGATGGGAATTTTAACATTGAACCTTATTAAATTTAAGCTTAATTTTCGATTAGTTTGTAGAAGTTAAAACAAGCTTGCAAAGTTAATACAATTTTGGTTAATATTTCAGAATCGTTTTTTAAAATTGAATTTATTTCACTTATATCCCGTAACATTTTTCACAGTACGGTAATAATTTCTCCCACGTTTTCGAGAATCCCCGAACACAATTAAATTCGGCCATGGACATTATAATTTACAGACTATCCTTAAAATTGTCTTTTCTTTATTCGCTTCGTCTCTTTTCGTGTCATTCAGGCGCCAAGTCATAATTAATTTTAAGATGTTTCTTAATAATGTTTCTTATCAAAAGATAGTAACCAACATAAAATAAATGATACCGAAGACATCCCACAAAGCCATCTAGCCTTGTGCTACGAGTAAACACATACTATTATATACAAACGTATTCTTAATCGGTTGTACTAATTTTAATGAAGTTTGTATTGTGATGATCTTAAACTTACACAAATACCATTTATACCGCGAATTAAAATAGCTATAGTTATCACTATAACTGAATCTTCTATATATATAAAACTCAAAGGTGACTGACTGATTGACTGACTAACTGACTGATATAGTGATCTATCAACGCACAGTCCAAAGCAATGGACGGATCGGGCTGAAATTTGGCATGCAGGTAGATGTTATGACGTAGGCAGCCGCTAAGATTGGAAATGTCACTTTTAAAGGGGTAAAATAGGGGATGCAAGTTTTAATTTCTAATGCGAGCGAAGCCGCGAGCACCCACTAGTGTCTAATAAAATGTATGTTCATATAAGAGTGGCTAACTCTGGTGCCAGAAACTAAAATGCATATCCATTTAATGAGCAGTTTATTGAAACTATGTCATTGTGCTCAGACATTCACATGGAAATAAGCAATTTGCCGGCGAGAACAAAAGTGCTCTGCAGTTTTACAATGCTCAGCTTGATGACTGGGTTGCCAGCTGCAGGGCAGTGCTAGCTAATTGGCTCTAATTTATATGTAAGATTTGTTTTCTCTTTTAGAAATCTTAATAGAATCGGAATAATGATGTAAAACTCGTGATATAATAAAAGAAAAATAGGCGATGTATGTTGATAATTAAGTACCCAAAAAAGATAACGTCATTTAAAAAAAATAGAAATTACTATGAAACTGCCTAACTCATTAAAAACCAATCAATAATGTATCAGCCGCTCTTATCAATGCAAAGAAATAAAATATAGTTTGATTGACTAACTTCGAGGTATTACGATTTACACCTTAAAGTTCAACGATGCTTTATATGAGCGAGTACATAATATTTTTTTTATCTATAAAAAGTATTAGATTATGTAAAATAAATACTTAACGTAGCCAAAACCCTATACAATGATACTTAATTTATAAAAAAAGTATATATGCTCATATTATTATATTAAATAACATGTTAACGTAGCCAAAACTCTCTCAAGCTGGCAACCCGTGCATTGCAAGCTCGTCTGACGTTTTCAATTATGTGTGCAAATGAGACTGTTTCCACGTCGCTTTGACGTCTACATGCGATGTCCGACTGCATGGAATTCAGTTCGTGATAGTCGGGTTTGTAGACTCGCTGAAGTTAGTTTTGAAAGAATTTACGAA
The DNA here is from genome assembly GCA_964023185.1 of Macaria liturata. Lineage (NCBI taxonomy): Eukaryota > Metazoa > Arthropoda > Insecta > Lepidoptera > Geometridae > Macaria > Macaria liturata. Next base: position 912,223 of record OZ026829.1, read on the forward strand.
TAAAATTAACATAATAAAAAAAAGATTAGCAAAATTCTGTGTACAAAAAAAAACAGTTGATTAAACGACCGTAGCTTAGCGAGCATGACCAATCGAATGCCAATTATTTATCATCATACCATTACCAATGTAACCAAGAAATAAAATTATTTTTAATAGACTGTTTCCACCATGCTTTGACGTCTAACATGCGATGTCCGACTGCATAGAATTCAGTTCGTGATACTTGGGTCCGTGTCTCATTGTAATTTATTTTAGAAAGAAATTATAAAAAAATAGCGTAATAAAAAAAATACAAAAGCTACCTGAGCTTATGGCACTTCAATTGTAAAGACTTTGATTTAAAGACCGCAAGGGATTACTAATTATATAAAACAGGTACCAATTACATGTAGCAACTGTAAACGCGGCTAATTCTTGGATGGGTGAACAAAAAGTGTCATGCCATTTGAATGTTTTCGAGGATGACTCGTTAAATTGTAGTACTAAGCTGTTTGTCATGGCATGGCGGTCGTTAAGCCACATCAGAGGCCCTTATGGCGGTGTGAAAATACTGATAACGGCGGTGGCTACTCACATAGGATATTTATTTTTACTCAGATTAATTACTTGTGTTGAGTCTAGTCGTTTCTATGTATTATAAGTATATATTTACAAAAGTATACAAGTATTATATTCGTTATCTAGTACCCACGACAAAAGCGTTTGCTTAGTGTGGGGCTAGATGGCGCTGTGTGCAATGTCCCGATATATATATTTAATTTATTTATTTATTACAATAAAGACACGTTGCAAACTTTAAGCTTAAAAATTTGTATACTTTTTCGATCTTTTTAGAATGTAAAACTTGTGCGGTCACCCAACGAAAACCTATTACTATAACTACAGAAGTTACTTTAATGAACAGCATCTCGAATTACTTTTAAACTAACCAAAACCTTATTTAACTTGGACTTGCATTACCCAAGTTCTTGCTAGACCATCTAGTATTCTAGCTTAGGCTATACGTACGTACTACATGTAGGTATAGGGTGATATGAATATTCTAGTGGTTTTGTATATCCTTACTTGTGTATTCTATACTTCGTAATAATACGTAGCAATGTAGTTAAAAACTGTAGTAAATTTTTCAACAAGCTATAATATTAGTAGTGACAAGAAACGATAAAAATATAAGTAAGTAAATAAATAATATGTAACAAGTAATAATCCACTTGATGTTGCAATTAAATATTTAATTGGTATCTTTGGAAATATTAACAACTTGCTGGATATAATATGTTATCTTTCGAAAAAAAAATTGTATTGTGGTTTTGATTTAAATATCTACAATAAATATAAAAATGTTATACATACACAGACAGACAATATTTTCTGCATTTTTTATATTTTCGTTGTAACTTAGGAAAAACTTGATGGGAGCGTGATTGGAACAAACAACCTACATAAAATCATTATCAAGTTGAAAATGATGAACTTTTCTATATAGAGTCGTTTGCCATAAAACCTGAACAGTACTAGATTATCTAGTGTCTAAGAACTCGCCTGACCAAGTAAACTCAGCATCTTGATAGCTGTTCGTAAGTTCATTCACCTGGGACTGTCTTAGATGACTGTTAGTTTAAGTAATCAACATTTTATGCTTGGGTTAGAATTCAGTTGAAATACTCGTACAATATAACTTAATGAATGGAACGGATGGTAGTGATAATATTAAAGCATTTCTTTATATTCGAGCTACTGGTTTTCACACCATTTCAGTAATTATTTAGTATATTAATAATAACAGCACGGTCAGGAAGGTTGGGTTAAGGGACAGATACAGACGGCAGTGATCCTTGATACGGCGCGTATTGTCCGGAGGATCCTTTCTTTGTAGCCTCTACCACCGGTAGCTTGGGTCCTGCCCCGTTGCCGGCGGCATCACTAGTTTTAAGTTTTTTATGATATTTGTTTTTTTTTTATATAGGTATTGTAAAAAAATAAAAAATTGTTGTCAATAAATAATTATTGAAATTCTACAGCAGGGTCATATATTTTTAACTGTTAATTTTATACCCTCGCAAATTTCCAAAAGAAGTACAAATAGTTAATAATAAATATGCTGCCCCTAATTTTTCGCGTAATTTATCTTTACGAGTAGTATTGAAATTTGATAAATCAATTCGGAAGGAACTATTTACGTGATTTGATAAGACTAGTACACATATTATGTAGATATAAAAACACTATAACCTTCATAAACGAGGTCCTTTCTTCATACCTAAGTCACCTTACATATAAAACATGACTTATGCTCACTGAAAATATGAAACTGTAGGCGGAATACCGGGATATTTCTCTGACTATGTTCTTGGCGATGATTTACGGTAAATAGATAAAGTATTCATAAGAATGTGGTTTAGAATACAAGGGGTTTTTTATGAATTCATATCTGGGCTGTATTTGTTGCTAAAGCTTGTAGTTACTGATTTTATTAATTATTTTTTTGGATGTTATTAAAAACGTTCCTTTCATTTAAGTTAACTAATTATTCTAGGCTTCTTACTATTTTTAAACGTTTCAAAAATCTAATTCAAAGACAGGTACATTGGAACACAAAATATATTTTATATTCTTTTGTGTCAAAACTCACATCTTGTAAATTAATTAAACAATGTGTTTTGTGACTATATAACGTAAGCTGAAATTCATCTTGATATAATGTTGTCTGTAATTTATAGGGTTTATTTACAACAATTAACACCATTCTCTAAGTAGTATTTTTTATGTTTTACAGTCAGGCATTTGACAGATCACCTAAAGGAATACCCGAACAAGCAATTACTGTGGCTTTAGTCAGGCAATCACTTTTTTTAAGGAAATTTCTATTACTTCACCAAGTCTGCGGCGGCTACATTTATAGCCATGGGAAGGCTCTAGTTCTTTATACTTGCATCACAGCCTTTTATGTGCACTAAATATTTTATTGGCCAGATTTATGGCGTGCTGTCTGTGCTTATACCTTTATATATAGATATTTTATCGGTTAGTACTATATAGGGTATTGGTAAGGTGGCTCAGATAAAAGATTGTTCGATTGACTACAGTTTTTACAATAAACCATTTATCGCATTTTTTTGCGTGGGATAGGTTTGTGTTTGACTATGTACAGCCTACCTTATGTTATTGATGTAGCCTAGAGTGCAACACACTTACCTAGAAGTTACCCATTACCTACTATTTTTTTACCAAACCATCCAACTCTTTTCATTTATATATCTTGTACAAAATATGTCATGCATAGCCATTTATAAATAAATAAATAAATATTTCAGGACATATCACACAGCGCCATCTAGCCCCATACTAAGCTTACGCTTGTATCATGGGTACTAGATAACGGATATAAAACATATATACTTTTTTTTTGTAATTACATACTTATTATACGTAGAAACGACCAGACTCAACGCAAGTAATTGCAAATTTTAATATTCATAATTACTTGTGTTATGCGGGAATCAAACCCGCACCCCTAGATTAGAAGGCAGAGCCACTACCAACTAAGCTAACGGAGCAATTTATGTACATACGTTTCAACAATATAATTAATAAGTTTATTAAAAATAAAAAACGAAATATTGTTTCATCAATCACAACAATACAGAACGTTGGATATTAAAAACCTTTGATGAGATTAGCAAATTAAGTCAAGACTAAACATTTTATTAATAATTTGTCAAACTACAAGTCAGATTTAAATGAAATTTGTTACGGAGTTAAAATAGACTCTGTTTTATTACAAAAGCTATTTTTAAACACTGTTTAACGCGTTTATTTATTTGGCAAGACTAAGCTGCTTCAACATACATTGTCATATACGTCAGTGGTATAAAGTTAAACATAAATTATCTATAGTCAAGTAATATACTGTTTTATATAATATCTTGTCTCAAAAATCTAATTTGCTTTAATAAGTCGTGTAAATATAGACCATCTAAGTTAGCAGTGCTTGAAGTTTAGCCATTATAAACTTGAATGGAAAGACAATACACGTGGATGCGAGTTTTCAAGTAAAACAAATAAATAGGTATAGGTAAAGATAGATTGAAATTATTTTTTCAATAAACATAAACATAAAAAGCATTTATTCCAACATTCACAAGGGCTTTCACAGTAAGGCTGATGTAACATAGGATATTGTACAAACTTGGGCTTAGTGTATTACCTACTGTACATTATTAGGCAAACCCTGGATATCACACTAGGTCTATTCCTGTGTTGCGACATCCAGTCTTTCCCATTCCGAAACGCAACATAGCACTATATAAATTGACTAATATTTGACAACAAAAACACTTACAGTGGCCGGCCTCTCACAAAAACAAAAGGTCAACGTTCGCACCGCCGTTTGAATTATGTATTCAGTGCCGCCGGTTAGCAAAAACAGTTTGTGCACAGAACACAACCATAAGGGTTGAAAAGAGGCTTCTGAACACATAAAACACACAAAAAATATCTTTACAATCAATAAAAATTATTTCAAAACAAAACAAGAACGATAAAATATGAACTTGTATTGTACGGAAGAAAGAAGCTAGGTATAGACCTTTTTTTTTCATTTTGGCACCAAGTACAGCTGTTTTGCCAGAATAATATGTATCTTAGCTGCATTCAAAATATATCCTACCTTAATAAAATTACCTTACCTTACCTACTGTGGGTCGGATAACACGTTAAATTGTAAATCCTGGCTGTTGTCTAGTACGGCAGCCGTTAAGCCAAGTCAGAGGTCCTTAGGGCGGCTTGATAAGCTCTAGACACCAGAGTTTGGCCACTCTCATGAAGAAGAATGAAATTCATTTATTGTAGGAATGTTAAAGTATAGTTAAAACGGTAAAGGATTGAAGAGTTTTTTATTCTTTTACAAATATAACGGATCAAAATGTATGCTGAAGTAATTTCATAAAGGTTCTAATTTATATTCAACTTAATTTCATTTACCATATTTTATATGATTTAAGTCTAGTATAATTCCTAAATTCTAACATTTTGTAAATCATTATCGAAATTTAAATAACAAAACACAAATGCAAAATTAAATATTACATTCCTTCTAAAAGTTTAACACAATTCTGCTTTCAAAAGTTTTCATGTAAGTCTACTTTGGACATGGGGCCTACGATAAAAAATATACAAAAAAACATTAATCTCAAGATCATCTAGTTTAGTCTATCTATCTGTCATCTATTTTAGTTTAGCTAAAATGCTATATAGTTTGAATTACTGAATCCTTTACGATAATTTAGTGAAATAAATAATTATTTATTCCTAATTATTATTTAATTAAAATTTCTAATTATAATTAGAATCAACATAAAAAAATAAAGGTATTATCTGGAACATTTGACCAGTCCATTCTTTTTCTTCTTACTAAAGTGACGAACTCTGGTGTTTAGAGTTTCAAACCTTCTTAAGGGCCTCTGATTTGGCTTAGCGACTGCTATACTATGACTAACAGGCGGGATTTACAATTTGACGTGTCACCCGACCCACAGAAGCGCCTTAAATTAAATGCCATTTTTAAACCAAACTCATCAACCAATTCTATCATGTTTTTCATTATGTAGTAACCCCTAGACCTTCGTATAAAGTGAAGCAAAAATGTTGCCGTCACCAAAAATTACGAAAACCGAAGTCTTAAAGCCATTAAAAGTTTGGACGAAATTTATTAACCGTCCTAGAGACATTTTAAGTGAAAACGACAATGATGGTGAATTAGACCGTGAATGTTGGGAATTAGAGTCGATTTTTCCTTTAACGTGTTACGATAATAGTAAAATTTAGTTAAGGTTAGTTCTAAAGAGTGCAAATAGTATATAATAATATTAGGTTTTGGACGGTAAATGCATTAATTCCTTCATTAATTATAAATAAATAAATAATATTTTTTTCAGGACATATCACACAGCGCTATCTAGCTCCATAACAAGCTTACGCTTGTATCTTGGGCTTAGATAACGGATATAACACATGTATACTTTATATTCATTCAGTCATTATAATGTATGTTTGAATATGTCGGAAAACGCTTTCTCTTAGAGTCGTGTTTCTCATAATTACTGAGGGTCGTCTTTCCTCCACGAAACTAATTCACTGGGTCACTGGGGGGAGTTTGCTTGGATAAATACATCATAGTGTGTACTCACAGATGATACAATGACATGTTTTCGGATTGTGTTGAATAAAACAGTAAATACAAAAAATTGGACTAGATACAAATTATACAGCCGTTTTTTTACTTTTTAGACTCTTTTTTTTACATGATATAGGCTTACGCTTGACTACAACTTGCCTGATGTTAAGCAACGTTATAGTCTACGATCTAGCGCGCTTGCCTAGCGCGTTGTTGTCTTGACTGACAATAGCATACCTGATGTCAACCAACGTACCTACTACATTTTTTTTGTTTTGGTTGTTTTAATTACAAGCAACAACAATGCACAAGCATAATAACAGAGCAGCAACATAATCCTCCATCCAGATTCTATCTCCCACTAGCTGAGTCGATTAATCCCCACTGTTCTATCCCCACTACGGTTCTCCCACTGCGCTTCCCCCACTAAGTCTCTATAAAACATCATTAAACACGACAGCAATGCATTCGCTCTCATCCCTATATAAATGTACGGATAAATAGTTGGGAAATGTGCTTTACTGGAATCGACTTCAGACTGCATCTGATAGAAATAATTTAAGTGAATTTAAAGTCTAAGATAGAATTTTATTGTAGCAGTATTGCATGGAAAGCGAAATAATGATACTAGACTTTTTCAGTGAATTAGGTTTATACAATCCAGAGGTCAACAACATCGAGATAATACGTTACACTTTAATTCTATATATATAAAACTCAAAGGTGACTGACTAACTGACAGACTGATATAGTGATCTATCAACGCACAGCCCAAACCACTGGACGGATTGGGCTGAAATTTGGCATGAAGGTTGATGTTATGATGTAGGCATCCGCTACGAAAGGATTTTTGGAAATGCCACTTTTATAGGGGTGAAATAGGGGATGCATGTTTTACTTCTTAATGCGAGCGAAGCCACGAGCACCCACTAGTCTTTTATACAAATAAATATATAAGAATAATAAATATAAAAATATAATAAAACAAAACTCATATGTACGCAAAATATCCAATACTTTATATAATAATACATAAAAATTTAAGCTAGTATTTTTTGCTTATAACTATTAAACATTTTTTGCTACACTTAAAGTAAAAAAAAAAACTTAACATTAAGATAAAAAATATTGATAACCAGTTCCAGTGACAAGTTCCAAGGATGAACACAAACTAAGAGGAATAACTTGGCAGATTAACTAGTAAAAAATGACGCTCAGAGACGAGCGGAGATGTGTCAGGTTTAGGGGCATGTTACACGGGACGTTATTTCAACAAACTTGTAAACGTTTAATTTTTTTTGTTGTGGGTTAAATGTAATACTCTTATGCTGTTTAATTTTTTGTTTTTCACAAAGTTCCTGTGTTTTTTTTAGGTAACAATGTTACTAAGCTTTGATTGAGTTTTAACAATTTTAAACTAGCTAAGCTACGCGAACATTACCAACGACCACAATTATTCATTATATTTATGACTAAAAATAAAAGTTAGGAATTCAAATTAAGATTGAATCATCTATTGAATCACTTAACTGATATATTGTTGCAACAAAAATATACCACCAACTAAACGTACTTGAGATAAATTACTTACATGCTCTTTATATACCATATCGACAGCTAAAACCTACCATCCGTCCAAAAGTGACCATTTTCATATCACCATTGAACTTTATTGGTCACTAGCTGATCTTGCGACTTCATCCGCATGGAATAGTTATTTTGGGGTTTAATTCTTTGAATTTTGAACCGTTTTCGCAACGAACGCAACGGAAGCCCTCAAACATGAATAATTTTCCACGTTTTTTCCACTTTTTCCATTGTTTCTTCGCTCCTATAAGTTGCAGCGTGATGTTATATGAGCCTAAAGCCTTCCTCGATTAATGGTCTATTCAACTCAAAAAGATTTTTTTAATTCGCACCAGTAGTTCCTGAGATTAGCGCGTTCAAACAAACAAACTCTTCAGATTTATAATATTAGTATAGATTAGTATAATGTTTTATAAGTTCGTGTGTTTTAAATAAGAAAAATAACAAGTAGAAGCGAAATTTTATTATTTTCAACATCCGAGCATTAGTTTAGAATTTAGCACACGTTTGTTCTCGCTTTGTGTTCGTTAAGGTAGATATATGCAAATTTTGGATTAAGTTTTGATGAAAAATATATCAGTTGATGGGTTACAAAATTACACAGCGTTTTGATATTCTAAACGCTGTAATATTATAAAATAAAGTTTATAACTAATCCAAAAAAATTGTAAACGTGTAAGTGGATTATTTTTTAAGTTTACTGACAGTATTGTATCAATGAAAGGTAAAGAAAGCACACAACAGCCAAGTAAAAAAACATTATCGACAGATTTGAAAAAAGAACAAGCAAAGAAAGTTAATCAATTTGAGAAAATTGAGATACCTATATATTTTTATTTCATTGAGCCACCCAAATAAAAAAAACCTGTTATTTTTCACCTCTGGATATAAAGTTAAAAGCTTCAGTAGCTTTATTCTACTTTAGTATAATAAAGAACACGTGAAAGCTCTTTCGAATGTGCTTTTAGAAAGTTTTATGTGGTTTTCATATTGTCATATAGGTACAATGCGCTAGAAAATCGTGCAGTTTCACAAAAGCTTTTGTAGAAATGTACAATACAATTTGCTTCAGCAATTTTCAATACTTTATAGGTTGTTTGTTGCATACTTTGATATAAAAACTGTCAAATAGTTAAGCTTAAGATGCAATGACCCGAGCGTATTAAAGTAATTAAAAACGGAGTTTATCTCAAACTAAATCTAATAAAACAAATACTATTCGTATTTGTAAATCAATAAATTGTTAGGATGTGGACTAGTGGACGCCCGCAGCATCGCTCGCATTATTTTGGAATAAAAAAGTAGCCTATGACACCTCATACTACCGACATACCAAAAATTATTAATGTTCCGTTCAGCCGTTTTTGCGTAATGAGCGTTTAAATAAACAGATAAACAGACAAAATTTCTAGATATTGTTGGAACGTGTCCTGCTATAAATTCGAAGTAACTCCAATCGTTTGTTTTTTAAATATCTTTAATGTATAGAGTTTCAACATTCAGCTTTATTATTAATGTATAGATTTGTGACAAAGAAAAAAGTTATTTTGGAAACGCATCTACTTAATCTATACTAGTATTATAAAGCTGAAGAGTTGGTTTGTTTGTTTGTTTGAACGCGCTAATCTCAGGAACCACTGGTGCGAATTGAAAAATTATTTTTGTGTTGAATGGACCATTTATCGAGGAAGGCTTTAGGCTATATAACATCACGCTGCAACTAATAGGAGCGAAGAAACAACGGAAAATGTGAAAAAAACGGGAAAAATTAGTCATATTTGAGGGCTTCCGTTGCGTGAGCTGCGAAAATGGTTCAAGAAATCAAAAAAATGTGTATGAAAGAATTATTTCTCTTGAATTGATCTAACAAAATGTCCGCAACAGTATACCTATGTCTATCTTTTGAGGTTAACTCACTAGAACCGTTTTTATGGTAATAACTATTCCACGCGGACGAAGTCGTGCGCACCAGCTAGTTATAAATACGAGTATAAGTAAAACATCATTGTGACCTACTCCTTTGCCCAAGAGTGGGACACAATAGGTTAGAAAAACAAACATTATTAATATCTACTTTTTTCACGAACATTATATTATATTTCTTACGACCTAAAAAAAACGGACATTAAAAATAAGAATGTATTGCTACAGTAATAATATCTACTACATTGCAGCGACAATATTAACTACGAGATCTTACTCGAATTCCTAAACACCATATTATTATTATCCTCATAAACACACAAACATGCACGGCATGTCCACACATCAATATCCATGTATAAATATCCATCAATATCCGTTAAGGGACAATATACCGCCTACTCGAGTAGAAATACTCGCCCAATTACTTGGCGGACTCACACCGGACATCCGTCGGGGGGCAATGAAACGGAACGATAGATGTATTTAATATGTGTGTTGTATGTAGTAAGGGGAAGAGACTACTACCTAGATAAGTCATGATGCCTTATAATGTTACTAAAGGGTAAATCAAAGTAAAAAGCATTTACTTGCTACGTAACATTTGAACAGTTTGTTAAAATAATCTCTCTCAATATTTTACTCCAGAATAATAAGACTCTTAGATCCATTAATGTACTTACTAGTGATTTTTTGCATAATTAAAGAATTTTGAGTACATGTGTCTTCTGTGGCCCTGGGCACCTACCAAAATGTGAGAGAACTTCAAGAGAACTCCCCTAACGAATTTATTCTCCCAGGAAGCACTTGCATTAGATCTGCGTAGGACCGGTAAGAGTGAGTTATGCTCTGTATTGTTAATCATCATCATCATCATCATCATGTCAGCCCGTGTTCACCCACTGCTGAGTATAGGCCTCCTCTCCAACGTGCCACACAGTACGGTCTCCAGCCTGTCTAATCCATCTTCTACCAACGTGCTTAGAAATGCTCACAATTGAAAAATAATAGACGATCATTGATAATGCTGACGATGTTTCAACAATATTTCAGATCAATTAAGCGTTCTATACATGTATGACATAGCATTAAAGCAGGCGCGCCGGCGTTCAGGCATACAACCGTAACGACCGCTGTGTTTTATTTGCTGCTTTGCTGTTTTGGTTCAAGTCAGAAGCTTACTTTTTGTTCGCAAGTAGAGTAAAATTGTGTAATAGTTCTAATTGTGTTTAGTCTTTTGTTCGAATGACATTCAATAAATTACAGGTGGATTTATCAAATGTCATAGGTAAAGCATGTTTGTTACAAGAATAAAGATGGAAATAATATGGTCATTTACAAACTTCGTAAAAAGATATACAAACTAACGAAGATTTTTTTACCGCTAATCTATTTGCACTTTTAAAAACGCAAATACTTAAGCAAAGCTTTTACCATACTTTTAACTTTTGTGACGTCTAGTTTAACTAATGGTTTAAGTTTTTTTTGTGATGACAAAGTGTACTTTTTTGGATTAAACTATCAAGTTGTTCAATACACGCTCACCTCTCTCTCCCATAATCCACATTCCAAATCAATCCGTTATCTTGTATCTTGGGCCAGTTTTCAATTACTAGTGCGGTGGCTTTCACCAAACTACGTAAATATTTTACTTCGGGCGACTCTTTTGCCTGCACTCGCGCGGGGCCAAAGTAGCACATTTATTTACTTTTTTATCTTAGCGGGAAAGGAGTGTTATGTGTTTTGAAAAATATGTATAATATGGGCAACATTATGATTGACTATCTCAAGGATCTATAGTGCTATTTTGTGCGTTTTCTACAAAAGAGAGCTGGAATATAATTTAAAACTTAGTTAATAAATAAAAGCCATCATAGCTATAACAGCTCAAAACAAGAATAATTTGTGTAAAAGGTTAGGTGGGGGATTTAAGTCATCCGAGCTAATGAATCTTTGATTAGGTTCAGTGTCCATTTTATGTTTAATCGTCTATAATATTCATTTAATTAAATAACATTTAATAGCAATATAAAACTTGTAAATTTAATCAAATAAAAGCTAAACTATGTAAAATTTGTGGAATATAATAAGAAGTTGAATTGTAAGGTTTCCTAATTCTAAGAGTTTTTAAAATTTAAACAACTTGCATCAGTGAGAAAAATTCTTTAGCACGCTCTCGTCTGCAAAATATGTATTTTTCTAACCAGTTTACGGTTTGACGCCACCTCCGCACGTTATTATAATAATCTCATGCTATTTGCCCAGGTGTCGGGTGTGAGGTGCTTTTAGGTTATTCAGGTATGCTAAAATTTGCCTAACTTATATACCGTTTAAATTTAGCAGTTTTTATACGTGGCATAACTTTGCATTTGATTACAGCCTGTCTGAATTGAAGTATTGCTTGCAACCTGTGGTAGAGGTTAATTTTATACTAGTGGGTGCTCTTGGCTCCGCTCGCATTAAGAAGTAAAACTTGCATCCCCTATTCCACCACTTTGAAAGGGCCATTTCCAAAAATCCTTTCATAGCGGATGCCTACGTCATAACACCTATGTACCCGTATGCCAAATTTCAGCCCGATTCGTCCAGTGGCTCTGCGTTGATAGATCACTACTCGTATGGCAGTCAGTCGGTCTCTTAAGTTTTATATATTTAGATTAAGGATTTTACATTTTATACTAACAATTAAATATTTTTTTTGATATTTTTATGTAAGATGTCAATGCGTAATTTTCTTACACATATCGAAAAAATCACAGCTCCACTAATAATTATTTAAATGAAAGCCAATTTAATAAATCACATTTTTACCTGCCAATTTCTTTAAAATTACATTTTACACAATTTCCTCTGACATATTCGGAAAAAAACAGGCATCAAAATGTTACCTATTCATTTAACCATACTATAATTAAATTGAACATTCCCTGTATTCTGTATGTTACCATGATTTCAGTACCGGAAGCGAGTGACATCTAGTGACATACATTGTAACACTGACATCAGGTTGTCATGGCAGACCGCTGACGTAAAGTTATTGGAGTTTCTTTATAATATACGTACTACTAAAAAAATACTTATTTATAGCAGATGGTTAAAATGTTTATTTGCGTTTGTGATACATAAAATCATTATTATTAATTTTCATAACATTTATTTTCTACAATATATACTCGAGCTTTGGAAAGGTTTTTATAGTGGCATAAAAACTCTTCGTAACAAAGTTGAGGTGCGTTAATTTAAGTTAAAAAATAACCTTTTAAAAAAAATCACATCTCATAAGCAATTTTTCAATTGTAAAAGTGTTTTTTTAACCACAGTGATATGTATATTATAATATATAAAACTTTAATTAAACGTGTAAATTACAGCTTCAATAATAGCTAGGTGTAAAAGTCCTCCAATCACAGGATAGCCCGATTGACAAGCTGATATGGGACGATGGAATGACGTGAAAGGGACTAACTGACAGTTTGGGACATCCATGGGACCATAGTTGTGTTTCCGATGGCTGGACGAATAACGATGTGGTTTTATGGGGTCAGAGTTGTTTTTGTCATGATGAAAGATGGGATAATGTTAGGCTTGACTAAGGTTAATATATTTTTAAATTACTATATTCATCACTTTGAACAAGTGATTTATAATTTAAAATCAAAGCGTTATATAAATGCAATATGAATTATTCATTTATTGCACGCCAGATAACGTTAATTTCGATAATGGTAAAAATTGGTGTGTGCAATTGCAAAAAAATATGTACTTTGAAATTTTTTAACGACTTCAAAGTAAGGAGGTATTTAAGTGTTCTGATTTGAATATAATATGTCAATTTAAAGACTCATTAGTAAAACGAAATCGTGGCTTATAGTAGAGCATACGTACATATTTCTTTCTCTTACGATTTTGAAGTCAACAACAAATCAACCTAAAAGGCTTTCACTAAAAATAATTTGTATAATTTTCTTCTTTTTACTCATATATCTGCAATTAATATTAGTTCAAACCAATCAAATTCATTACTATTTCATTAGTTCCAAATTCATTTTCCGCTGAAATCAGCGCACAAAATAAATAAAATAAAATAAATAAAAATAGCCTTTATTTCCCTTCATTCAATAATCAAATTACAAATTTATAATATTATTAATTTACTGTTTAAAATTACAATATGTTTGTCAATTTTAGTTTTAAGATTATAATTATTGTCAAGTAATTTTCATAATGTCAAAAAATAATATTTATGTACATGCGACGTCAAATTTATGTTAATAATATTTAAGGGATCGTCCAACTTTGGACGTAGGCCTCCTCCAACTCATGCCATGTGCTCCTCGTCTTTGCTGTTCTTGTCCACAGTTTTCAATACTAGCACAAAATAGTAAACAGCAAAGTTTTGTTTTCCTTACCTGCTTTGAATATTTTAACAAAGGTGTGTTTACGTAATTCAAAGTGAAGTTAAATGACTAGAATATTCCCAAAATAATTGTACTCGTGGTTTAAATTGGAACTAAATTTCCAATCAAATTTGTATGGTTTTAATATTTTTTCATGGAAATAACGACAATTATACTGGAGAGGAAATGCGAGGGATCGAAACAAGGCTGTAGAGGATATTATATCGGTTGAACTAAATTTGAGTATAGAACTGACATTCTTATAATAAAAATTGACACACATTACGTAGAATAAAAAAAAAGCATTATAAAAGGTAACAATAACTATTACATTTAAAATATAATAATCTTTATTTCATTGTAAAACAGGTAGATAGTTCAAAATCATTTCGTGTCAGATATTCAATGACAATTGCCGCAATAAAAAAATGTCAGCTGCCAGTTCTATGTACTTCACTTTTCTGTATATTTTTCTATGAAAAGTGCTGCCTCTATTAATGTATTCAGATATTTTGGGAAAGCTCTTACTAGTTGTTTACGGTTTTTGATGGATTCATGGGTGGAATAACTAATTGGGGTTCAAAGTTCGGATTTTAGTTACGATTCAATTTTAATCTATTGTGGTTTCAAGCCTATTTAACTTGTTGTTCTTCAAATGTAAATAGATTTTTTAAAGTGAAATGAAATTGTTAATTTGGTAATGATAACTTAAAGCTTGACTGTACAAAATTTCACGTGAATCAATTAATTTATTAAACAAACATATACATAATACATATTAATAATAATAAAATGATGTGGATTAGACATTTTATGTCTGATTTTTGTACAACACGTAATAAAAATTATATGTAATTTTTCGGACTTTGGGCTATAGTACTAAAGCGTATAGCCACCAAAAAAACTTAAAATAGTAGGTAGTCAGCCATTAACTTCCGTTACACATTTTACACGAAAAATTGCTTCACAATTTTAAAATCAAAGGCGTAGCATTAAGCTACGAGCTACATCATAGACGGTCTACGTATCCTCTACGCCGTAGACAAAAATGCTACGCCTCCAAAATGCAAATGTAGTACAATATTCCGGAAGTATCCAGACTTTATAAAGAGTATATGAGTCTAGATTTAAAATAAACTCTAGAAAATATGGCAACTTCGAACTAAAGCTTGGAAGTTATTTAGCTGTATTATTGCAGAATTTTTAAAAGACGTGACTGAAATGTTAACAAAACGGAGCTAAATTCTCTATAAGAGTTGAGTGTTTTGTCTGATTTCTATTTTAATTTAGATTTATTGACCGATTTCAAAAATGGAGATTATCAAGTCTTCTAGAAGCTTTTTTTTTATATTCAGTTGATGTTGATGAGTTGGTATTGATGTCATACTTATTGTGAGCATCATATGATGCTACGACGGTAATAAGAACAACTCTTGAAGCAAAACGATAATTTTCTTCTTTTTAACGTCGGTTAAGGTATCAACATTTGTATTCCGGATAAAAAAAAAATAAACAAACCTCATCGTCTCTTTTCTTTCAAAAGTAATGTTAACTAAGTAAGGTTACGTAAGTACTTACTTCCTTAAACACGAAAAGCATTCAACAGCAATATCACACCAAAAACTCTTCTAGGCAACCTCTAGAGTTCATTACCCTGGACGACAAACCATTTAGTTAAATCACTCAGTTTCAGTGCATAGCTTTATCCAGTGACGTGGCGTATACGAAGAGCCTTCTAGATTTATAGCCGCTATAACTTAATCTCGCCTCTAGGGGATATTTGTTCGAATCTACAGAGAAAATTGAAACTACTGACGCTTTGTATATGGTAGTGTAGTTTGGAATAAAACATTATAGAAGTATGACTAAAAGTAGCAGTAAAATTTTGAGAAAATTTCTTATATCTTGTTTGGCAGTTATGCAACAATAAGCAAGTGTTAGAAAAAATATGTATAACAGAAAAAATGTATAAGATAATGATATCAAATATGTACCAAAATTATGATGTTTTTCAACGTATTTTAATGGTAATTTATCTTTTAATTGCAACATGATTAATGTTTTATGTTATTGGCAGGATTTGGATAAAAAATGTAGTTTCTTCCCATATTTTTATCCATGTATGGTAAAGAACTTGATTTTTTTTCACATTTTTACTAGGATGAGACTATTCAAGTAATTTTTTGTACAAAAATTTAGTCTAGTACTCTAAGTGCTGAGTGAAATTTTATGAGCTGGACTAAAGCATGTCTTAAAATTCGCGCCAAATTAATAACGTTAGTTCCAACAGCACGACGCTAAGTACTAAGCTGTAAACTTAGACTTATTATGTTATTAACTGGTCATTCAAGTACCTTTTTTGTGACTCTAATAAGTTTGTATCAAAGACTCTTGCTTTAGTTTAATTTTCAACCTTCCGTAAATGCCTCTGAAATGATGTTTATATTTAAATGATCATTCTGAATCATCATTTTATGAATTTGTCATTTGCATCAATAAAAAGAATCAGATAAGATTTTTTTTAGCGAATGTGGGGTATACACCTACTGATTGATGACATATGTTTTTTACGTGAAACTTCTACATATTCTACGTTCCGGCACGCAAAAAATGGCAGATATATAATTATGTATGCTCTTTATAAAAGTCAGTATGCACATCAATTTTTGACACATCTTATATTGCCTTAATCGTCAATGAAGTTGATTTATTGTTTATCTAGAAAAATACACAGATAAACAATTATTTTTATTCAATTATTTGAAATATCACACAAAAAAACACTGTCACAAAACTAACGAAAGCTCAAACTTTGCAACCTTACTATGGTGTTATCGCAAAATTAACATTTTTAGTCAAAATGAGTTACAAAGAAATCGTTTTTAACGACAATGCAGCTATGTAGGTATATATTTGTAACTCCATGTTTACTCAATAAGTTACCATCTCTACGCCAGAGAGCCATAGTTCGTACAGTAAGTTAGAATTTATGACGCGACGGTAAGTTTACTCTGAGCTTATGGGAACTTCTTGTGCGAACTAAAATGGCTTTATACTAGCTGACAAACTAATATCTAACTTTGCACTGGGTTTTGTTACGGTTTTATCAGTCAAAAAACGACTATAAGCCTACAACACACCTTAAGTGACACTCGCATAGCAGAATTTGTGGTTGAAAATGAAGTGTATCAGTATGGTTTTAAGTAAGATCCCCCCTCCTTGTGTCGTAGTCCTCATTTAAGGTGAGGGGATTTAAGTAAGATATTGAAGTATTTTTTAGGATTTTTTATTTGATATATGTAATGAATTTGATCAAAAACTTTTTATTTAAGAGTGATAAATGAACTGGCGGTAAAGATTTCAATTTGATGCTAATGGTATCTTCCAGACTGTGTCAACATCGTTAAAACATTTCGTATCTTTTAAATGTTGGAATAGTTTAAGATTTTCCCAATTAATCATAAATCATTTTCCCATAAATCAAAAGAACTATTTTTATGAGATGGTTTTAATATGGTTTTATATTTATACAAAGTTACTCAAACAAAACTAAGTGAGAACACAATTCCCACGTCACTTTTGCAGCTCTAAAATTCCAACACTAAACATAAACTTGCATTCACACCACATCAAGTCAAAAGCTATAAAGCCCAGGTTAGAATTTATGACCTCAGCGGGAAGCCCGCTCTAGCTTCATGCAGCTTTCCAGAGCTGTCCCTGTGCTTTCTAGAGCTTAATTATGATTAAAGAATTAGGTTATATTTTAAATAAGACTACTTAAATAATTTTATTTGTAAATTATTTTAAATTGCGTTTGTTTAGTGTGAGACTAGATGGCGCTGTGTCCCGGAATTTATTTATTTTATTTATTTATTTACTTAAGCCCCGTAAATTCATTGCATTTGTTAATTACTTGAAAACATATGCAACATTGCGCGTTTTGGTACAGAATGTTAAATGGCTAATATAACTAACTTTTAATGTGTTCAAATAATTTTATAAATTTAAAATTGGAACTTAGATTCTAACTAATAATTCGTCTCAATAAACCTAACGAATAAACTCTCTTGATTATTATGTCATGATATGACAGTGATAAATCTAGTATTTAATTACCAGATTTATCACTGTTACTGTTGTTTACTTTATCACATTAAAATATCATTATCACCATTTAACATAAAAAGCCAAATACTTTATCTCGTAACATTATACAAAAATGTTATTCAAAGTTGTTCCAAAACCAATATTTTTAGCAGTATTTCTATAAATGGGCTCTAAACTTCAGTATAGCTTTTCATAAAACCGTCTAAGTACTTTGGTTTGTTTGAATCTAACATAGACAATATAAAACAAAGATATCTTCTTAATTGCCTAGTGGTCCAACAAATTAAATTCAAATTATTTATTTAAGTATAGCCGTTATTTGTTATACTATATGTGATCTCCACATTAAGATAACCATCTACGTTAAGTGCTTGGACCAATCAGGATCGATTGCAATCACGTGTCAATAGCAGCAGCCCAATCAGCATGCAGATGGATTGCGTGATATTTATATTAAGAGTCCACTACATGCTAATTGCGGCTTTACCTATACTATTTTAGGACACAATGAATCTAAGTAGTCTGAGAATGTATTCTTTTTTATTTTCAAAACCTAACATGGTCGTTATTATGGTATCAAATATAGTTGTAATTTGTTGAATGAATGTAAGAAAAACAGGAACAAGCAACAAACTTATTTTATCATAGATCCCATTTAAAATAGTAGTTATATATGCCGTGGGGTCCGGGAGCCCATACTATTTTCCAAAACCTCTCGGAGCGCTTGGTTGACGCGACGCATGACCAAAATGCTGGCCTTTTTCTGGCTCAACGTATCAGCATTGCAATCCAGCGTGGTAATGCGGCCAGTATGCTGGGCACGCTGCCCTCTGGTAGTGGGCTGGAGCACTTAGATTATCTTTAGGCTTTTCTAAAGATTTTCTATGTGCCCCCTTTTTGTAGTAGTTAGAAGTAGTATGTTAAGTTTTTCTTCCCTTGTTTTATATATTATTATTGTAAATAAAGTTACTTTAGTTATATATTATTGAACTGATTTTTATGTTGGCCATTTCTGATATTTAGTTCACAATACATGATTGTCAGAAATATGACACAATTACACTCCACAACCAGGTAAATAACTAATTTTATGATTTTTACATAATATAAATGTACATAGATACATTTAACTAAGGCAGGCGCATTGGACTTAGTCTGTAAGGCTTGTACTTATGTTATTTAATAAATAATTTAATTATTCAATAATAATGCGTCTATCGCACGTGAAGTCATTGATATCTCATTACTATGTTTCTCTCAAGAGTAGCTACTTTGAAAACGAATATTTTAGAAAAAGCTACTTTAAGTTTGGAATATGTGAGAGATAAACAGAAAATAATTGGCACTAAAAGCTCTCAGACTGAATATACTGTATTATATTTATTTACTAGTAGACGCTCTTGGCTTCCCTCGCATTATTTCATGATAAAAAGTAACTTATAACACTCTTAAGGCCTCATACTACCTACATACCAAAAACCATGATGATCCGTTCAGCCGTTTTTGCGTGAGTATTATTTCTTTTTTTTATTTCATTACAATTATAATTTTGTCTTCAGAACAAAATAATTCAATAAAACGGCGGAGTTAACTTTATCTAACCCTCAAAAAGTCCGTGTTTACACGATACTTACAATCCATCTAATCTGCAACAAGTCATGACGGAGACATGTTTACATGTCACCGATGTGTACACGGCTTTATTTTTAACGAAGGTTGAGTTTAACTTGTAAATAAAAAAAAAACATTGTGGGTTTTACTCGTTAAGATCCTCATTTTTTGGTGGTGAATAGAATTCGTTTACTGCATTCGCATGACTGGCTCAGCGGTTCCAGTGTCTTCTTTTCATTCAAACACACCCTGGTTCAAATCCTGCCCCATACCAATGACTTATATTTTCAAGTTAAGGGTGAATTTGCACTCACTTAGCGGTGAAGGAAAACATCGTGGAAAAACCGCCTTATTTGAGGACCACAATTTCCGAGGACATATTGTGACTTCCATGGGAGGACCTGAGTTAAACCTTTAAAATACAAAGGTTGCTTAGAATTGTGTTTTCTAATTTAATCATGTACTGCTTATTTACTTAGAAATATTATTTATTTTCTAAATTTTAATAAATTTTCTGTTTGAAATTACTAAACTGATTATAAAAACACCTCTCTCAAAAAAATACGTAGGTATTTGAAAAGACAAATGACAATTTACTGCAAATAAATAATATAAAAATAATTAATGAGCACCAAAAAACTGTTTGTGAACTAAAACCTAGATTTTTAAAAAACTTAGCCAAACACATTTCAATAACAAGTCAAATCTGATTTAGCCAAAAATGCAACACAATTTACTTTTTCTTTTTAAAAGCATTCTCTTAGCTCACAAATGGAAGCAAATTGCTACAGTAAAAACTCTTTACTCATTTTACTCAATCCTTAAAATACTTTCTAAGAACAATGTTCTAAGAACATCAAAATCTGTTATTATAAAATGAATCTTATTACAATAGAATAAGGACTCTGAAAAAATATTGTCTGATTTGTTGTTTTTTTTGGTAAGACAAAAACATAGATTATGTGTTTACAAAGAATTTGTACCTCAAGTGAATTTTATTTTACTTATCACTTGAATGTGTGTAATTTTATATAAAATATTTAACAATAGGACCTACTTGAACAACGACTTAAATAAATTATCGCCTTTTAATTTTATTAAAAGGTTATTATTTTCTTACTAAATGATGTGTAAAGACACTCAAAAACTAAGAAAATTACAAATTCTATCTCGATTTCTTCATTCTCAGTAACTGAACTTTAAACTGGTCTATAGAGCTTTAATTAATTAAAAACATAAATTACATACTGTCTACCAGTGGCCCCGCGGATTCAGCTGTGTTAATCCAATATAAAATATTAAGTAGAAAAAGGACAAGATTATTGACTTGGTATTCTTCTTATCGAATGATAATGGCCAACTCTGTTGTCGAGAGTTTATCAAGCCGCCCTAAGGGCCTCTGACATGGCTTAACGACTGTCGTATTAGATTAACAAACGGGACCTACAATTTAAAGTGTCATCCAACCCATGGAAGCGCCTAAAATGGAATGCCACTTCTCGGTCACCCATCTGAGGACTGACCGCGTTGACCTTTGCTTAACATTGGTAATCGCAAGCAATTGCCTCCGTCACCTGAGCTACGGGCGCTTGGTATTCTCAAAGGGTGTAATCATGAAACATATCCATAAATATATTTTCATGGTGCGAGTTAAGGTTTAATCAACGGTTTATTAGCCACTCATCAAGTCTCGGATGTCGGTAACAGCCTTATTTTTACGAGATCTCGGCTTGAGAGAGTAAACTTTTAAAATGTAAAATGAATTTTAAATTCCGTAAACTGTTGAGGTTACTTACTGCCCTGTTATTAAGGCGATTGAGGTTTTTGTTGCCTTTTCATTTAACTTTGTAACAAGTATGAATTTTGTTTGTATACTAACCGAGTAACGAATGAAATGAAATAATATTTCACTACTTATTTACTTCTAACTTGTATAGTGTGTAATCTTTGTGTTTAGTCTTATATGTTTTTTTTTTTTAAATTTTGTCTCTTTTGTTCTTTTTAGTTTTATTATAGATAAGGCAAAAAGGGTACGTAAATTTAAATTGCACTACACGGATATTATAAGCAAGCTAAAATGTGGTTTTAACTAACTTCGAAAACAAAACAAGTTTTTCACACATACATTAAAAATAGCACATTGAAGTCTACCACATAAGGTTAAAAAATATTCAAATAAAATAAAAACAACATTCTGAACACGCGCTCAATCCCCACTGCGGCAGTCTTTAAAGCTCGCGTCAAACTTGTTTTTGTATAAAAATGGAGCCCGCTGAGAATTGTAGGAAAATGTAAGGAAATTATGTTTTAACGCTAGTCAAAATGTTTTAAAAGATAGATATAAAAGAAAAATAATAACAGGTACACAAAAGACATAAAAATAGTGTCACAACTGGCAGCCTCAAGCTAAACGCCTTTATCTAGGCTAAGCTATCTTAGCCCTTAGGGTGGTTTGAAAACTCTCGACACCAGAGTTGGCCACTGTCATTCGATAAGAGGAAAAAGATGTGATTTCTTAAAAGTGTCATAAGAAAATGCCAAACAATTCTGATGACCTAACATTTATAACGGAGTGTAGCGAGCAAGAGGGTTTTCTTTTGCAACGTTTTATTATAAACTACAAAATACAACAAATACAAAATACTAAAGTTATTTATTTCCATTTTACAAATATAACCTTAATTCTATTAACTTATTTAAAGTAGGTAAGTAAATGACTATTACCTGCAGTGAGCGAAAGGTTCCTTAGTGATTACGCGAGCCCTACACTAGGTTCGAGACCTGTATCGTGTTACTAAATGTGATATTAAAATTACACTTTGATTTTAAAGATTAATTAAAAATGGTTTCCTTTATTTTTTGAGATTACAAAAGAAAGCCTTCTCTTTAATGTTTTCCCTCAAATTTTACTTCTCCAAAGCATAGTATCGTAATGTAAGTATGTATTCCATAATATGATCTAAATTTTGTTTTGAAAGCTTATGAATTCTCAATGAAAATACTTTACGTTCTGAGGATTCTGTGGCTAAATATACATTGTTTTAATGCGTCTACATTTTTAAGGGCAAATGCCTACGTACTATATTTTTTCTGGAAATACCATTGGTCTACATTCTGAGAGATAAAATATAATATTGTTTCTAAATAATTCATCTCCTGGGTCGTATTTAATTTCCTCATGACTGAGGGTCGTGACTCCCCCGCAGAATTGATTCGTTAGCGCTCTCTTGAGTAGTTACATCGTGGTGGGCGCCCAGGTCCATCCACGGAAGACACATGTCTTCGGATATTGTGGCTCTCAAACATGACGATTTCCTCACGATGTTTTCCTTCACCGCCAAGCGAGTGCAAATCCACAAATAACGTGATTATACAAGCCATTGGATGGAAGATTCAAATCAGGGTGCGTCTGGATAAAAAGCAGACACTGGAACCACTGAGCCACACTCGCTTACGAAAATTACGAAATAATTCATACATACATATACCAATGTTAATATTTTAAGCACTTTATGGCAACTTCGACAATTCTATTATCCATCTCCTATCATACTGTTACTGGTTGGGAAGAATTTTATATACATCAATGACAACGAGTCACACTTCTAATTCAACTAAATTCAGTTTTTTGTACGTATCTTAAACTGATTTGCACTTGATTACAGCTTGTTTGACGTTAAGCAATAGCAGTGGCTAACAATAGAGCGTGCTTACTCGAAATATAAAAAAAAAAGTTGTGATAATTTACTTTTTAATAAAAAGTATTTCAGTAATATGCCACATCTATCCAAATGTCGCATGTTTGAAGCAGCCCCTTAAGAGTGCCATTTATTTAGAGCCCTAAAACCGTTGACAGTGGCATCGCATATTCATGAACCAATCCATTGTGTATGAATAACCCTGAATAATAGAGGAGGTGGCTGGCAGTTTAATTAATAACTGTTGATAATAACAAAAAAAATTATAAGCAAGTATATTATCTGGATGACACGGTTAATTATTTCTCATACAACAGCAGTCTATAAACCATGTCAGAGGCCCTTAGGGCGGCTCGATAAACTCTCGATACTAGAGTTGGCCACTCTCATGCGATAAGAAGAAAAAGATTGGTCTATTTTAGCTTATGATAAAATTTTAAGATATTGTTGGTGTTTCTATTAGAGCAGTTCTTAATTTTTGGGATACAAAGATATATGCGTCATACATAATTACAATTTCAAGGATGTTGCAATTATTTTGTAACGATATTTATTTCTTGAAAATAATATTATTAATTTTAAAAAATCTAAGGTTTGTTGTAATATTTTTTGTTTCCTTACTAAATGTGATATTAACGTTAATTCGTCTTCACCAATAAGCTTTTTAATAATTGTGTAATAGTCTCAATACAACAAGTATATTTATTAATAAAAAGTTTTTTTTTTTTGACATAAAACGTTAGTTATTAGTGTAGGAAAAAACGATAAAGAAACCTCTTTCATACATTCCTCCATTTCTTATCCTATAATAAGCAAATTTATGCTTAACGTCGAGTGATAGAGAAAACTTGTTCACAAGATGTTTACCGACACAAGTTGTTAATAAACATACGTGTTCAGATATTTACGACACTAGACGAGGTATATTTATTATAATTTATTTATAAGTTTTGGCAGATTTCTATTATGTAAAATACATACTCTGTCTGAAACAATTTTAATGAGAATAAAGATACGTTTCTTCTTCCATGTCAAATTGAATCGCATTCTTGGTGATAACTGAGTATTATGGCATCCGGGGACATTAACTTCCTTGTTTTAAAATGTGGCTTAATTCATGGAAAATAAATGCTTAACCATATTAATTTGTTGACAATAATATGGTCCATAAATTTTGTTGTGGTAATATATAACCATGAGAATCCTTTATTCAAACAGATCATTATAATTCACAAAATAATTCATGTTAAATTCATGAATGTATGTTTTTTGTTTAACAATGATATTTATATAGAATACTTACGATAAATTTAATTTGAATATCTATACTAATATTATAAAGCTGAAGAGTTTGTTTGTTTGTTTGAACGCGCTAATCTCAGAAACTACTGGTGCGAATTGAAAAATTATTTTTGTGTTGGATAGACCAGTTATCGAGGAAGGCTTTAGGCTATATAACATCATGCTGCAACTAATAGGAGCGAAGAAACAATGGAAAATGTGGAAAAAACGGGGAAAATTATTCATCTTTGAGGGCTTCCGTTGCGTGAGCTGCGAAAAAGGTTCAAGATATCAAAAAAAATATGTATGAAAGAACTAATGCCCAAAATAACTATTCCACGCGGACGAAGTCGTAGGCACAGCTAGTCATGTTATAAAATGAATTTAAAAGTACCAGTACAAAGTAATAGATGTAGAGGTTTGTGGTTTTAAAAATATTTGCTATAGTTTCTAATGTAAGAGAGTTAAAATGATCGAAGTTATGTACATTAGTATAATTGATCAATAAATCTTCTAGATGATTCATATCACACTCGTTGTTGACTTGCACCAGCTTTTGTTTCACCCACTCCATTTTATTGGCAATTTTTATTATAATGTGTTTTCTTTCAGTTAGATTTAATTATTTAAGGTGACGTCTGAATCTACTTCAATCTTTTAAAAAGTGGATCAAATTCCATACAAACCTTCGTTATGTAGGTAACAATAAACTAGCTAGTTATGGTAATAAATTGAATTAATAATGCATTTCTGTAGCTCACGTCATACGAAATACACAGACGCTCTGTTAAAATATAAAAAAGTTAACTATAACTGTATTTTCGCATCTCTAGTCAGTCATAGTGAGTAGCGAGGAAACTAAAGCAAAGCAAACGTGTTATTAGGTATAGATATCTAAGCGAATATATCTTCCTTCCTTTTACCATCATAAAATATTGTAAATATAAATGTATAGCTTATTTCATATTATTTACCTACATTTAAAAAAATAAAACATTCGTCAAATAAATAAATAAATATTCCGGGACTTTGCACACATCGCCATCTAGCCCCACACTAAGCTAACGCTTGTGTCGTGGGAACTAGATAACGAATATAATACTTATATACTTTTTTTTTTTTTTTTGTAAATACATACTTATTGTACATACAAACGACCAGACTCAACACAAGTAATTATAAATTTTAAAATTCATAAATACTTGTGTCAGGCGGGAATCGAACCCCCAACCCCTAGATTAGAAGGCAGAGCCACTACCAACTAAGCTAACAGGCCAGTCAAAAATGTGATTTGACAAACGAAAAAAGACTTCAATTTATAAATTGACAATGGCATTTAATAATGCAGTGACCTTATTTATCTCATCGCAGTAATTTATTATTCCGCACAAGACGAAGGCAAAAGCAATTTTACTGAGTCCATAAATATCGTGAATCGGGTCAACAGCTAATTAACGATAAATTCAAAATGAAAATCAGGCAGAAGCGTATGCAGGGTTAAAGTAAAAATATACTGATGCGGAAATGAGGTAGCGATCTCAATGATTACAATTGATTGATCAGTTTAGTAAGCTTAGTTTGGGGTCGTAAGCAAAAAAAATAAATATCTGTAAAATTAATATGTTTACATGTTAGATACAATATCTGTAGTTCAATTGAACATAACATCGTTGATCTTACAACTGCCCGGATCAAAAATAATAAATTGAGTTTTTTTATGCCTTGCGTTTGTAACGCCTACAGAAAATAAGTTAGCAACCTGACTGAAAAGACAAGCAATAAATAATCATGAAACCGTAATGTTCTTATCAGACTTTCTGGTTTGTCTTCTAAGTAAGTAAATAAGCTTATGTAGTTTACTGAGATTAGTGAATTGATAAATCTTTGTAATAATTATTATGTTAAGTGAATAAATACATACGTGATTGTTATCAGAATAAGCACGTGAAGTAGATTTTTATATTAAATTATGGTTATCCGTAATTCGCTTCCGCGTCAATGTGTTTTGAACAGAACACGAAACAAGGGCTTGGTGGGAATCCCCTCATTATCACGCAAATTTTGTCAACACGAGCTCCATATTTTGGTAAAATCACAAGAATTGTATGTAAATCTATACCTACGTATATACATTACATGTGTGAAGGTAATTATTTCAATGGAGTGTATTAGGTGTGGCATAACATGACCTAACCTTTATTAATTGCCGCACAAAATATACATTCAAACTTAACGCAGTTTACGATGTTGTTTTTTTTTTATAAAAACCCTGATTTGAACGTCAAAATTGTTTTCACTACTCATAATATTTTTTCCTGTACGTCTACCAAAACCGACGTGAAGCTCAAAAGTAAAAGTAAGCACAAAAATAAATATCTTCCGTATATTACAAATATCAATTCTCATAAAACCATATCACCTGATTCATTTACGGTAACATTTCTATTCAGACCTTTTGGACATCATTTTCTTTTGGCAATTCCAGGTGAGTGATAAAAAGAGTAATATTTTGGCAAACAACCATTCACCCGCACCCGTAATCATTACATTACGACAGTAGAAAAACCGAATCGGGATGATGGACGAGAAGGCCATTGGATCGAACCTAGTCTGGGAGCTCTAGGACATGTTTTGTAAGACCGATTAAAAAAACTGGTTAGATTATAAATTATGTGTTGTTTGTTTATTAAACATGAGATAAGCTCACACTAGAAGAAACCGGTTTACTCTCAACTTGAAGATCGACAAATTATAGTTCAAGAGGAATAGATATTACGTTGATTAGTTGAGTTCGCACGATGAAAGTTGAAGTAAAACGCTTACTACTTGGTACCTCAACTGTATAACGGTTTCGCGTTTTGGTTATGTAAGTATAGACCATATACACATAATTTAATAAGTATGGCTTACATTAGTTTATAAAATAGACAGATTTTGTTCGCCAGCGTCGTTATTGTAGCTATTTAAGTTCTTCTTCTTATTTTCCGGATATATCTGAAACAAAAAAAATAACGTTAATCATACCTTAAACAAAAGTTCTGTTTTAATTCAATTTAGTGGACAAACATGCATACATACTTCATGCGATCAATCTACTTTTGTAGCTACTTTTTGTAGACAACCCCATTAGACACCTTAATATATAACTGGATATAGATTGTACCATTTTTATTTAATGCTGCTAAGTATGATGGTAAATGCCATTCAAAATCTATAACTCTTTACTATATTTCTGCGTAAGTTTATTGTTTTCATCTTGATTTTTTTTTGCTACGAGTGAGAAAACTATCTTCCATCTCCCTAACTCCAAGACTGATTGATGGCTGGCCTCCGAGACCCTTCCTGCTGCCCAGTTGAGGCCACATTTGTCACGCACTTGACGAATCACGTGACAATTATGTGAGTGGGATTGGAATGGGCTCGGGCTTGTGTATTTTGGAGCACTGAATCTCTGAGTGATGGTTGACCCTTTTTTACAGGGATAGTGGTACCCTGTGGTCTTAACTATATTAAATGTATTAGTTTCATTCCGGTATAGAAAGACTTCACTTTTGAAGGAAGTTCTATCACTCTGTTCCGCCTGAAAGGCAATAAATAAGCAGATTTTGGATTTTATTCCATTTAATCTTAAAAAAATACGGGAAAAAAGTATGTCCGTCTCCTGGTTCTAAGCTACCTCACCACCAATTTTAAGCTAAATCCGTTCAGTCGTTCTTGAGTTATAAATGGTGTACGTAACACCACTTTCTTATATAGATTTTTCAGAACTCATACCGAGAACAACAATAATTACATAAAGAAACATAATATAATCTGCCACAGCACAGCCCCAACTCAGCATAATGCTGGTTGTGTGGAAGCAACCGGCGCTGATCGTTAGTTCCGTTTTGTACTAAACGGCCTACGCAAAAGCATCATATTATCGTTAAAATTATTATGTGTTTATGTGTGTAAATTAATTGGTCTATTTGTTATTGTTTTTTAGGCTATAATAGAGCGATCTATGTGGTTACAGATATGAGTGCAGTGTAAAGCCTAAAAAAGATTATATTTTAGTGATAAATCAACGCGTGTGAAGCTTCAGACTTCTACTATTACTAATAAAGATAAAAAGATAAAGATAAAGAATCTTTATTGATAATGTAAAGTTGTAACATACATAGGTATAGGTATAAGTACCTACTAATATCACAGAATGTGCTACACAAATTACAATATCTCGTCAAATTAAATTTATAACATTTAGTTTTAATAAAATTTTAGAAGTTACATTGTCTAGTTTTGTTAATAAAATAATGAAAATTTTTGTTATTAAAATCATGTCAAACATAATAATAGGTATGTAATCATACAATATGTCAACTTAAATAAATCTTGGTACTGTCACTATATTAAGTATAGAGTAACATAAAGATAATATTTTCTATAAAAAAATAGTCAAATACTCCTATTTTCATCTCTATCTACAGCCAGTTACTTCAGTCAGCCAAATAACTGGAATCAGGTTGGTTGAGCTCTAGCTTTCGACGAAATCAATCGGCATAATCGAGTTAGGTCGCCACGGTTATTGATACTACCTGATATTTGACTAGGATTTCCATTTTGGAAGTTATTAAATGTTTAATAATATAATTTTATTAAATTTATAATTGTAATTAAATATAATTTATTAGAGATTGTAAGTTAAACAAAACTCTAAACAACATAATTTTCAATCGTTATGTATGTATATCAAAGAAAACATACTCAATTTTCAAACATCCCTAAAGTTATTTCAAACAAATATACCCAAATAAGACTCATTACAAACTTATAGCTATGCCAATCAATAAGCGAGCTGTAGTCAAACAAAATCTATTTTATCTATTTCATGGTATAAACCCTTCCATATCGTTCTAGGTTCTTACATCATCATCATCATCATCATATCAGCCACTGTGTCCACCCACTGCTGAGTATAGGTCTTCTCTCCAACCCCACATTACGGTCTTCAGTGTGTCTAATTCACAAATTAATCCATTCACAAGGTTCTCTCATACACATAAAAAGTAAACACCAAAACTATAACTACCCTCATTTTGCCGTTAGCTAAAATGCCGAGAATAGATCCCGCTATCAGTTCCACCCTTCAGGGCAATCACAATGCCACTTGAAGGAAATTGAAAATAGTGCGGGTTGATTAACTACCTAACACCCACTACTACACCGATATTGTTTAGGGATGGGGTCGGGATAAGAATTTATTCGAATAATTTTGTTGGAAATTGAGGCGAAAAAATTAAAAGTTGTTACTTTTTATGCTGAGTTGGGGCTGTGTTGTGGCAGATTTTATGTTTAATTATGTAATTGTTGATATTTTGGTGTATGTTCTGAAAATCTGTCACAAAAAATGTTTTCTTTCTTTCTTCAAAACAAAACCTGAGATTTTTTTTTTTATTGCTACACATGGAAATTAATATTACTATCTAATGATGGTGCTGGTCTAATCGCAAAAAATATTTCTTTCGGGAAAATATAAGATACGAGTAAGACATGTTATCAGACTTGATATCAGTTTAAGAAACCCATAGACAGCATTTTATCTCAATTTTTAAATTTATTTTTTTGTGTTCCACATGAGATTGCCATATTATTTAATTGTAGTCTGAGATATACGCTATCTGTGACAATACAAGAAGATTTTTCAAATTCAAGCTGCACAAAAGGCAACTTAATAAGTTAAAAATTTATGAACCTTCAAAGTGAGAAGGAATTAATGTTCACTGTTTTTACTTTATTTATGGTCAAGTCAAAGGTCAAGCCCGTTCTACTTAATAAATGTCTCAATAAAATTATTCGAATAAGCCTTCCTTGATAATGTCTTATCCCTACAAGGGAGTTTTGGCAGCGTCTGTAAGGGATATGAATTATTTCGGTTGACACGGGTATGACGAGGGGCAGTGACGAATATGCACTTTACGGACTTGTTAATAAAATTAACTTACAATGTTTGACCACTAGACTTAGTGACGGATTAGCCTCATTATTTTTGTGTCCTTTAATTATTTTTTTGAATTAATAACTCTACTAACAACGCTACATGGTTCTACTCGCATTAATCCTTCTTTGGGTGTCTTTCTAATTATTTTTAATTCACTTGCGTTACATATTTGTGACTAAAATAAAGATATTAAAAATGTTATATTATTTGCCAATTTTTTTTATTCAAGAGTACCAAAATTCAACAGTTTGTTAATTTCAATTAAGGAGGTGCCGAATTGCAAATTGTCATTCGATTTCATTTCGGGACTTTTAATTGATATTAAGTTAATTAAATTTTTATGTGACTTTTACTTTGATGGGA
Organism: Macaria liturata; assembly: GCA_964023185.1. NCBI lineage: Eukaryota > Metazoa > Arthropoda > Insecta > Lepidoptera > Geometridae > Macaria > Macaria liturata. Next base: position 943,348 of record OZ026829.1, read on the forward strand.
AATAAAGGAACAATTTGGGGGATTAAAATCTTATTGCTCTGTAAATTGAATTAGGCGTTAAAGGGTATATTGTTAATTTGATGTTTTATGTAACAAATAGTCGATTTGGTATCGGATTATCTATTAAATTTTGATAGTAACTTTTAAATTCACGTTTTTTTTGGTCAAAATTCAAAAATTGCGAGGCTTTGTTTTATCAAAGTTAATTTTGTTCATTAAATATTATGTTATTATGCATAGTTATAAATAGACTTTGACTTATGTTCCTAGGTCCCCTGAGTGGGGCAGAGGGCGTCCACAGTGATTCTCCATCTCGTCCTGTCTTGGGCTTCATGCTTCACTTCGGGCCAGGTCTTGTGGATGTACTTAATTTCGTCCATGACGGAGCGACGCCAAGTTTGTTTCGGACGACCACGTTTCCTCTTGCCTTGCGGGTTCCAGTCCAAAGCCTGTTTAGGGATGTGGTCCGTAGCCCTCCGCAGTGTGTGGCCGATCCAGTTCCACTTGCGTCTCTTTATTTGCTGGTCTATGGGGCTTTCGTGACATCTACGCTATAAATAGAACAAGTATTTAAAATTGTTTAAAAGTGACATTCATTTCTTTTGTTTATTTCGTTACGATTTCTATTAAACTAACTAATAAATTAACAAATAATGAATTTGTCATTATAAAATATCCAATTACTTTAACACAATCGAATGTCAAGTACCAATTGGTATACATAAATTTTGCTCCAGCAATTCATAAAATACCTACTAAATGTTCCACGAAGTTTAACACAGCACCAAAATTATTCAAAGCGTATCTCTTAGTAAACAGGAAATTCTTTGTCAAATTATGATAATATCGTTTTAACGTTCTAACAGAATCTTGGTACTAATTTTCCCTTACTCTCGCATAAATTTCATTAAACGACACATCACATATTATAAGGTACTTGTCGCACCGCAAAGTGATAAATACTTTGTTAATTTTGTCAGGTAATATTTTACTAAAGGTCTACCTGTAATGAATTACATGTTAAGTTACTTGATATGGTTTGTTTTATTTTAGTACTGAAAATGTATTTAAGTACTTGGTCAAAAACAATATGAAAATAGAGCTATTTGAAGTCGTAAAAGAAACTTTGCAAATTTCATATTAACTAAAAACGATTAACAAAATCTCGTTAGGAGAAAAAATGAACGATTGCCTAAAAATGGTAGAATATAATTTGATGACTTATTTATTTATAGTATGGCATTTTTTTTTTAATCTCTACTGCATAAATTTATTGTATTTAAATACGCAATCGCATCTGCAGTTAAGGTTTTAAAATCCTCCATTTGTCCGTCATACTTGGTTAGAGGACAGTCAAATACTACGTGCTGGACAGTCTGCTCGGGAGCTAAACACCGGCAAGCTGGTGATTCGCACCAATTCCATTTATTCCAGAGATATCTTTATGTGCATAAAATATTAAAACAAAAAGCTTTATTTACAATAATAAAATATAAAAACAATGTGATGGATCAGATATGGCTATAGTATATACTTAGTACTTACTGATCCATATTCGTTTATGCATATATGTAGTTATTATAGCTCCTTCAATATTCCACTTACTTTCCATTAAATATGTCTTTAGACAGAGTCTGAGTAGGCTGAGTCGAACCCCTTTATAAAACACAATGCATACAGTGCACACGAGCGGTGTCAGACTCGCGATACAGTACATGTGTGGAGCCCTTGCGCCACTACTTTTCCCTCGTCATCCTGATCAAAGGCTCATTCTTAAGGCTTCACTCATTCACCCAACACACGGCTTGGGCAAAAGGACACCTCCCAACTTAGCTAAATTAGACCGTACCTGCAAAGTGTTTGAGATAGCCCCAAAACTTGCCTGATCCTGTGGTCACTACGGCCCCCGGGGTACTTGGAGCCTTAGCTCGATTATTGAATTTTAGAATAATTCTGTATGCATACATAATAATAACCGTGTGACAGAGTAGTGCGCTGATAGAGTGGCAGCTCTCAGATAGATCACTTCAAAGTATGGGGCCGACCAGCACTACACTATATGTATGTGTGTATGTATACCTATATGCAGGCTTCAGGACATCATATCGTAATCCTGTACGAGATTACTATATGGGATCTTAATGCCACCTAGCGGGCTAGTGTATTGACTATTAGTGCCTATCTATTCCTGCCTGGACGGATAAACAATGATCTCTAAAATTAAAATATTATAGATGCAGAATAATAGAGCATAAAATTATTGTAATCTAATATGCAAATCATTCCAAACATATTTGAATAGATCCCTGAAGTGATAGCTTAGTTTATAGAGTGCCTGCCTATAAAGGGACATATAGGTACTTGGGGAAGTTATCCAAATAAAAGATTACTTATAATATATATATGTATATATTATTTATCTAGTTCGATTAGTACACCCATGGAAGAACTAGCAAGAAACCATGGAGACACTTTCTTATATTTTAGTCTTTTGGATTGTACAATTATGTTGTGGCTTTATACAAGTTTAGTGACTAGATTCAGGACTTTAATATGAGTATGATATTTTACTGATTGAAAATTAGTAATTAAATATATCGTTATCAAATGACGCTTAGATATGACTGAATGAGATAAAATGGATGAGTATCGATATAATAGTTATGTGTATGTTGCACAATAACGGTTGAACGTGAATATCAGTTTAGTAAAATACAATATAAATGGCAACAATAGGTAAACAGTGTACAGTTGTGTGATTACTTAACTTTTTACAAAGTTGCATCTGCCGCCTGTCTCATCTGGCTAGCGCCAATGCGCCATCCTTTGCCTCTTTGATTACACCTCACAATCACATAACAATTTAATAAACTATTTTACATATTATCAGTCAAAAATCCCAACATGTGGGTGTTTTATGGAGTTAGGCTCCCAAAATTTAGAAATGTTGATTATTTGGCCGCGAAAATCAGACTGCCGAGGGTTCTTCGCTATTCTTCCTCGAAGACGTTGGTCCCGCCCTCGAACAAAACAATGGGGGTTGCTGGTCGTTGATTGGTTCGTGCAAAGCTCGAAGGGTTGCGCCCGCGCAGAGAGTGAAGTCCGCCCACGTAGAGGGTTTGATGTGTTGTCTCGAGCATATGAAAAAGATATTAATATGTGTGTACATAATGGTGCATCGATTAAGTAATCGACCGGACATTGTCCGCATCGTGAGTCGAATCAACTGGGATGTCTTTATATGTTATTCTATTGAGATGTATGTTAGATGTATATAATGTGTGACTTTTATGGCTTATTAATGGAATGATTGTGATTATGTTGATTACACAATGATGATAATTATTATGTATGTACATATATAAAAGCCATAGTCACTTAAAGACATATTTAAGACCAGTTGTGACGATGTACTGGGTATTTTAACACACACACTTAAATTGTTTATTCATATTTACATATGTGATATACATATAAAGAGTAAAGATGTAACAATAAGTACCTGAAAGAGAACACATATGCAATAATATGTTATACATGTTTGAGCTTAGCATTATATACTAGTGAAGCACTTAAAATTATCAAGCCTTATTTACTAGAACATTCCAAGCCTTTTCCCTTCCCACGGTTTAACATGCTCACATCTGCCGCGCTTAGCAATTTTAAGACACAATAGATATAGAGAAACTAATGCTTCTAAAAAAAACTTTTGTTTTGTTGCGTTTTGTTTTTGAATAACCGGCGCAGTCATAAATATAAATCAGGGTTGTTTATGGGACGTTTCTCATGAAATCACTTTCTTGAAACAGCTCTGATGGTTTGCACATGTTGCAGATAGGGCTTTTGTCCACTTGTAAACTATCGTAGGTAATTCTTCGTAAAATTCGAAGAAGGACAAAACAAAAAAATTGGTACCTACGCTTGGAACCATTACATGCCACCCTCAAATAATACTCAGATACACTTAGTCTGAGTAATTATTTCTATAATTCATGCAAGAAAAATAAAAGTAAACGTCACTAATTTTTTTCTCCAAATACTAATATAGCTGTATAGTACGGGCCTGGTATTACTTCCTTGCTGCTAAATGCATACTCGTAGTATGTTGTGATGCAGAAGTTTGTCAATGCGAATTCATTATCAATGAATACCTACTCTCAATTTGATACAAAAGAAATATGAAAAAAAAAAACATAACTTGCTTTTACATCAGGGTACTTATGTGTTCGCAAATATCAATCATATTCATTTAATATTATATTGTTTATACAACCAAAAAACCATAACTTGCTTATATATCAGGGAACTTATGTGTTCGCATATGTCAATTATATTCATATGATATTATATTGTTTATAGAACCACCATATACCAACCAGTTGAATGATGTGCTGTTTCGCTATTCCGTTGACAACTCTTAAACGCTCTCCATCTCGCTAATGCTGGATAAATGCTTGTATTTATATTTACATGAGAAAATATCATTAATCTAGACAGGGGTCGAACCTGTCGTTATTGTTTGTTGATCTTCTCGTATGAGAAGTGTTGAAGTCAGCTGCTTTACAATTATGTGACTGCTACATTGTAAATCGCCGTCGGTACTCGAACAAGTCTTTACAACTAATAATTTTATTATTAATTATGATGGCATAAAACTTTCTCTTATCATAGACTGGACTTGAATTACTTCTAGGATATAAAAATATAATATGCAAGAAATATTGTTGCTTAACATCTGTCGTCACGAATGCAGAATTAGCCAAGAAAAGTTAAACATAATGTTTACTGGGATTCGAACCCAATATATTTTATATGACTTAGGTTTGATAGAACTAAATGTCATAAATTACACACAAAATATATTCTTGCTCAACATCTGTTGTCACGAATACAAAATTGGTCAGAAAAAGTTAAACTTAACATTTACTGGGATTCGAACCCAATATATTTTATATGACTTAGGTTTGATAGAACTAAATGTCATAAATTACACACAAAATATATTCTTGCTCAACATCTGTTGTCACGAATACAAAATTGGTCAGAAAAAGTTAAACTTAATATTTACTGGGATTCGAACCCAATATATTTTATATGATTTAGGTTTGATAAAACTAAAAGTCATATATTATGCAGTCTATTCTGCTTACAGTACCATTTACATACCTGTTTAATTAACGTAGTTTCGTAAAGTTATGCAATTCACCATCATCATCTGCGTCACCAGCATCAAAATGGTTTATGTAGATTGTAAAAAAAATACTATCTACTAATATTTGATTACTTATAAATTATTTAATTAAAATGTTCTATATCATCATCATCTCATATAGGCACAATGCCACCCTCTGACTTCTTCTTTCCTTTACCTCTTTTGATCAAACTGATCCAAATTAATTCATCATCATCTTACTTCTTCACCTTGCTAGTTAAAATTCATACCATTCTGTTGAAATCACCTGCCACCCTCAAACTCTCGACCGTCCAGTTTAGTTCTTTGTTTCCTCTCCGACTCGATACACAGTTAAAACACGTGTTGATAAAACTACATACACACTTTATTGGCTAAAATAATTTTATTAATACTTCCCATTTTGTGTCTCCTCGCGGTATCACCATCACTTATGTATTTATCTACCACCCTCAGGCTGTTGTCAGTTTTGTTGATCTACTTACATACATACAATACAAACATATTGACCATGTCAGCCGATAAAACCATGGTACCTGTAACTCGTTAATTCCGCCACGCTGACTTCACCGAATGCTGTTAGCTGCAAATCTTACTTGCTATTCGAGGTTCATAAAACCTTAACATCAGGCTATCAATAACATACAGTTTTCCTTAGTTTTATTTACTGATAGTGCTCAGCTAGCATGTCGACATAAACCTATTATCATATCGTAAGAACAAATACATTACATATGCCTCTCCATACCGTGATTGAAATTATTACCTTTGAGTATTACCACCCTCTGATTCTCAGATAGTTAACACGGATTAACATGAAAATTTGGTTGAAATGGTAGAATGTGTGCTCATACGTCTAAATCAAACTGTAATAATTAACATCATTGTGAACTTTTGTTGTTTAAAAGAGAACAATGCCCATCTGTATTGTATAATATGAAATTTATATATTTAACTCGATTTAAAATTTTGATTATGTATGTTCTAAAATTGCCATTTAAATGTATATACTACATACTTATAATCATTTGTAAAACTTGAGTCTTGCTATTATGTAGTAAATAAACAATGTTTTAGTTCAAAATTAAAATAGTGCACATCTGTGTTTATTTAATTTACATAATGATAATTATATAAAATTCAAAACTGTGTAATGTATCATCAAATTGAATAAGTGTATTCTCAACATTTGCAGAACTTGTACAAGTTAGGTATTGTTATACACCGAATTTGTCTGCAATCGCATTGCAATATTGATGATCATCCAGCTTTCAAATAGTTTAAGAATCATTTGAACAGTTTTGAAATCAATTTCAACGAAATTAAAGAATAAAATATCAAAACAAATTCGAAAAAGCAGTGTGTGTCGTGTTAAACCTTCGGTTGCAAAGCATAACCCAACAGCAAAGCAAAGCCTTAAAATTATCAAGCACAAGCACATCCTATCACGGAATTAATCTCTCAAACATTTGGCCAGAATATTATGAGAAATCAATTCCCTACATCTACCTGTATTAAAAAACATAAAAGATACATTGCTATTAAAATAATTATGTAAGTCATTTGTATTGTTGAATTTTTATGACTTTGTCTAGTTGCGCTTCAATCTTACTAGTCCCTATGTATGTCCAGGAGGGTTACTACCCATGTTGGAATGCTATTTATAATAGCAGGAAAAAATAAATCATTTATTAAAATTTTCATGGCTTCAGTTTGTCGTGATGCAATACTATAAAACTAGATTTATATTTAGGTACTTTCAAATAAGTTATATATTATGTATATTGCATAATTATGTTGTGATTCTCGTAAAAAACATAACATTCACACAAAGCTGATATAAAATTCGGTTACAAGTTTTAAAACTTTAAGTTTATCTCTGAAAATAAATAAGTCATTTATTATATCATTTTGTTATGACCTCATTCCATAATAAATGACAGAGAAATACATTCAATATATAATTTTTTATGCAAATTTTTAATTGAATATGAACAAGATATTGCTGTTTAGTTTATTTATAAAATTAAACAAAATTAATTGTTTATAGATAGTATATGAAAAATGCATCATAATGTTTTATTGAATTTTTTTACGATGCGTCCATTAAAACAGTTTCTACGTTGTTTTAATTTTAATAAAGATCGTCCAATCATAAATTGTTAAAAATCAAAATAGGTATCAAGTGATCGTATTTAAAGTTTCTAAGTTGTGTTACTTTATACAATAATGTTCATTATAAGTTGGCAAAAGCATCGGTATTTTGAGTTGTAGTCAATGAGTAACAACATTTTATGTAGTAATTGTGATCGTCTATAAATTTATGTCTACGTTGTGCTTTTTTATTTTTGTGATCGTCTTTGGAATTTCTACGTTGTGTTTAGTTTTGTAATAATTGTCAGGAAATTTAATTCTAGAGGTAATGTTTTCTTTATAAGATTATTATTTAGATGATTATTTTATTAGAAAACATTGACGCTTGTAAATCTAGAATTCTGGTCATGCGGCACTACATGTGATGGATCAGATATGGCTATAGTATATACTTAGTACTTACTGATCCATATTCGTTTATGCATATATGTAGTTATTATAGCTCCTTCAATATTCCACTTACTTTCCATTAAATATGTCTTTAGACAGAGTCTGAGTAGGCTGAGTCGAACCCCTTTATAAAACACAATGCATACAGTGCACACGAGCGGTGTCAGACTCGCGATACAGTACATGTGTGGAGCCCTTGCGCCACTACTTTTCCCTCGTCATCCTGATCAAAGGCTCATTCTTAAGGCTTCACTCATTCACCCAACACACGGCTTGGGCAAAAGGACACCTCCCAACTTAGCTAAATTAGACCGTACCTGCAAAGTGTTTGAGATAGCCCCAAAACTTGCCTGATCCTGTGGTCACTACGGCCCCCGGGGTACTTGGAGCCTTAGCTCGATTATTGAATTTTAGAATAATTCTGTATGCATACATAATAATAACCGTGTGACAGAGTAGTGCGCTGATAGAGTGGCAGCTCTCAGATAGATCACTTCAAAGTATGGGGCCGACCAGCACTACACTATATGTATGTGTGTATGTATACCTATATGCAGGCTTCAGGACATCATATCGTAATCCTGTACGAGATTACTATATGGGATCTTAATGCCACCTAGCGGGCTAGTGTATTGACTATTAGTGCCTATCTATTCCTGCCTGGACGGATAAACAATGATCTCTAAAATTAAAATATTATAGATGCAGAATAATAGAGCATAAAATTATTGTAATCTAATATGCAAATCATTCCAAACATATTTGAATAGATCCCTGAAGTGATAGCTTAGTTTATAGAGTGCCTGCCTATAAAGGGACATATAGGTACTTGGGGAAGTTATCCAAATAAAAGATTACTTATAATATATATATGTATATATTATTTATCTAGTTCGATTAGTACACCCATGGAAGAACTAGCAAGAAACCATGGAGACACTTTCTTATATTTTAGTCTTTTGGATTGTACAATTATGTTGTGGCTTTATACAAGTTTAGTGACTAGATTCAGGACTTTAATATGAGTATGATATTTTACTGATTGAAAATTAGTAATTAAATATATCGTTATCAAATGACGCTTAGATATGACTGAATGAGATAAAATGGATGAGTATCGATATAATAGTTATGTGTATGTTGCACAATAACGGTTGAACGTGAATATCAGTTTAGTAAAATACAATATAAATGGCAACAATAGGTAAACAGTGTACAGTTGTGTGATTACTTAACTTTTTACAAAGTTGCATCTGCCGCCTGTCTCATCTGGCTAGCGCCAATGCGCCATCCTTTGCCTCTTTGATTACACCTCACAATCACATAACAATTTAATAAACTATTTTACATATTATCAGTCAAAAATCCCAACATGTGGGTGTTTTATGGAGTTAGGCTCCCAAAATTTAGAAATGTTGATTATTTGGCCGCGAAAATCAGACTGCCGAGGGTTCTTCGCTATTCTTCCTCGAAGACGTTGGTCCCGCCCTCGAACAAAACAATGGGGGTTGCTGGTCGTTGATTGGTTCGTGCAAAGCTCGAAGGGTTGCGCCCGCGCAGAGAGTGAAGTCCGCCCACGTAGAGGGTTTGATGTGTTGTCTCGAGCATATGAAAAAGATATTAATATGTGTGTACATAATGGTGCATCGATTAAGTAATCGACCGGACATTGTCCGCATCGTGAGTCGAATCAACTGGGATGTCTTTATATGTTATTCTATTGAGATGTATGTTAGATGTATATAATGTGTGACTTTTATGGCTTATTAATGGAATGATTGTGATTATGTTGATTACACAATGATGATAATTATTATGTATGTACATATATAAAAGCCATAGTCACTTAAAGACATATTTAAGACCAGTTGTGACGATGTACTGGGTATTTTAACACACACACTTAAATTGTTTATTCATATTTACATATGTGATATACATATAAAGAGTAAAGATGTAACAATAAGTACCTGAAAGAGAACACATATGCAATAATATGTTATACATGTTTGAGCTTAGCATTATATACTAGTGAAGCACTTAAAATTATCAAGCCTTATTTACTAGAACATTCCAAGCCTTTTCCCTTCCCACGGTTTAACATGCTCACATCTGCCGCGCTTAGCAATTTTAAGACACAATAGATATAGAGAAACTAATGCTTCTAAAAAAAACTTTTGTTTTGTTGCGTTTTGTTTTTGAATAACCGGCGCAGTCATAAATATAAATCAGGGTTGTTTATGGGACGTTTCTCATGAAATCACTTTCTTGAAACAGCTCTGATGGTTTGCACATGTTGCAGATAGGGCTTTTGTCCACTTGTAAACTATCGTAGGTAATTCTTCGTAAAATTCGAAGAAGGACAAAACAAAAAAATTGGTACCTACGCTTGGAACCATTACAACAAGGGAAGAAAAACTAAACATACTACTTCTAACTACTACAAAAAGGGGCACTTAGAAAATCTTTAGAAAAGCCTTAAGATAATCTAAGTGCTCCAGCCCACTACCTGGGCACGCTGCCTTCTGGTAGTGGGCTGGAGCACTTAGATTATCTTTAGGCTTTTCTAAAGATTTTCATATTAAAACATAATTCACAAAAATCATCAAAGAACTTTTACAAGGTCACATAAAATTTGTTCTTACCCAAAAACTTATCAAATCGACACAAATCTCAATTAGCTAAACGACTCTCCAAGAAGACCCAGAAATTTCTCGTCCCAAATTTAACAAAGCTTATAACAGTACATCATCCACGGCAATATATTTCGCGAAATAAGATGGCGACACATTTTAATAATTGGCGCCGAAACTTTGGAACAAAAGCCATTAACGAAAGGATTGGGCTGTTAATATCACCTCTTGAATATAAATTTCATACAAGTGCTCAGATTATAACCGGTTTCAACCAGTTTCAACCGGTTTTAACCGGTTTTTATTGGTTTGAACCGGAAACAGGGATATTTATGGAGAGAGATGCAGTAAATTTTCTAATTTTCCCGGGAATTGAATCGAGTTATCATAATTTGGAGTTGATTATTGATTTAGATGTGATTTGTGGAAGATTGCGGTGGAGACGTTATAATGCCAGATACAGACAGATAATATTGATTTTAAAAATTAGTTTGAAATAAAAATACATGATCATTTTGTCTATTGGTTATTCAAATATTAATTTGTAATAAAGAATCAGTGAGATTTTTATAACAGTAATGGATTTGATCACTATCTAAAACTACTCTTAGGGCTCAAAAATAATATACATCTATTATGTGTCTTAAATTAAATTCGAATACCAATTTATGCAGCAGAATACAGTCTATTACAATCTAACAATGCTTTACAAGTATTTTAATTACAGTTGAGTTCTTCATTGATGTGACGTAAATTTTCTACGAAATTGCTGACATAGTGCTAAAGTTGAAACTAGAAGCGGGATGATTTCAAAAATTCATTATACGATATATATATATATATATACAGTTCAAACTTGCAAAGATCTAAACATCTCTCCCTCTCTTTAGCCGTATTTCCTCATGAGTGAGGGTCGTGACTACCCCGCAAAATTAATTCGTTTCTCTGTAATTTCGAGTTTTCTTGGGCAGATACATCGTGGTAGGTGCACACTGCACAGGTCCTTCCACGGAATATACATGTCCTCGTATATTTGGCTCTGCAAATAATTTAAGGGTAATGGTTGAAAAAAAACTAATTCGTTAGTGACACTAAATTATTGCTATATCAAATGTCATTCAAATTAGTTTAGTCATTCGGATGTGGAAAGTGATAAACATATACACTAACTAAGCATTTGAACACCTGAAGCAATGAGCTCTGTGGCCTCAGGTAGAGTATGCATGTACCGGGTTGAAACTGGTTCTGAAACATCTTTATATTAATGGAGTGATGTGATCAAAATAAAGTTTAATAATAATATTAAGCCGAACCAATTTCAGTGATACTTCTATATCTACGAAGTGTTCAACTGTGTCGGGAGTAGGCAACTTCAGGAGGTTATAGATAGGACTGCTGTCTGATAGGGATTAAGGATATTTACATTATACGATTTTTTTAATAACCTCACTGGAACGCTACTTGACCAAAGGTGCCCGTTACGTTCGCAGCGTTACCACGTTAAATCACAATGGTCAACCTTTGTACCAGAAAAGATATATAGAAACTAATATGTCTAAACATTATAAAATAAATATTATATGTCTACAATATAATGTGCCTCGTTCAGGACGCCGCATAACAATAACAACATTAACCAATAATATGACATCGTTAAATAGCAATTAGCATAGATTCAACCCAAATGTACATAATATATTATTTTGCGGTTGGTATTATAACTACACCGACTAACTAGTCAAGTCATGGAGTAGACATAGAAGTCGTAGCATACACGTAGCATGTCGTAGCATAACCGTAGACGTTCGTAGTAAAAGCGTAGCAACACACTATTGAAGTAAGTAGAATACTTAATAATTTAATCAATTCTTATCTGGTAAGCACGCTCCATCTTAGGCCATAGCCTTTGCTTGCACTAGGTAAACTATGGCCAAGTGCAAACCCATTAAAGTAAAAAAAAAAACACTTGTTGACAATGTATTTGAATATTATGTAAACAATGAGATAAAAAAAATGTATTGAACATAGCTTTAGTAACACACTTTGTTACAAAAACAACTAACTCATAAAAATTATCTCATCTTTTAAAACCCAACAAAATTTTAATATTTTTCATTTATTTATCAAAGTAACTCATCTATCAATTCTGAATATGAATCGTATCGTCACTTATAAAGCAGACAACAGAAGTGAATTCTCCCCCGACATTACAGAGAATCGCACATCTCTGTCCCGGAGATAAAGAAACATAAAATATAATGTCACCAGACTTTCCTTGAAGATAAAATTCTTCGCTTAATTCGATTCCGGAAGGGTTAGCTTATTTAGGATTATTAGGTACGCGTTTAAGTAATGGAACAGCTTAAATTTGTGTACTATCTTGTGAATTAATCTAGAGCTAAATTTCGTATCATCATCATCATTATCCACAGCCCTTGGGATTCCACTGCTGGGTATAGGCCTCCCTTTGTATGTGCCACCTGCGTCGATCTTGTGCAGACCTCATCCAGGTTGGGCCCTCGACTTTAACGATGTCGTCGACCCATCTCGTATGAAAGTGGCCAACTCTGGTGTCTCTGGTTATCAAACCGCCATATGTGCCTCTGACATGGCTTAACGACTGCCGGTGCTCTAGCTGTGACTTCCTCAGTTGAATAATGTAGAAAAACTTAAAGTTAAAATTATATTTTCAGTAATAGGTCGGTTATAAAAAAACTTCGAGTTCAACTTTAATAGGCATTTTTTTGTCAATAAAACGGTTTTAGTTTTGTTTTTACCATAGTTCATTTAGTCAGTTCTTGAATCGGTAAGCAAAAAGTGGCATTCCATTTTGGGCGCTTGTTTAGGTCAGATGACACGTTAAATTGTAGGTCATCCCTTTGTGGTCGGGTATCTATCTGAAGATTTCCCCCTCATCAACAAAAAAAAAAGGTTCCGGGTGTTTGTTGGTACGGCAGTCGTAGAACCATGATAGAAACCCTTAGGGCAGCTTGATAAACTATGGACACTAGTTTTAGCCACTGTCATTCAATAAGAAGAAGACCATAGTTCATCACAATACATGTTTTTTTCACGAGTGTGTATAATTTTATGTGTAAAGGTTTTTTTTTCATTTTGTATATTTTATAACACATTTAGTAAAGTTAATCACATCCAGAGTCAAGTATTCAACTTGAACTCTACAAAAGGCCTAAAAAATTACAAAATAAAGAGGAAAATTAAGAAAAATGTTCGCAACATTAAACGCAAAGGGAAGGGCAAAGTTTTCTCATTTCCTAAAAAAAGATTAACACGTTGTACTGGGCTGATCAGAATTACAAATGATTTTAGACGGGATTATTATTCATGATTTTATTTTTATTTTGTTACTTGATGGCTTGGAAAAATCAGTGTAAATGGGATTCACTTTTGAACAGATAAATCATAATGGATTTTTTTTCTTTATTTACATATTTTTTTCTTTGGCAATAACGTTGTATTGTGCCGGTTCTCAAGTAAAAACAAGGATATTTTTTATATTTCCAGGAACACAAATGGAAATAATGATACAATTTTACTTATATTACCATATTCGAATCTATGGACCCTGGAAGTTTGATTTGATATTAGTTACATAAGAAACAAAACATGTAAAAAGGTGGACGTAATGTTTTTTGTAATGACTTCCAAGCCGCATAATATATCAAAGCAATTTTACGACTACGTAAGTAATAAATATTAATATATAATAATAATCCGGGACATTGCACATAGCACCATCAAGCCCCACTGAGCAAACGCTTGTGTCGTGAGTACTAGATAACGGATATAATACTCATATACTTTTCTTTTGTAAATACATCCTTATTATACCTATACATACAAACGACCAGACTCAACACAAGTAATTATAAATTTTTAAATTTCATAATTTCATATGTGTCAAGCGGCGGGAATCGAACCCGCAACCCCTAGATTAGAAGGCAGAGCCACTACCAACTAAGCTAACAGGCCAGTTAAGTCAACTAGCACTTAGATCCAAGTCACAGCTTAACTTATTCATGTTTTAGTAATAGCTCATGAAACCCTTTATAATTACAGCAGGCTTTCCGCGCAATAAACTTATAACCTATAGGTTGTTATACAACGGAATTTGCCCTTGGAATTCACAAAGCTATGTTGTGGACCTAGATTATTTGGCTGGTAGATTGGATAGATGATATTGAATTTGGGATATAATTTTGCAATAGTGTCGTAAGACATAAAATGTACCTATTAGTCAATCTGATATGTAATCACATTTTGAAAACAAAATCACCAATAGTTTAGCTACCTTAAAGATGTAGTGCAATAATTCTGTCTTACTATTGATTTTTATTGATATAAAACTTATAAACTTACTTATAAAGTATAACATTATATTGTAAAGAAAGTTGTACACAATAGTTAGACTTATAAATTTAAAAAAAAACATATATAAGGTCAAGTTTGTATTTTATTATAAGTTTTATTTTGTAAATAAATAAAATAAAATAAGAAGAAGCTTACATTTTGTTATTTTCTTGCTTTAGTTTGTAACTGCTTATTTTTGAATTTGATGTTTTTTTTTTAACTAAAATAGGATTGCACTTGACCATAGTTTGCCTGATGGTAAGCAATTGCTATGGTCTAAGATGCATCGTTGCCCAATAGGAACCGGTTCACTCTCGTTTTAAAGATCGTTGGATTATAGTTCATAGGGAACAGGTAGTCAGTTATGTTAAAAAACACAACGCACCAGCAGTGTATAATCTACTTTTTCTCCGTGAGTTTTGGACATTTAAATTGCGGCTTTCGATAAAAAAATATTTTGTTTAACTTACATACAATCTATCAATTCCTATATATCTTTGGTACGCGATTAATTAATACCAGCAGCACTTGAATAACTAGGTGGAAATTCTATTGTTACGATATTAGAAATTTGAGAAACGTTTCAGTCTTGATGTGATTATACTGATGAAAGGTTAATTTTAACCGGTTCTAGTAATTCTGTTTATGGCGTAGGATTTAATTTAGTATTGACAGAAATTTGAACTTTGCTCAGTGTATTTACTCACAAAAACTTTAGACTTAACTTTTAACAGTTCCCTGTGGTATCGCTTGCGTGGTTTAAATGTAACAGAAATAACAAAGCTACAGTTTGTTTGGATAAAAACAATCCAAATTGACAAAAATTAAAAAAAACGCCATACGGAAACAAGTGGTAAGGCATTTCCGGTTTTGATATTAACAATAAAATACAATATAACAAAATCCCTTTCATGGGTTTCTCACGCTTTTCTCTTTCTTTTCACCTCGTAACATTAAACACAAAACAAGCAACGCCATACAGCATAACTAATGTAAAACTATAAAGTTTCGTTTACAGCTTCACCACTACGTTTCGAAGCATTAATCTAAGTTAAGTGTCAATTAAGTGAGAACGCGATAGTGGCGCCACCACCATACCTATTAGACACCTAATTTAAGTACACGACAGATATTATAATAGTAGTTTATGCAACTGTCATATAATGAAGTTTATATTATTATACACTCGTTACTATTATGTAACTCGCTGCGCTCGTTTCATAAACTCACACTCGTGTTTTAATACCCGTGTTATATGCAGTTGCATACACTACTTTATCTTCACTAATGTTGTAACATTTTAACTTTTAATTTATTAAATTAAATTCACGCGTACGTGTATTGTCACAGTGATTTTGCCGGCATTAAAATCTAACCAATGAGAGCGCAGCTGCGCGCCAATCAGGTTGGTCGCGTTTTATTGATTAAAACGCGACCAACCTGATTTTGGCCCTGCAATCAGGTTGGTCGCGTTTTATCGATGTTATAATGAGCTATTACGATATCGATGTGGATATTATACCATCATGTGAAATTGCTTAAATTGAGTGTTTTGTTGTCTGCGCTATAACAGTAGTAATTATAAGTCAAGTATTGGAAACATAAGTAGAATGTTACAACATTAGTGTAGATAAACAATTTTATAATATCTGTCGTGTACTTACTCGTTAAAAACTATTTAGGTTTTATATATGACGCGATTTAACTACTTGGTAATTCGTCCATATTTACGAATGTGTCACTCCTACTCCAAGTTTGTATCTTATTATAAGTTTTAGTTTGTAAGTTGTTTTTGTGTCTGTAAATAAATTAATATGAAATTGACTAAATAACAGACAGCGTCACTTTTGCAATGCACTAACGAGTACTTTTATATTAATGCCTTGCAATCTTGTTACTTTAGTGAGGAGTTTCTTTGTTAATTAGTCGACGGTGGCGCCACTAAATCCACTGTTGACCTAAGAAAATTGCCAGCTTCAGTGGGAGACTCGGAAAATTACTTCGTCTGGCCTCGTTCACTCGCACAATCTTTGAGATGTAGTTATAAGTGGTATTATTAGCTTGAAGTTTATATGAGACGTAGATTTCAAGTAATTATCTAATTAGCGAGTCTGGATCAGCGGTTTTAGTGTCTGCTTTTCATCCAGACGCACCCTGATTCGAATCCGACCTTACACCAATGACTTGTATTTTCAAGTTTTGTGTGGATTTGCATTCGTTTAGAGGTGAAGGAAAACCTCGTGTGGAAACTGACATGTTTGAGGACCACAATATACCGAGGATGTGTCTTCCGTGAAAGGACCTGGGCGCCCACCATGATGTTTTTTTTTATCTGCCCAAGATAACTCCCCTAACAAATTTATTCTGCGGGGGAGTCACGACCCTCAGTCATGAGGAGATACGACTCAAGAGAGCGAGAGAGAGAGAGAGAGAGAGTGAAGAATCTGATATGAGAAAAATGGTCAGGTTATAAAAAGGTACTGTTTCACAGATGGAACTAAAAATAAATTTAAAAGTCAAACACAAACCTATGTTACGTAATCCAGCAATCTTCAAAGCGAGAGTGAATTGGTTGTTATCGGGTAAGCACTGACTATACTGACCAAGCCAAACTATTGTCAAGTGCTAACCCGTTTTGGTTACAAAAAATGGTAAAAATAAATGTTGAATCTCATAACAATCATTTATTCATGTCTAATGTTTATTGCTGTTTGTATCAAAGTAAAAAATCGCTTTTGATTAATGCTCAAAGTTTTGAACTTTGAAAAAAATAATATTTTTTTATTTGAAAACGCGCTACTTAAGGGCACGTAAAGGTTTTGCAAATTTAATGATGAGATAAAAAATATCAAACACAGACAAAACAAATTATATTGCATTGCAATGTATATTTACTGATATAATTTATTATGACATTTATTAATATTATATCGATTGACATTTAAGCATTTTTGTTCCAGACGTGAATTTTTGGATAATAGTTTAAAATTTTAAGCACTTAAAATCTGTTTTACTTAATTACATCTTGTAAATAAGTATAATATTTATCCTTGTCTTTATAATAATAATCACAAGTATCGTGTCTAGTACGAGGTGTCAAATATAATTTGACCTTTAACTGTTTGTCAAAACATGTTTATGTTTACGTGTCAGCCAAGCATGAAAGATTAAATTAATTTTTAAGCCTATTTTGGGTAAGGGATTAGGTTAACTTTATTTTTAGGGGTAATAGTGGTGTAGTTAGAAAAAAAGTAGAGTATGTTAAATTAAAAAGATTAAATTTTAGTTTAGCATAAACAATTTTATAGGCATGTATTAAAAAACACACTTTAATATTAAAACGGAACAATATATAAATCTTTTTATAAATACGATTACTCTTTTAGACATTAGAACAAACTACTATTAATATTTCGTAGTATGTTCTTATGTTTATTAATTTATACATTGAAGAGAAACAAGTTGCTCATAGCAGGCGTTATTTTAGTATCCATTGAGTGAATATATGCTTTTTATGTTAACGATAGTATTTTTTATTTTTTATAGCATATATTTTTTATTTCTATCATCTTGGCATACATTTTTTATATTATATACTTATTTCAATAAGTAAAAAGTCTTTTTCTGTACCATCGAATCCGACTGTGTCACATATTTAGGCAATTTGCACTTCAGCGCGTTTAAAAGAAATCTGGTCTCGAATATTCCAGAATTCTCGAATTCACTTTACGAACGCGTGAATGCAAACTGCTATTGGCAAGGAATCGGATGTTAGGCGATTCTATTTACGAACTGCAGATTCGAATTTTGAATTCTTTGTAATTGAGTTCTATATAGGACAATAGTGTTGACTTGAGAAGTCTTTAGATGGCGCTTTTTTAATTACTTATAAATAGTATGAAAAAAACTTTACTAGTCTTTAACTCAAAAGTCATGATTTATGTGAAACAGAAAGAGAGGGATGAAAATCCTTGTGTGAAACATATTTAATTATTTCCAAAAAATAAAGACAGTAGGCTTAAAGACTTAACAAATAACAATGTGATGTATAAGTTTAAACCTACAGTGCAAAAAAGTACGTACTCAACATTCATGTTGGATTGACTTTGTGATGTTGGTGAATAAAATATTTCAAAAAAAAAAAACAGACAGCAAAAATACAGTCGAAAAAACTTAAAAACAAAGATAAAAGTTATAATAAATTCTGTTTGATTTTTTGTGAATTTGTACATACTATGTATAGCGATATTTATTATATTTCCTGAAATTTTCAAAAACAAACTACATAATTCCTAGAAAACTAAAATGATATCTGCAGAATGCAACAAGGCTGTGTTTCCGGAAAAGGGTAATTTAAAAATGTGAAATTCAAATTTTAGTACTGCAAAGGCACTCAGTGTAAAATTAGTTTTGAATTTGAAACACATATGTCACAGCAAAGTGTAATTCTGAAAAATATTTATATCTGTTGAATAAATAGAAATGTACCAGAAAGAGAACTTTCTTTACTTAATTGTTTTCGTACATAGACCTGAAAACAGTTTCCCTTTTTTATTTAAAACTAGTGAACGCACGCGGCTTCGCTCGCATTATTTTGAGATAAAAAGTAGCCTATGACACTTCTAAGACCTAAGACTTCTGATACCGAAAGCCATGGTGATCCGTTCAGCCGTTTTTGCGGGATAAACGCTTAAATAAACAGATGAAAAGAGGTACAGATACAAACAGATCAAAAATATACAAACATATTATATATTTTCGATAATAGATTATCGATTTCAAGTTTACCCAAACTTTTATTATAAATATTTTTTAAGTACAGATTTTTGACCCACTTCAATTTTATTATATGTACGGATCGATATTTTTTTTTCAAAGAATCCAAATACAAAAAAGAAATTTAAGCGTTTTTTTTCCTTTTACAGTTTACAATTTAAACATAATATTTTCTGAGTTTTCGTAACTCAATATTAAAAACAGTAAAAGACTTTTTTATCTCATCCGTTGTAGTATTTTTTAAAGTGAGGTCATCTCAAAAAGCATCTACTCCTTATTGACCCTAACAATAGGCGGACAAAGTGAGGGCCAGAAAATTAGAACCTTTTCCTCTTTAAAAGAAATATAATACTAGATCGGACAAGCCCATATAAAAAAAAAAACATTAAGTATGGGACTTTACATCGTAAAGAGATTGAATGAACACATGTCATAGGCCCGCGGCTTTGCTCGCATTATTTCAGGATAAAAAGTTGCCTATGACACTTCTAAGACCTCATACTACCTATGTATATATCAAATATCATGATGATCTGTTCAGCGTTTAAATAAACAGACAAACAGATAATCAGACAAAATTTCTAGAAATTGTTGGATGGCGCACGCTTCACAAACAAGGGCCTGGCCCTTAAATTTGTGATGATAGCCATGGAAAAAGGTTTTGTAACCTGTACAAAAATCATTTGACCAATAGATCACATAAACGAGAAATCGCACAAACAACACTGTGGAGTGTTAGTATCGTAAGCTCAGCTAGCGGAGGCAATCGCATGCGATTACCAATATTATGCAAAGGTCGACGCGATCAGTACGCGGATGGGTGACCGAAAAGTGGCATTCCATTTTGGGCGCTTCCGTGGATCGCAGGACAAGTTAAATTGTAGGTCCTGGCTGTTTGTATAGTACGGCAGTCGTTAAGCTATGTCAAAGGCGCTTAGGGCGGCTTGATGAACTCTCGACACCAGAGTTGGCCACTCTCATTCGATAAGAAGAAGAAGTATAGTGGAGCTTATTTGTATTAGAATACAATTGGCTCTCAATAAAGGCTGCCACAATACACCATTTAGGTGCCAGATCTATTATTCTTTCTTATTTCTAAGAGTTCGTGCATTCCGCACCGTTTAACGTAAAAACGGTAAAGCGTTATTGCCACGCTAACTTTCTAACGGAAAATATTGTACTTTTGAAACTGTGCTCTGTTTCTATGTTGGAGATGAGGCAGGGAACAATTTCCGGATAATAGCTTAAACTTAATAGACACAGTATTTTAACACTAATTAATAGACATGTTATTTTCTAAAATGATAGTGTCGTTTGACATAGTCAAATATGCATTTTTATAGTAATTTTTCTTAAATAAGAGTTTTTTAAGGACGTTTCTTATAAAATTCAAAGCTAAGACGGTTATTCTGATGATAGCCTCACGCTAACAAGAACACTTTGACATTAAAATATCTAAATGAATTACAAGACAATAATTACATACCCAAATATCACAGTGGGAACCTCAAGTGCGACTTGGTAGAGGAAAGCCCAATACCCGCTGGCGTCAGGATCTTGACCGGTTTCGGGGTGCCTGGCGTGAGGAAGTCTTCGACCGGGACGCACGGAGGGAGTTGGGGGATACCTTTGCCCAGGAGCTGGACAGCATAGGTCAATAAAAAAAATGCATACCCAGACACACATACAATGCAAATTGAATTGCATACTTCAGAGTTTTTTTTGTAATTAGCTACTTTTTAATAACATTGCAAAAATTTTGTTCAGAGTAAAGGAAAGATTTAATCAAGTAAAATTAGCTACATATTCCGGCCAATCCAAACCCAGTCCGGACACACCGTCCAAACCACACATCTAGTTTCAATTTTTCAAAGCAGAATGTTTTCATCTCCTGGGAAATTAGCTATAAGTCGAGGTCTCTGCTGTCCCAGCTAATACTGCTCTTCATTAAAAGAAACTGAGAAAAATATACCTTTTTCTTTCGCTTCCATAATACGTGATTACTTTTTAGATGAGCATTCTTTGACTTATTTTCTCAGCGCGCTGGGATTTATACGTCGACCTCTTTTATTGGAAAGTTAGAACGAATTTAAGTTAGATTTTTGTGTAAAGCCCCGAGGACGCATTCTTGTTAGGTTAGGCGATCGTGGGATTATTTTTAATTCGGTTTTTATTGGTACGTTTGTAAAAGTCAGACCAACTTTTGCATAAATAAGAATGCATATTTTTATATTGCTGGTATTTAGAAAATCGGTGATGCAAAATAATATATTGAGGAATATTTTTACATATTTGCCTTTATAATCTTTATTTTTTGTCACATTGGTTTAGCCATTTTAGCAGGCTTATTGCAAATATCTCTCGTTATGTAATACTTATAAACATCCACCGCAATGGGCCGGTAAGTAATAAGTACAATGAAAAACAAGTAGATAGAAACAGATTGTTTCGAATAACATATGGTTACCAAAAGTCTCCTGTCCAGCAAGCGGAGAAAGTAATCCCATTAAAAAAATAATAAATAAAGGTATAAGCCAAATAAGTTCGTATGGGACTGACCATCTCTAGTGTTGAAAGTTTTTAATATAGCCCCAAAGGCCTCTTTCATGGGTTGTCACGGTATAATTACAAGTACATACATTGTATTTTTATCGTGGTTTATTAGTACATAAGCGAGTGCGGCTTAGCAGTTCCAGTGTCTGCTTTTCATTCAGACGCACCCTGGTTCGAATCCGGCCCTTCACCAATGACTTGTATTTTCAAGTTATGTGTGGATTTGCAATTTTCTAAGCGGTGAAGGAAAACATCGTGAGGGAACCGACATGTTTGAGGACGACAATATCCGTGGACATGTCTTCCGTGGAAGGACCTGGGCGCCCACCACGATGTATCTGCCCAAGAGAACTCCCCTAATGAATTAATTCTGAAGAGGAGTCACGACCCTCAGTCATGAGGAATTACGACTCAAAGAGAGAGAGATAAGAAAAATAAGTTCGTATGGGACTGACCGTCTCTAGTGTTGAAAGTTTTAAAATAGCCCCGAAGATCTCTGTCTTGGCTTGTCGCAGTATAATTACAAGTAAATTTATTGTGCACTAGTGGGTGCTCGCGGCTTCGCTCGCATTAAAAAGTAAAACTTGCATCCCCTATTTCACCTCTTTAAAAAGTGGCATTTCCTTAAATCTTTTCTTAGCGGATGCCTGCGTCATAATATCTACCTTCATTCCAAATTTCAGCCCAATCCGTCCATGGTTTGGGCTGTGCGTTGATAGATCACTATATCAGTCAGTCAGTCACCTTTGAGTTTTATATATTTAGATTCAGCCCAATCCATCCAGTGGTTTGGGCTGTGCGTTGATACCTTTGAGTTTTATATTTTATTTAGATTTTTAGTAACTACATAATATGACGTCATGCAATATGTCCGACCTCTGAACCAAATTGCAGTTCACATACAGTAAGGATACAACAACAAACATTTGCCGCCGCTCCGGATGAATATGCATACTGTTTGTTCTGGGCCAGCGTTTACTTCATAAGACGCTGCTTACTTGTGGTACAAGTTATAAACATAAGCCAATTTCATCGAACGTCACTTGAACGTTAGGACTCGCAGTTTAGTCTGTGTTAAAAAAGGCGTTAAAACATGAAAATGTTACCCCGCTTGGGACCGCATGGATTAAGGATAAAGCGTAGCAGTGTTCTTGAGTAGTCTTTTCGATTACCATATCAATAGTTATTTATTACGGTTCAGCGTTTCAGTTCCAGAGCAAAATAAACAAACAATAAAACTAATGTGAGAGGCGTAAACAATCACCCTCAAATGTTTGGTAAAGTTTTTAAATGACATTTATATGACTGAGATAATGTAATTATCTTATGTTAAACATTATATATATTATGTTAAACATAATTTAAACAAAAAAAAAAGAATATTATTTATAAAAAAAAAAAAAATTAAATTAGAACGGCGTATATAAGGACTTTATTTCATTTTCTTCTTTGCTATATTGTCTTTTGCTTTGCGTATGGGTAAGTTTGTGAACCACTTGAAAAGAGGAATACTTTGACGATTTCTTGTTTATTTTAACATTTAGTTTAATTTAAATTTTAAATTTATTTGACATTTTATTTTATTCTGACATTTTTACCATTAAAAAAAATGTAACACTTTTGTAAAATTTTAGACTTGTATAAAATCTTTTAAATGACATATATATTTTTATAAGACGAGACAATAGAATTACTAACTGTTAACTTTTAGTTCATAAGTTGAGTATTTCTAGTGATGAATAAATGATTATCTTATCATATAGCTGAAAACATTTTTAATAAGAAAATGGTTTTCCAATTCCCGCTATCGCTTACACCTTCCACCAAGCACACAATAAAACAGACTTCCCAAGATAGAGTTACTTACAAGGAATCTTTAACGATGCCTCATCTTGATGAAGACAGAGTAGAAACATGATTTTGCATCTTTCTCGGAAACATCTCTTTGGTTTTAGGGATTTATGGACCCTCTGTTATGAGTATAATCCTTTGTTTTGGTGTGGTTGGGATGAATATTGTGTTTAAATAAACAAGTGCGAGTTAGAGGTTGCTATCTTGGTTTTTAGGGATATTGGTGAATTTGAGATTGAGATACTGTGAATTGTTTTTTTTTTAGTGAAGTTCGTTTATTGATTAAGAAAATAGTATGTGCTGCACTTAAAAAGCCTTTTATGGGATAAAAGAGTTGATTCCTTTTTTACATAGGTAAATTTAATTAAATAATAATAATAAATAAATATTCCGGGACATTGCACACACAATATTTTAAGGATTCTGGGTTTTAGGTCGAGTATTTAAACACGCTAACAAAACTATATTTGGCAAATGTATTTTTTATATTTATTATTCAAACACATTAACCCACCACACGGTATACCAGAAATACTAGAATATTCACCCAAACCACACTATAGTATCAAAAGTAAAAAGTAAGTCAATTCATAATATGCCCACAAATCATTAATAAAATACTTTTTAGGTTCTCTGTACCCCATAATTATCACTAACTACATAATGCAAAAAATAAGGATCAAAATTATTATTTTTACGAGTTCATAATCCAACCCTTTTTTTACTAGACAATACCACATCTTACATAATAAAAACCTGCCGTGGCTTTATACAAATCAATATATTAATCTAATCTACCAACAAACAAGCAATATCTGACCGCTCTAACCCCAGTCGTTCACAAACATGTGTTTCGGACGTCGATTATCAAGATGGGTGATCTGTCACACACACAGCGGTTAGCCGCAATATTGATACTTGATGGGAGATGGAGAGATTGCTTGTTTTGTCTAAATATAGTTGCTAAATATATATATACATACTAAAACTTATAAGAGACAAGCACAGATTCTGCTCAAACTTATGAACGAATAATTGCCAATATTGTTTATCTATATTTATGTATGACATTGAATGAAAACAGCAAGACAATATTTGTATAAAATAATACGTATCAAGCCTTAAGCCAACTATGATTATTATTTGGTCAATGATAATCTCACTGTGATAAAAACAACAGTTATTTTGTAATTCATCTTTTTATACTAATATATACACATTCATTTTTTTATATTTTTCCGTGGGTCGGATGACACGTTAAATTGTAGAACCCGGCTGTTTGTCTAGTACGGCAGTCGTTAAGTCATGTCAGAGGCCCTTAGGGCGGCTTGATAAACTCTCGACACCAGAGTTAGACACTCACATTTGACAAGAAGAAATATAAATAATAAATAATAAATACCTTAATTAAAACCTTACCTTACCTTACCTAATACTTTATATTAAGTGCTTTAAAATAACATAAAAGTAAACAACACCACGATAAATTAATTCGGGTTCCTAATCAATTTTAACTAAATACTTACCTGTCGACTACACTATCAAGTGTACCCCACCACAAAGATGTTTGCCACCCATTTCCTTTGTCCCCGTCCAAATTGTTGTCTTACATCGAAGCCTACTGTATGCAGGCAAACCAATCAAATTCTGTACACAGTTCATTACTTAGCCGATAAGTTGAGCTGTCCAAAGTTAGCAAGCCATCCCAAAGGAGATTGGTTGAGAGGACTGTACATTGTACTTTATCATCATCATCATTAGCCTGTTATCGTCCACTGCTGAGCATACGCCTCTCTTCTAGTACGCCACTCGTCCCGGTCCTGTGCAGATTGAATCCAGGTGCTCTCTGCAGTTTTTCAAAAGTCGTCAACCCATCGCATTGGTGGGCTACCTTTGTACATTATACTCATATGCAAATTGTTTTAGGTAATTTTTTGCTAAGTTATATGGTTGCTATCGAACAATAGTTAAACATTTTTAGCTAAAATGGTTAATTTTTATCGAACTGGCTATTTCATTCAAAATATTGACCTGTGATAGTGTATCAATGGAAAATTGCGTATTTTTAGTCATAGTTCATATATTGGACACTAACGTTTATTGTGACACTGGACTAATTTAGTATTCTGTTGTTATTTTATGTGTTTATTGTGTTGCAATAATGAATCATCCGCATATACATATACCCAGATATGTTTTGTTTGCATTGATAAATCAAAACCACCGTTAGTAATTATTTGGAAGTTTACCCTGCATTTTTTATATTTTAGTGGCATGATCTACTGATATCTACTGATATATTATATCTATGCGTGTTTTTAAGATATTCGAATAATTAAATAAAATTAATTAATAACTTATTGGCAACCTAGCATAAAATCTCCCTTACATCTGGCATCCCTAGTGAGGTGAGTGAAGTAATTATGGCCCCTTGTCTGCTTTGAATGCAGGAGTGACCGATGGGAGCAGGTGCCTACGTGATTGGAGCTAGCAGGTAGTACAGGGTACGTGTTGAATAGTGGGTAAGTAACTAAGTATGATGATTAATATTGCATTAAAGTTCACTTGAGGTTGTATGATCTTGGGAATTGTCATTCTCGTCCAATATCGGTTGGCATTTTTTTATAACTATAGGTATATCTATTGTGTTCTGTTCCTTTTAAAATATTATTCAATGAGCTTTTTTTAATTAGTTACTGAAATTGAATAGCTACGTACAAAGTCATAGAAAAATAATATAATTGTAAGACAATATTTAACACACGATTTTTCATAATATAATAATAATAACTTTTTATTGCAGACACTGAGATCCATATCACACACAATCATAAACAGAGAATATATACAATATTATATAGAAAGGTACATTTAAGTTGCAATTGCTACCCATCGTTCATATGTTGCAGACAGCAGCTGCCGGTCCATAAGGCTTCTGACAATCTTATTTTAGAATATATTTAAAAAAAAGACAAATTGTAAAAACAATTTTATGTATCATTATGTCAAGTCAAAACTACAGAATACTAACCAAGAACACATTATTTATATTCACCAAGAATATTGTCAAAATCTATCTAGCAACACACTTGATATCATAATATTTGCTTTTGCCGCGAGCAACTCCAATCCACTTTCTTCTACCAAATCTCAGCGCAAAAACCATAAATAAACAGGCAAGCTGTCTAGATAAGCGAAAACCCGAAAGTGCGTGTAGGGCCCAAAAAATAGAGAGGGAAATAGGCTACCCCATTGTGGATTAACACTCTGTCTCCTTCAAACATTCCTAGTTTTACAACGATGATACACTTGATAGACGACTCATTAGGCATTATGGTTTACGTTTTGGCAGTATTTTTTTACACAGTAGTCGAAGTGATTTTAACGTTGTCTAACTTAAACAAACGAACAAACAATGTCGGTCAAATTCGAACATGTCCTGTTTCTACTAAACCACACACACACACTGATACGCTAGTAACATTACGTTTAATGGAATGTTACGCATACAATCTTTGGTCGATTTAAAATTTTCAGTCATACATACACAGCGCTTCGAACTTACAAGCTGATCATAAATATTAAAAACATTATTTGTGTAACCTAACTTCGAAGACGTAATTAAACATTTAATTTAGAAATATACTGGGATATAACTCTGGCCTCGTAACCAAACCTAACGGCTACCACGAGGTCAGAGGATTCGAAAGATTTTGTAACCTAAGAATTTTGGCAAATAAACTAATTTTGTATTTGTATTTCGATCGTTCATTAACGAGTAGAAACTAGTCCAGTATTTCACGAGATATCACACTAGGCTTTTATATGTTCTCCATATAATCCATACTCAGCATTCTAGTCTGCAGCTAGCAGATCTGAGTCTTTGCTATATTAATCCTACGTAATACCTAATGTTGTCACGCGAGAACAGTAAATCACTTTGGGCTCTCGTCACGGTTTCGCACAAGTCTTTGTTCGCATTGTATCACTGCTTCTAAAGGGTATTGTTGGACAGGGGTGCGTGGATGTGGGTTGGAGAGAGGTGGTATTGGTGATTAGTAGTTTTTTCTACTGAAAATCTCATGACGTTGTTAAAATCACCTATCAAATAAAAAAAAACTAGTTTAGAGCGGGGGAATCTGTTAGGGCAATACAATGTTATAGATAGACAAACAGATAAATTGATAAACAGACAAGTCATACTTAATACTCTTGTAACCTCTTTTTGTCGAGGGTTAAAAACCATACCTCAATAGACGGACTAGCTAGGTTAGGTTTGGAAACCCAAGAGAGGGTCCCTAAAAAGGGGGGATGAATACTGGTTGAGGAGGACGGACAAGTTAAAAAAAAATTTGGTTCGTGTTTAAAGTTGAAATCATAGATTGCTAAAGTACACTTTGCTTTACGCGCCTTAGTGATTTTGACTACCTATCAGATTAACGCATGTAAAATGCATTGAATACACTTAAAAACTGAATAATTTTGTAATATCAAAATACCTCCTCAGATTTAAACCTCTTTCTTCGCACATCCCTCCATTCATCTTGCATTTAAAAGGGGATAGAGTGTTGATAGCCCATTGTGATGTTGTTTTAAGCTTATTTATGAGGTTGCGTGTAAAGATGGGTATTACGCGATATACCTGTGATTTATTGTCACGGCGAAGGATTAACGTTGGTTAGGATGAGGATAATACAGAGTTAACATATTTATTGTTTAATTATTGAATTACTTATTATCAATTTTTATTGATCTTTTATTATTTTCTATAAAGACAAATTGAAATGTAATGACATGTAATTCTAACAAATTATGAATAAAAATGTTTATCTGTTTAACAGTGGCTAATGCATAATTATTAATGAGTCAGATATAATATAATAATTAAGATTAATTAAAAAAAAAAATTTGTTGGAAACCTCACGCGTGATCATACGATTTGGCTGATGTTAATCAATGTTGTTATCTACAATCTAGTGCGCTTGCCTAGAAGAAACCAGTTCACTCTCGACTTAAAAACTTAGTTTATTTTATTTATTTATTTATAATGGTACACAAAACAGAATGTGTTCCCAAATAAGCTAAGTATACAATTAAAACTGATTTTGATCCAGAACAAATTCCTAAGATAAGTGTACACAGCTTGAACAACATAAATGCGATTAATAATTTCAAAAACCTGAAAAATTATTAAATTTTAGTTCAATAATTTTACTGTTAAGTTATTTTTTTACTAAGTAACAATATTAATCGTAAGATTAGACATTAACGTGCATTATAACTCGCATTTATTTTGACTTAAACACTGGTACAGGGCATAGCACAAAAACAATAACTTATTACTACATTTATGTAAGTATTATATAAAATAAATAAAAATACAAAGGTTTATGTATTACCTTATCATTAACAGTTTTAAGTCATGATGGATGTACTTTTGAAGTCGGCTCCTAACATAATAAATTTGACAAAATACTGTTTTAATATAAACCAACTTATTCGACTTTTGTCATTTGAAAGAATAGTGAAATGATGATAATTATATTTATTACGTTCTATTTAATTAACACTCTGACCTTTTGATACCATACAAAGTTTAACGTAATAACATAACGTAAACAAAACTGGAGTACTACGATGAGATCAACATAAATGGATAGATTTTTCAAGGATTTATTTTAAAGCATTTGCACGTTTAGACTGCAACGTTAGTAAATAAGTTAGTTTTTTGTAATTAAACATTCCTCTCCTAAAGACTTAAATAAACTCCTATGACCCGCACGAAGCGGTACGCTTCTACTTTTAATAATATAGACTAGTGGGTGCTCGCGGCTTCGCTCGCATTAAGAAGTAAAACATGCATCCCCTATTTCACTGACATTTCCAAAAATCCTTTCTAAGCGGATGTCTATGTTATAACATCTACCAAATTTCAGCCTGAGCCGTCCAGTGGTTTCTAGATCACAATGTCAGTCAGTCAGTCACTTTTGAGTTTTATATATTTAGATACCGCAAAGTTGTGGAACTCTCTGCCTGACTCCCTGTTCCTCACGAATCTTTCATGTCTTCCAATCTTTAAAGCGAAATTGCCCGGCTCTTATTAGGCAAGCAAAAATGCTCCATCATAGGCAATAGCTATTGCTCACCACCAAGAAAACTGTAGTCAAGCGCAAATCTGGTAAAAATGTAACGTAATAAAACAAATATTTTTTGAAAAAAAAAGTATCTCAACTTGTGATTTGGATTTGGAACTAAAAAATGACATTGGAATGCAAAATTGAAACATGGTTCGTGAAAATAGTTAATTGGCTGACACAACCTTACAACGATTTTATATATCTAGCTATCTTAAATTTTGAAATAAAGTGGCAAGAGCCTCATGTAAACAACACCTATTCCACAATACATTAGGTACCTGTTTTTCCCTTGGGGTGTAATGAATCCGTATCAATATACAGCTAATTGGTTGTTACACGTTACCTTCGGGACTGTGTTTGTGCTTCTGAGTCAGTATACGCTTCAAAATTGAGTTTAACGTGCGATCAGTGAATTCATTGTGTTTTTAAGTAAAAACGCAATTATTGAATGACGTTATTTGATTATAAACAAAATATGTAATTATGTAGGTAGGTACATATATTACCATTAAAACTGGAAAAACATACCTATTGGGCATATGACTGTATTTTGACACTAACAATACACTTTTAACCGAACCGAAAATAAAATTATTGGTGGGTAGAAAAAAAAATATTTGGTTTGAATTATGCAAATGATGAAATCAGAGAGAGAATGGCCACTTTTTATCCCGAAATAATGCAAGCAAAGCTGCAGCCGTCCACTAGTTGGTAAAAAACAATTCTGCGGTCTAAGTAAGAAAAATCTTTTCCCAGAAATCACCCAGGAAAAAAAAACTTTCACCATTTCCTGAATTTCACCAGATTGTCAATGCTCGTAATGACACGTCAACAAAAAGTCGCCGCGTCACATGAGAGATCTCAGAGTTTTAACCGGCTCGATTTATACTACCGACCTGCTTCAACTAGTCTGATCTTGGATGTGAATCTGATGATGATTTTGTCCTAGTCTTAGCTGAGGATGGCAATTGACTAATATGTTTACATGGCGCGTGTTTTCTATTAAACAGTAAGTACGAATTTTTAAAATGTGATACTGATATTAACCTTAAATACATAAAGTTAAATTCATTTTGAGGAAAGTTTTGAAATTGAAATTGGTCTACCTTTGATTGGTCACTTCAGGTGAGTTTTTGAAATGCAATATTATGAAGACAAATGAATTCTTCTCGTGAAATTGTGAGTACATACATAGGTATATAATAATAAAAATAAATAATAAAAATGTTGGATATAACGCCTATTATAGCAAGTAGAAATAATTAATTTTCTTTATCATCAAGCAACATTGCCACTAAATTTTCACTTTAGAAAAAATATTATCTTATCCCTACTTTTACAAGTCCAATCTCAATGTAGAACAGAGTGCGAATTTGCATGAAAATTCAGCTGGATTTACATCTGAAACGAATTTCAGGCATTGTCAGGACGAATTCTGCTCCCATACACTGAAACTTGCAAAAAACCGCTAACTAGGTAACTTGTTTTGGCACGGGAAATGTAATATTAAGTTTTGACAACGTAATACAGTTTTTATATAGTCTGTTGCAGATAATGTCCCAAGCAACCAATCAATTGATATTGAAGATATTATGAAGCCGGTATGTGTTCAGTTTTGAATAATATCTACTTATGTACCTACAAAAGTGTTTATCGTAAATATGATATAATTTGTTTAAACTCAAGATGTGTTCAAGCACAGAATTATCTCGATACAAATACGCATTTCTTTTAAACTAGAAATCCTTACATTTAAAATGGCTCGATTATGGTACTCACAAACTGAAACTTCAAACAGCTAAACAACGAGCTTCAATAAGTACATCAGTAGTTTTTGTTTTATTTATGTGTGTGTTAATCAAACATTTAACAAACACTGATCGAATAAAAATTTTTGAAACTTATGTATGTACGTGTGTATAAGTAAATATTAGTATATTAAATCGAAATCCCAATAAGACTACTTTACAATTTCATAAACCCTTAGCATGCATACCAAATTGTTACCTCCACATTGTCAAAACATTTTCTGGTCGCAAAAGTGTTGAGCCGAAACATTTTTGTGCTTTTCAGGGTGCGTTTATGTTATTTGCTGAAAAATGTTGCAAAAATGGTTGAAACTGCCAACTCGGTTATGACTAGTACGTGGTATCCAGTCATAGCAGGTAACATGCGAAAAAAGGCTTTTTTGTGTGAATTTCTGCAATATAATGAAGGTTATAAGGCCGCTTTATCAGACAAATTTTACAAGTTTGTTTAGAAAAATTACAAATACAATACAAATGTATTTATTAAACAAAAGCACTTACAAACCTTAAGGTACCTAACTTAATTCTATATTAAACCTATTTACGTTAACATGTTCTTGTGAGCCCTGCACTGGGTACGAAACCTGTATCGCAGGCGCCCACTTCAAGATGCGCTTACTAAAAAGTGGTGCGAACCTTTTGATTTTATACAAAATATAATTCACAATATTACATCATAACATACATAGTAAATTAAGTTTAAAGTTTAAAGTTCCGGCTATGTACTTTAAATAATTCTACAGCAAGACACTTTATGTGTGTGAGAGTGTGAGTGTGTGGGTGTGTGTGTGTGTGAGAGAGAGAAATTGAGAGAGCATGTATGTGTTCATCCTGGTGTGAGCGTGTGTGTGTACTTTATTATTTTAAGAAGTTCTTCTGTTTCCTTATATGTCAGATGCTGTAAAAACGTTTTTATAATTATGTGCCTATTTGTAATTGTGGGATATTTTACTTATTGTACATTTAGTTGTAATAACCGGCTTGCACTTACGTCAATATATATGTCGAAAATTAGCTCGACAAGCAAATTTATTGCTAAGGTGTCTGGACGAGGCGGCCAACCGGGACGCGCGTGCTGACTCGTCCTCCTGATAATGGAAAACTCAGTTTTCCGAAACTTTTTGAGATAATTTTCGACATAATTATTGACGTAAGTGCTAGCCGGTTATTACATCTAAATTTAATCATGCCTATTTGTAGATTTTTGTCTTATTAAGCTACCCTGTATCCAAATTGGTATATTAATGCAATAATTATAAAAAAACAATCACTGTGACAGGCTTTTTGTTATTACAGTTTACTACGTTTTACTCTTTTTTTGAAAATGTAGTTTTTGATAGTAACTGAATGGTCTCTTTTAAAACGTCCCATACCATAATATTTCTCTGGTACACGTTTTTATTTATGCATTTTATCAAATTGATGTGAGATTTTAACAAAATGAGTTATTTTATCAAGTGCTCAACCCGTACTATATTTTATTTAAGTAAGTTAAATTCATAAGATGTATGAAAATATTGCACACGCTTTCCTCGCATGTTTTCTCGTTAAAACGTACGAGAAAATGTGAACAAACTTTTATTAAAAGCGATGTAAGTTATTTGTCTCGTGTCAAAGTACTCTGGAAGTTTTTTTGCCATCCTCTTTACAAATTCACAACATTCAGAGACTTTTAGAATACATTACTCGCATGAGAATGAAATGTCTGAATGAATGAATGAAAGATCTTCTTCTTCTTATCGAAGGAGGGTGGCTAACTCTGGTGTCGAGCGTTAATCAAGCAGCCCTAAGGGCCTCTGACATGTCCTAACGACACCGCGTCATCAAATCGCATGCGATTGTTTCCGCTAGCTGAGCTACGGGCGCTTCTGTTATTATTTTAAAAATAAAGGTAGAATATTCACATAATACGTGTAGTGACTCGTATCATCGTTTTATATAGACGCAAACGCTTATTCCTGGAGTGTTAGGTCTTTGCCCTGAAGTTCTCAAAAATCTCTTAAGTATTTGCCATATTATGCTCCATAGATATTTTACAAATATTGCAGTGCCAAAATCTGAAAACATTGTTTCACGCTGTGCTTGTAATTACTAAGTATAATTCTACATCAATATTCATGACTTACAGCGACCGGCTGTGTTATTAATTTGATTCAGGCTAAAAATAGCCTTCGCACTAATCTATATTTTAAAATCTATCTGCTTAACAAATTTCATTCAATTCGATTCAGCCGTTTGTTTGTGAAACAGTAAAAAACAAAAACACATACTCACACACGCACAAACATTTGTTTTAATAATATTAGTGGAATAGGATTTCATAAAAAAATTGGATAAATTTTATGAGTAAGATAATTGTGTCAGTTTATCAAGTAAAATTCAAAGCTCTGTGTTCCTACGTTGCTGATGTTTATATGAATAGAGGAAGGATCCTGTACAAAGTTCCGGGAAGAGTGTTTTTTTAACATCTCCTGTGACAGAGTAAAGTAAGTTTGTTTGTTGTTTGAAAGAACTATGTGTATGGAGGAGGACGTTTATTGGAATTGATACTTGTGGGGAACCGCTTTTTATGGTTAGTTTTCTTCTGCTTTTGTTGTGAAATAATGTGTTCTTATAATGAATGCGGATGTTTTTTGTTTCGTTTCTGTTACTTTTGATAGTTTTTGGGACATGTTATTGGCAAAGTAACTAACGGTTTGATCTAGTACTTTGTATGAGATAGATTCGTGAGGTGGAATTATAATGTATGTACTAAAGTTCAAAGACGGCTATCTCTAATGTCAACTTAGTGTAGTGTCCAAAGAACTTAATAAATAAATATTCTGGGACATTTAAGTCAGCGCCATGTAGGCCTATACTAACCTTCTAAGCAAATGCTTGCCCCATTAGCACTACCCATTAATTTAAATAAGGTACTTATCATATTTATTTATTAAAATTGAAGAAAAATTTCAACGCTTTTAAAGCGTTACAATATCGCTGCACAGTAATAAAGAAAAGCAACATATCACAAACACAATACACAAGTCCTAACTACTCTGTATTTCACCACAAAGCCCATCTTCGAGCTAAAACTAATGGTTCAAACTGTAATATAACACGTGACTTGCATTTTGTAAGCAGTGTTCAATGTTGTGTTAAATGTGAAATGTTTATTATATTACTAGCTTTCTCCCGCAGCTTTGCAGGCGTTATTATAAATATAAATTTCCTCTTGAATCACCCTCTATTAAAAAAAAAAAAATTGAAATCCGTGGTGTAGTTTTAAGGTGTACATACAGATATAGGGACAGACCCGGATAGCAGCTTGGCTATATACCTACTAATGTTGTATTTTAGTGATTGTTGCAATTGAACAATGACGTGTTTTACAAGTTATGACTTCAGGTCATGGATTTGAATTTTACTTTTATTTTTACTAATCAAATAAGGTAACAGTTTTATAAATATTGTTGAACTCGTAAAAAAAATGTTTTTTTATGGTTTTATGAGTAGGTATACATAATGAAGAAAAATATACGATAAGCGACAGTAACAATAGGTTTCTATATCCGAATATGTGTAAATAGTAACTTGCTAAAGCTAACAATTGGTGCGTAGAGCCTCAAAAGCTGCAGAAACCATTACAGCCCTCTTACCGCTAGTTCCGCCTACACTCGAGTTATTTCGCACGCTCGAATCATACTAAGATTTAAGTGTTTATTGACTGATCATGTATGAAAATTTATTCTGAAAATAAATAGGTTTTATAGAATTTATGGATTCATTGATATAAGGTACTTAAGTTTCAAGTAGATTATCAATGGAAGTTCTTTTAATTATCAATTCTCATCACGGTCGTCTTTTTAACGTGACTAGCAAAGTCGAATTTGATTGATATCAATGTAAATTTAAAATATTAAACTTTTCTAGAAATTAGTCTATTTGGAATTCAGTAACATTTTTGCTAGATTTTATAGAAAACGTTTTGCAAAATTGTTGTTGCTAGACAAAGAAATTATATGACATTTTGTTGTTGACTAAATTATATGACATTTCGTGATCAACCACACCCTGGAAGAAAATATACCACATAATATTATCGCTTCAATAAAAAGGTACATAAACAGTCAGTTCATAATCTAACAAATCTACATGACATTCGGTTTGAATGTGGCCAGTCGCGATGTGATAAGTGCTCTCGGGACGCGCCGGTACTTGCTGTACGAATAAAGGTGTTATGATGTAGTGAATAGAGTAGGGTATATCTTGCACTATGATTGGTGAAGAAAAAAATGCCAAGTCATATGCTGTTGCTTTTATTACATAATGTAAGTAAGTATTTTATTTCTGTTAAACTGATAACTTCACGCGCAAACGGCTGAACCGATTTAGATAAAATTTATCTAGTCGTTGACTAACGCAACGCTAGTAACACTGTGAGACACTGCTGGTCTATATTGAAATGTTTTTGCAACTGCAACACGGAAATTGATTCAGCTGTTTAACATTTAAAAGTAAATTCCAAACTCACGCCATTACAATATTGAATGTTATGTGCTTTATCTTGACTCTGCCCAGTTAGGGTAATTGAGAGCTGACCCCATGAAAACAGAAGAAGGAACATGGTATACACCACCTGATGCTAAACTTTGAATACGTTACTAAGTGCAGATTTAGCACTTTGTAAATATACATATACATATATACTCATAAATATATAAGTTTTCCTACTATTTACTTCATTCTATGGCAAACCAAGTATGAAGCGAAGTTCGAACAATGGAACGATTTCAGGGGAATTGTGAATATGATTCGCAGCGCACATTGTCAATTCTGTTTCTACCAGTTAAGAACATGTAGGTAAATAAACTTTAAATTATATTTACTAAGTAGTTACTACTTTAAGCTTAATAAATAATGTGGTAATCTTAGATGATTATGAAAATAAAGTAATGAAGACACAGTGGACGTTCTTACAAAAAAAAATTAGTTGTTCGAAAATTGTCTGTCTACTTTCATAATGATCAAACTGTCAAAATGTACCAATGTTAGATCAAAGTTCCAATTTGAAGTTGACATTTTGATTGCTTGTATGATGTCTGAACAACAAGAACTCACTTTTTATTTTCAAAGTCCTGGACTAATATTTAGACCTTGTTTTGTAATAAGACAGAAAGTGATTCGTCAGTGAGTTTATGTCGCAAAATATAACTATAAAAATTTATATTAATACACAAGATAATGAAAATAGACAGTCTGCTCTGTAATTTAAAAAAAAAAAACCGGTGTCACGAAAGAAGTGGCAACACGCAACTCAATACGTTTTATCAAAGTTTAATACTTGGACTTCGAAAATGATGTCAGTGATCGCTGATGATGATAATATACAAAATAGATTAATAAATATTTTAGGACATTATACAAAGCGCCATCTAGACCCACACTAAGCCAACGCTTGTGTCGCGGGTACTAGGTAACGCTTATATACTACTTATATACTTTTTTATTCATATGTTACTAGTTATACATAATTACTTTTGCTTAGATATCATATTGTAAGAAAAAAAAACAACAAAAATAAGCGTAGTGTATTTTGGTTCTTATTTTTAGAACT
This sequence comes from Macaria liturata, assembly GCA_964023185.1. Classification (NCBI taxonomy): domain Eukaryota; kingdom Metazoa; phylum Arthropoda; class Insecta; order Lepidoptera; family Geometridae; genus Macaria; species Macaria liturata. The sequence goes on from OZ026829.1 coordinate 980,808, forward strand.
CGAGCTTAGGCAAAACATAAAAGGTAAGCCCAAAAAGGGATATTTTTATTTTATTAACAAAAATGTTTTTAGTACAGATTGTCTTTCTAATTAATGTTTATTATACCTAATTACTAACATGTTTCTCTTTTACATACCCAAATTATTCAAAGGTTTTTACGAATTTAAAAACACATATAACTTTGTTCTCTATCTGTACTAAAGGTCAAAGTAAATTAAACTGGTAATTCATCATTTAATGAGCAAGGTTTCAATAAACTACTTTTGCGGTAAAAATCTATTTGAGGGATAAAGTTAATCAATTTACAACGTAAGTACCAAAGTATTTAATTAATTTACATACTAGTGGACGCCCGCGGCTTCGCTCGCATTATTTTGAAATAAAAAGTAGCCTATGACACTTCTAAGATCTCATACTACCTTCATATCAAAACTCATGAAGATCTATTCAGCCGTTGCTACGTTATGAGCATTGAAGCACGCTTCCAAATAAAAGAAAATAAATGATTTTTGTGTTTTTGACACTAATAAAGTGAATAATAATTTCAATGTAATAAAATTATGTTATCAAGTACTAGATTATCAAAGTGAATGCATTTATTAAATTAAGTACATTATCTTGCGTCTAAACTAAGTCCTTAAGCTATAAGAAAAAAATGTATTTTTTATGCATTCTTTTGTCAGAAGAAATACACACAGATAAACAAAATTTATAAGCCAACCTATAAAACCCCTTCAAAAGATCACAAACATAATTTTCGTATCACCTTTCAGTCCTCAATAGAAAAGTAATCTATATCATATCGAATTATCCTATCCCTTTTCCGAAAACCGATATCAAATAATTCAACAAGAGCGAAGATTTGTTCCATCAAATATATTCTATAAAGAAAATGATTGCTACCTATGTATTCTTCTTCTTCATTCATAATCATTTTAGATAAACTTTCCGCTTATTTCATGACTTAGTTGACAATTAGCTATGTATTTGTCAATAAATTTCAACCCACTAATATCATGAAGGCAAAAAATCTATACTAATATTATAAAGCTGAAGAGTTTGTTTGTTTGAACGCGCTAATCTCAGGACTTCTGGTCCGAATTTAAAATACATTTTTGTGTTGAAGAGACCATTTTATCGAGGAAGGCTTAAGGCTATATAACATCTCGCTGCAACTAATAGGAGCGAAGAAACAATAGAAAATGTGGAAAAACGGGGAAAATTATTCATCTTTGAGGGCTTCCGTTGCGTGCGTTGCGAAAGCGGTTCAAGATAAAAAAAAATGTGTATGAAAGAATTATTCTTCTTAAAATGATCTAACAAAATGTCCCCAACAGTATATGTCTATCTTTTGAGGTTAACTCACTAGAACCGTTTTATGATAATAACTATTCCACGCGGACGAAGTCGCGCGCACCAGCTAGTAATATATACTTCTTCAGCCTTAAGCAGTTGAACCAATTTGAATGAAATTTTGTAAAGAGGTAGGTTAGATCCTAGATTAACATATAAACTTTTTTTATCCCGGATTAGCGAGGGTAACATGAATAAGGCACTATCAACAAGAACTGATTACAAACTCTTCATCAATTTTGACAAACAAACTCAAAACTACTCAAACTTATGTATGTTACGTATAACACCAAGAAGTGTTGTGTGAGGTTTTTTCATGCAATGAAATATAGTATGGTAACCATGAGTTATGAGCCTTTCTAAATAAAAGAACCCGCTCAATTGCAGGGTTCACTTTTTCCTCATAACATGAAATGAGCCCTATTTATAAGAAATGTCCACAGATGAATTAGATGAATGAGACACTCCCATTGTGGATTTGATGAAAGTAATACTTTATGATACCTGCGCATCGCAAAAATCCATACAGTATAAAAAGTTAATCACCCTCTAAAAAGTTATATGTGAGATACATATAACTTAACTTACAAGAATTTCGATAAAATGCAGACCAAAAGTTGTTGCTATTTATTAAACTTACTTATAAAAATGTATGCCTTGGTTATCTAAAACATTCTCTAAAGTATAAAGGTGTATAGTATACACATAAGTTATATAAGTAATTTAGTCTTGTACAGGTTGTCTATTTATAAAATAATCTACGGTAAAATATAGCAACAATTTTCAAAACTTTTTGTGAAGAGTTTTCCTCAGTTTATCCTGTCGTTCGTAACCGTCGCCGTAAGAAATGAATAAATTAAATCTTCAAGAGGAAATATTATTTTTTCGTGTGTCTTAGAGGTCTGCTCTGAAATTCGAGGTCATGTGTCTTTCGTGGAAAGATATGGGCGCCCACCACGATGTTTTGTTGGAGAGTCACGACCCTCAGTCATGAGGAAATACGACTCAAGGAGAGAGGACTGTTTTTTTTTTGTATGTAGACAAAGTAAGTATGGAAAGTTCTTATAGACTTTCAAAAATTGACACATTTTTAGGTTATATACCTACAATCAAAAAATCATAATGAAGTAAAACTTAGCCAATTTTATTCCTTTGGTAAACTTGAACCACTTGATAAACAACAATAAATGTAATTTTACTTTATCAAACATAACTTAGTACTTATTTTAAAATTATTATACCATTTAAGATTTGAAAACCCAAAACACAAAATACCTAGCATTATTACAGTAGGAACTAATTACCCTATTTTTTAAGTGCCAATGCAAATATTTAAAAACATTTATTTTAAATTTTTGCCCAGCAAAATTTTGTTAAAGCCAAGCTAAGCCAGTTTGCTAGTTATATAAACAAACATACAATCAATAAGATACAACAGCAATTAAAATTTAACGTCCTACCTGCTCTTATCTCTAAAAGCCGCATATTCAAGCACTAATGCGTATCAGAAAACGATAACATAGTCGTTTTGCCGCCGTGATACCACTGTCAACCAAATGGTAAGGAGTAGAATATAGAAACAGAGGAATTTGTTCGTATTTCTAGATTAAATCTTTTGAAGCAACGCTAGACTACGTACAATGTTTAACATTAAGCGGGATGTAGTGTAACGTGAACTTAGCGCTTACCAATATCTTTCTGGGTTTCATTATTCTAGGTTTGTATGACAGTGAGTTGGTCGGGTCTAAAACAAATGCCAATTAGCAGATGCCGATAAAAAATATATATATATATAGCCTGAGTATAATCGTAATACAAATAAATAAACTACAGCGTATTGCATCCCATGCTCCGTTAGCTTAGTTGGTAGTGGCTCTGCCTTCTAAACTAGGGGTGCGGGTTCGATTCCCGCATGGCACAAGTAATTATGAATATTAAAATTTGTATTTATTTGTGTTAAGTCTGGTCGTTTCTATGTATAATAAGTATGTATTTACAAAAGATAAAGTATATATGTATTATGTCCGTTATCTAGTACCCATGATACAAGCTTAGTATGGGGCTAGATGGCGCTGTGTGATATGTCCTAAAATATTTATTATTTTTATTTTAAATAAACAGCGTATTGGATCCCAAAAAAAAAACTTCCTGCCGCTGCGCCAGTGGAGTTAGAAGGTATGTATTTAGTAATTTATATTTCCCTTTCGTTCACAGACCGCTTGCCTTAATTCCAGATATCAAGACTTCACTATAAAACACGGAGTTACATTCATGTAGTTTTGTTATAAACTACCAGACCTGGCGAACTCTGTTCCGCCTTAGGGGCAATAAATAAGCAGATTTTGGATTATATTCAAATCAATGAAAAAAAAAACAGGATAAAGAGTATCTCATGTCCGTCTCTAAGCTACCTACCCACCAATTTTCAGCTAAATCTGTTCGGCCATTCTTGAGTTATATATGGTGTAACTAACACCACTTTCTTTTACATATAGATAGATTGTTTTTCTGTATATTTTTACTCCTACCAACTAAGTATTACGCAGCTGTCATTACCGCGTTGCGGCCGATAATGGCACTCAATTTGTATGATCACTCGAGTTCCAACTGACGCGATTCATTGTATGAATTGATGCCATTATTGCTGTGCGGATTAGAATTTTGAGTTCTGTGTGCTAATTACGCTAGCATAGCATTTACGGACCAAAGTTACAAACATTATGTATTTATAAGCTTATGGACACCAAGCATAAGTGATAATATATAGGACTATACCATTGTTTGAAGTGATCCGTGATGGTATTTTATTTTATTGAATGGCTGACTGGTCGTCATAGTATGGTTAAGTTATTATGCCATTTTAAAGGCTCTTAGGGCGGTTTAAACACTCTTAACATTAAATGTGGCTACTCTGATAGGAACAAAAACATAATTGTAACTAACATCAGTTTTATTAACGTTTTTTTTAGACTCGTTCTTGTTTAACAACTGCTTTTAAACTGAACATTATGTTTATCACTCGCTGAAAGTTGTCAACGAGTTACAAAGGCTTAAGTATGTTTGTGAAAATAAAAACAAATTACAAAATAAACGGTAAAATAAACAGTTCCTGGTAAACAACAGGGGTTGGAAATAACAATTCATCTTTGGACCAGTCATTTCAAATTAATTAATGGATCCCAAGGGACTTCGGAGACCGATTTGCAAATTTTTTTTTATAAATATTTAAGAAAATCCTTTCTTTTACTAATTTAACAGAAAAATACTCGTATGACTAAGGTATATTCATACACTAATTATTTAATGTTATGTTGTTACGATTATCTGTATTTTATGTAGAATAGAATGTACAACATTGTCACGTAACATTTCAGTTTTCATATTAATAAATTAAATCAAGAAATCGTTTCAATTGGCCGTAGGTACACATAATATACATTATAGTTTAACTCAGACAAGTCTAGAAGATTATCATTTAAATTATGCAATGAAATTCCCAAAAACAAATTGAAGTCAAGAAATGTAACGCAAAATTACAAAAGACTGAACGAAAAAATGAGATTTCCTTTTACTGATTCAAATCGTCCGAAGCCGGTTCAATCCAGAATTTACGTTTTAGGGATCCCTACGTGAGAAGAATCTTACGAAAAACGGTAATAGATGAGACACTGATGTCTTGTATTATTAAAACTGACGACAAAATTGTTTCCAGAACTTAGATTGGATCCATTTTAGATGTGAAATTTGTACGAGTTTCTATGTAACTCTATCTCTACTTATGATAACTTTTTTGTCCTGTGGCCTAAACCTCATCAATGGTAATTTAAACCTCTCTACAGAGTTATTGTCGTTAAAAATAACCTTGTTTCATACACAATACCATACAATACAATAGAATTTTATTGCACACCAAAATATAAAAATAACATGACAAACAGACTTAAACTATAGATGTATGTACAAGAGGGCAGACTTATCACCTAGAGTGATATCTTCCAGGCTTCTAACACCACAAATCCGTCTATGAAAAGATTTACAATAGCCTCTACGACATAACTGCTGAAGAAAACTCTCCGAAAATCTATATTTAAAGCTTTATCAGCGTAAATTAGACCAAGGCCTGTCTGATTTTATCATCGCTGTAGTTTAAGATATATCACGTTAATCAATTTATATTTAAATAAAATAAATAAATAAATATTCCGGGACATTGCACACAGCGCCATCTAGCCCCACTCTAAGCAAACGCTTGTGTCGTGGGTACTAGATAACGGATATAATACTTATATACTTTTCTTTTGTAAATACATACTTATTATACATACAAACGACCAGACTCAACACAAGTAATTATATATTTTTTTTAAAGTACATAAATACTTGTGTCATGCGGGAATCGATCCCGCGACCTCTAGATTAGAAGGCAGAGCCACTACCAACTAAGCTAACAGGCCAGTCAATATTTAGTTCGTCCTGATTTTCTAATGATAGTCACGGTCTTACAATTCTTAATAAGTGTAGTAGGAACAATACTAAGACCCATACCAACACAACATCTATACATACATCTACTCGTATACATTTAATAAAGCTGAAAAGGGTCTAATGTCTATACAGGGTAACTGGTAACTAACGCATAACCTTTTAAGGGTGGCTCTAGTACATCTATACCAACAACTTTTGTTCTACAACTTTTGGAAATTCATGAAAAAAAAATTAGCTGTTCCATACATCAGTATGGAAGATTTTCGACAAAATGTATGGAACAGCTGATTTTTTTTTCACGAATTTCCAAAAGTTGTAGAACAAAAGTTGTTGGTATAGATGTACTAGAGCCACCCTTAAAAGGTAATGCGTTAGTTACCAGTTACCCTGTATATGTATAGAAAATATTAGAAAAAAATGTTTGCGTATACCTTAAATCGATAATAAAACACGTTTCAGAGGATTTTATCATTTCTGTCTGAGTATCTGTTTCTCTGTTTACTGTGTCTCTATTTATCTTTTTATTTAACAGCTCATCAAGCAAAAACGGCTGAACAGATTGATTGATAATGAGGTCTTAGAAATACTATAGGCTAATTTTTATCCTGAAATAATACGAGCAAAGCCGCAGACGCCGACTAGTCAAAACATAATTTTAAATGGAAACTAAGAAAACAACCCGTTAATTTCGGGCTGCTACAACAAACCAATCAAGCAAGCAAGGTACATAAACTCTGGCCAAGTATTACCTAACTTATTTAATAACTATTGATAGTTAACCGTACCCAGATCAAAACTAGAGAATGGGCAAGCTGCCTTTATGTGTTATAGGTGGCAGCACTTATCCCGCGTATAGGATTTCAAAAGAAATCGCTTTGACTGATAAATCCTATGCCGATAAAGCTACCAGTTCAATTTATTAACAATAACGAGTCCGTTTCAGTTTTTGCCTTAAAATCTACTTAAACACTACTTTTCTCATTGCAATCTTGAAATCCAAAAATAACAGATTCTAAACAAGTATTTTTAAGCAAACAAATAGTACACTTCAAAATAAATATATAGAAAATCCAATCCAACAATTGTACAACGAAAAGAAAAATATCAATAAGTTTCAATATCACACCTTGTTACAAAATATTGGTTTCCTTTTAAACCGTCCGCAAAGTTATCTTGAAACTAATAGCCAAACTTTCAACTAATATTGTGGTTGAAGGGTTATTAGTAAAACAAAATTGAAAATTTACCTCCCGTGGTTTCGGGGAGTTTTACAAATTATCGACCGAGCCAAGCTAGGGGTAAATTTTTTAGGCGCTTAACGGGGGAAACGCAGTTATCTTGAGGTAAGAGTAGATCTCTTCTTGTATCTGATAATAAATAAGTAGTTATATGAATAATTTAACAAATTCTTTCATGTAGTACAAATATATACAATACATCTTTACCACAGAGCTTTGAAGTCCATGCTTGGGGCGCGCGCGGGGGCGATGTGGCCCGATCGTTGTTCTGTGATCTTTACAAAACATGCAAACACATTACTCATATGTACATACTAGCTGTGCCCGCGACTTCGTCCGCGTGGAATAGTTATTTTGGACATCATAATTATTTTTGCAAACAACCTTTATAGCTTTATAAATTATAGCTTTTACCCATGACTTGAACCGTTTTCGCAGCGCACGCAACGGAAGCCCTGAGAGATGAATAATTTTCCCCGTTTTTTCCACATTTTCCATTGTTATTTCGCTCCTATTAATTGCAGCGTGATGTTATATAGCCTAAAACCTTCCTCGATAAATGGTCTTTTCAACACAAAAATATAGTTTCAATTCGCACCAGTAGTTCTTGAGATTAGCGCGTTCAAACAAACAAACAAACTCTTCAGCTTTATAATATTATATAGTATAGATATTATTAAATGATGAGATCTCTTACAGCGTCTTTCGTCTTTAGCTTGAATACGTCTTTCTTCAACTAGTATTTCCTCATGACTGAGGGTCGTAACTTCGTTAGGGGAGTAGAGAGTTCACTTGGGCAGTTCATTGTAGTAGACGCCCAGATTCTTCCACGGGAGACAAAATATGACCTAGGATTAAAAGGTCAAGTAATGAAGTATCGAAAATTATACTATGGGCTGAATTTACTAGTACTGTTCATTTAATATTTTGTTTATTGTCAGAGTTCCTTGTGAACTTTATATATGTAATTAGTAGTACAGTATCTGAAATAATTGGATTGTTACAAGGAACAACTTTGTTGCTCAGAGCTTGTTACAAAATTATGTTTTTCCTCATTTCCTCAAAGTAGATTAGCTTAGGTTGTAGCAAGCATCCTACAAATTAGCAATCTCAGCATTTTTTCTTGGCTACAATATTTTGTGCTAAAAATTAATTAATATTTCCAGATTAGAGAAAATTTTCTTTGCCTTATAAGCAGATTGACGTACAAATTAATGACCTCGAACAAACGATATCAATAATTTTTACGTCAATATATAAATATAAAATAAGAAAGCACTTACTAAGACAAACTTTCTGTGCAATGAAAGCTAAGTTTGAGAAAAAAATATATCGACGCCATACCATATTTAATTAATGTCTACACGATATAAAAACTTTTTACACCAGTTTTGGCCCCTCCCATACAATAAGAAGATATTTACCCATATCAGATTTAGTCCAAATTGATTCTTGAACTAAAGGTACTAACAATAGCTATAAGATAAGTACGAGTATGAGCAAGCACTTGAATTCTACTGGACAAGACCAAGATAAGTTGTGTACTAGTAGAGAGACTTATGCTCAGCAGTGAGCTATAACTGGCTGACAATGATAATGATAGGTATTGACAGTTTATCTTCAAGTGGAAAACCACCGTTTACGGGGGTAATTAGACGACAGTCCGTGGAGGGAATTTTTAATAATTCGGGGCAAATTTATAATGAAATAATTAATTACAAAGAGGTGACAACACGTTTTCGAGAGCCCAGCCCTGCCTCGGGTAATTATGTTTAGTACAACGATATTATAAAGTTTGTGGATTTGGCAAACTCTGCTTCATCATCATCATCAGCCTAATAAAGCCTACTGCAGGGTATAGGCCTCCTCCCTCTTACGCTCCCTGTCTTGCGCTGTTTTAAAACTGTTTTAACGCTGTTTTTTTTTAGACATCATGATTATAGCTGTCATGTATGTTTAGCAGTCATAAGCACATTGAAATGTCCAAAAACTAGATCCAGTCGACTGGTTGAGTACAAAAACGATGACTAGTCTTGATAAGACGTAATACTAAAATATAAAGTTTAAGTAAGCTTATTAATCACTACCTAATATTGGTTTCACATGCAACAAATAAAATCACTACAAAGGCTAAGAAAGTATGCCTTATTACTTTGAAGATCATTATATTATATGTTTTAAGATATTATCAACATATTGTTTTATTTGTCATCATTAATAATATAAGTATAAGTGGTAGATTCATAAAGATCAAATATATATTTTTTATATATGTAGGTAGAATAAAATAAGGACAAGTGGTCGATTTCTAAAGCGTAAATAATGATTTGATGTACATAGCTTAATGAATGACACATCCATAAACTTATTATACCTAAGGTTTTGTTGTATATTATTCTGATTTTGACAAAGGTGACGCAGTTTATGAGATTACTGTAATTATCTACAGGCCTTAGATGTATATCTAGGTAGGCTTTTTGTAATATTTCGCTTAATTCATGTCTATAAAATAACTCAAAGGTTTTCAGAGAATACATATAAAAAGAAAAATTGATTGATTCATTGATAAATTCTTTATTAAAACACCACATACATAAAAAACAATACAAAAAACATAGAAAATAAAATTTGCGTTTTAATTGGCGGCCTTATCGCTAAGAGCGATCTCTTCCAGGCAACCAATCTGGCAGGGATATAAACTTCAAATAAAATGAGTAGGACGAGGTGCTTAAGAAATTAAATGAAAAAAAAAGATCAAAAAGTTTATACTACTTATAATATGAATAAACATAAACAAATATTACAATAATATATACATACATACACATACATAATACATACATATTAATACAAGAGACAAAATAAAAACATAAGTATATACCTAGCAATTTATGTCGGAACCAAAGAAGATAAATACAATGAAGAACCTTAATTAATAAGTTTGTATTTACAAAAGAAAACTATAAATAAGTATTATATCCGTTATCTAGTACCCACGACACAAGCGTTTGCTTAGTGTGGGGCTAGATGGCTTTGTGTGCTATGTCCCGGTTTTTTTTCTTCTTTTTAGTTTAATTTTGATTTCTGATTCAATTTTTTTCGAATCGCAGTTCAAAAATATTCTTGTGCAAAATATTTTTATATCAATGTTTATGAATCTTGAAATAACATTAATAATCTCACACCAAACATCGGTACTGGAAATACAAAAGAAACAGAACCGAAGAAATAATTCCTAGACAAATATCATATCGGACTGGACATAGTATATAATATGAATGGACTGCCTTCTGCATCACGGTTATTTAACTACAACAAAACCTTTTTTTATTTTATCAATCATGACTATTTAAATTAATAAATAAAGGATTTAGTGCTAAAAAAATTAGCAATAATTTAAAATAGACTAACATAATCGAATGCCGCGGTTACCTACACTACACTATGCTTAGTCTTATGAGAGACTAGTGGGTGCTCGCGGCCTCGCTCGCATAAAACTTGCATCCCCTATTTCACCCCTTTAAAAGTGGCATTTCCAAAAATCCTTACTTAGCGGAGCACTTATGAGTTTTATATATTTAGATGTGACTGCTGATATAAAATGAGTGAATGAGTGAGTGAATGAAATGAATGAGTGAATGAGTAGAATGAGTGAATTATAAACAGAATTGTTAATATGCCTTTACAAAACCAGCCAAGCAAACTCCATCCTAGACCATAATAATTGCTTTTCATCAGACGACTTATGGTCAAGTGCAAACTCTTTTTTATAGATAAATCATATCCTAAGAGTAGTCCATAAATGTTCTATGCCAATAGATATCGGTAGCCTTCTCCTACTAACAATAACACGGGATAGTTTCTGTAAAAATACGAGATCTTTCCAGAGAAAACATTATATCTAGAACTGGATGTGCGTTACAGTTCTTCGTGACCAGTTTTAAGAAATGAGACCAAAATGGAATATTACGTAATGCGACATTATTCATCAAATAAGATGACAAAATAAAATTCTTGCATCTTTTTAATCATCTCGGTAGGCGTTTCAATCATGTTGAAAGTGAAAAAATAAAATTTAAATGTCACTAAGGAAATTAAATGATATGAAAATAAAATTAAACTTATGAAAAAAAGTCCTTATAACAATCAAGGCGATTGTCGTGTAGTATTTTAAAAATCCACATTTGTGTAAAGCAAGAATCAAACCAGCTAGCCTCATGTTTCATACCAGATATCTTCGCATCTATTCCTACAAACAGCAAATCTACAAGCACTATAACAGTGTCTGCAGCTAATCCGTTGGAAGCGAAGTGGCTGTTTGACCTCTGCTGTAATCAAATGAGCTGGATAATCTGCTGCGCTGGTGGGGAGCTTGTAATGCAGTTATTTTACACCCTACTATGGATCTGCGTCTAAGAAATCAGACTCTAAAGTAACATGATATAGCGATTGAATGTGGCATGGCTTATCACTTCGGAGTACTTGGCAAACATCACTAAAAGAAAAAAGAACTAAGGATTTGCTTTTATTAATATTTTATGTATTACACACACAGTGAAGATTAGAGTTAACATAATACTAGCTCTTTTATATTTTACTAATTAGTGTTTTTAATGTGGCTGAAGTTGTACGAGTAAGTACGTTTAGTAAAGATATAAAAGAAAAAAATGTGTGTGAACGTTTCATAAAGGCATTTTTATATCTAAGTTTGAAGCAAGTATGGTAAGAAATTTATATATTTATATTTATATCATGATGCGTTTTTTATTTGTTTTTATCGCCACTAAAACAGCATTCTGGGATTCCTTTGTCGCGAAGAATTTCGCTTCTTTACAGGCGTCTTACAGCCTCTTGGTTGAAGTGTCCTCGGTTTTATATTTCAACTATTGTGGTACAGATTTAATTTAAAAAAAAAACAATTTAAACAGTTTAATTAATAAAAAAAACTACACAAACAAATTATGATTTCCTAGAAACAGAATTAGTATCAGTTAAATTAAAAATGAATAACCAAATTACGTAAAAAACACTTTGAATACGTAAAAAAACGTTTGTTGCACTATGAACGTTATGTAAATTTGTAGTTTTGTTTAAATCATTATATTAAAAAAACCTAGTGATTCCGTAGTAAGGGACTTGAGTTCTAATACAATTAATATTGCAAGTCGACCATCTTACGCTATGACTTTACTCAACAAAATGTAGATTATAAGAAAAAGATATACCAGACAGGGTGAGAATTCTAGTTGTAAAGAGAGTTAACTTTACACTTAGTACAACAATCATAATATAATAATATATAATCATAAATCGTAGGAATTTGTTCTGGATCAAAACCAGTTTTGAATGTACCTAGTCAGGTCATAAGTATGGTCACACAGTAAAAACTTTTCTTTTAGAATGCTGGCCACAAAAAAGTTTATTGAATTCGAATCTCGAATTGTTCATGAAAATAAAAATGTATACTTTTTATAATTTTACTCATTTTTTAATATGGAGTGGACGCTTAAAGAAGACCGTGTTGCAGTTATTGCATTGCATCGTTGCGGTTACGCGCCAATTCAAATTTTTGACATACTGAAAAATTTGAATGTAACCAAAAGATTCGTTTATCGTACCATCAAACGATACAATGAAGACTCTAGTGTAGATGACAGGTCAAGAAGTGGTCGCTCTCGGTCTGCTAGGACTCCAGCAGTGATAAAAGCTGTGAAGGCGCGAATTCAAAGAAATCCCAAACGTAAGCAGAAACTGTTGGCCCGTCAGATGGGGTTAAGCAGAACCACGGTGAAAAGGGTGTTAAATGAAGACTTAGGGCTTCGGGCATATCGAAGAAAAACAGGACATCGTTTGAATGCTCGTCTAATGGACCTGAGACTGAAGAGATGCCGCGCTTTGTTGAAGCGGTACGCGGGAAAAAAATATCGGGAAATTCTTTTTTCGGATGAAAATTTTTTTACCGTAGAAGAGAGCTACAACAAACAAAATGATAAGGTGTACGCACACAGTAGTGAAGAAGCGAGCAAACGTATTCCGCGTGTCCAACGAGGTCATTTTCCATCCTCGCTCATGGTATGGTTGGGAGTTTCTTATTGGGGCTTAACAGAGGTACATTTTTGTAAGAAAAGTGTAAAAACGAATTTCGTTTGTATCAAAATACAGTCCTGACGAACCTTGTGGAACCTGTTTCTCATATCATGTTCAATAACAAGCACTGGGTATTCCAACAAGATTCGGCGCCAGCTCATAGAGCGAAGAGCACACAAGACTGGCTGGCGGCGCGTGAAATCGACTTCATCCGGCACGAAGACTGGCCCTCCTCCAGTCCAGATTTGAATCAGTTAGATTACAAGATATGGCAACACTTGGAGGAAAAGGCGTGCTCAAAGCCTCATCCCAATTTGGAGTCACTCAAGACATCCTTGATTAAGGCAGCCGCCGATATTGACATGGACCTCGTTCGTGCAGCGATAGACGACTGGCCGCGCAGATTGAAGGCCTGTATTCAAAATCACGGAGGTCATTTTGAATAAACTTTATTGTCATAAGAATCTATGTTTTGTTAAGTTCATTTTGGTATACAAACGGTTACATAAAGAATAAAGTTGTTTCAATTATTTTATATTAAACATGTGACAGAATTTATGTAGGTATACTTAGCTTAAAAGGGAACACATTCTGTTTTGTGTACCATTATAAATAAATAAATAAAATAAATAAATCAATTAATTGGACTGCTCTGTTAGCTTAGTTGGAAGTGGCTATGCCTTCTTATCTAGTGGTGCGGGTACGATTCCCGCATAACACAAGTAATTATAAAATTTCAATAAAATTTGTGATTACTTGTGTTGAGTCTGGTCGTTTCTATGTATAATAAGTAGGTATTTAGAAAAGAAAAGTATTTGTGTAGGTATTATATCCGTTATCTAGTACCCATGATACAAGAGTAAGCTTAGTATGGGACTAGATGGCGCTGTGTGATATGTCATAAAATGTTTACTAATACCTATCTTATTTAAAAACCAGTTTTGTTTATTGTAGTGGACATTTTTTGATCATAGTTTTTTTTTGTATACTTCAAGGTTAGTCGTAGTTTAAAGCTACCTTAAGAAGGTTTCAAGTGATTTAGTTACCTTCCCTAGATTTTGTGATGCATTATTTTCTTTGGAAATATGTAGAGAGAAATTGTTTGTTTAATAAAATAACGATCGTTTATACATTATGTAACTTTTTTTTCAGACTAAAACAAACATAATGCCAAAGATTTTCCTCAGAAAATCCTTGCTAGGTTCTTTTAAATTATTTCAAAAAACACTGTTCTTACACGGAGGTTCAATTTACATGCATATTGTATCCAAGGACATAGTAGGTATTGCTATGGAACTGCGCTGAAGAGGGTTGACTCCTAATTTGGACCTTGCGAAATGTCAAAAGAATTTTGTGCATATGAGATATTAATAGGCATATGGTTACTAAATACACTCCACAAAATATTTGAAACCAACTTAAATTAGGCTCAAGTTTAGTTTTAGACTAACTTGCACTGCGGCACTCAAGCACATTTAGCTTATTTAATACATACTTTTACACATATTATAACAATTGCACACATATTGTTTGTTTTTCTTACTTTCATTGTGTTTTTAGTAGGTAGGTTTTGCTCACACATAGGTATGTCATATTCATGTGAATTCCCGGTTTTAAGCAACAAATGTGTGCATGATAAAGTTTCTTTCATATCATTTTGGTCTTTCCAAAATTAGTTTTAATCTTGTCTGATAAAATAAAATAAATAAAAATAAAAAATAAATCTTTTTTTTTTAAACAGTTTCAATGTTTTACAGTATAAGCTTAATCTATGTCAATTTCTAAAATTATAGCTACAAGTTTGTCTTTAAATGTCAAGAGATCAACGTGTCAAGATACGTGAAACAACAAAGCAATTTTAAAACGTCGTCTACTTAATTCAAGAAACATCACCTTAACAAAACACAAATCCTTAAATCCACCAAACGCAACTTCGTGCGACAAAATTCTTTGCCGAAAGTCCGCGGCGCATTTTGCAAAAACTCCTAATCTTGTTAAGAAAATTTTAACAATGATCATTAGGAAGATTGTTAAAGAAGATTAGTATTGTACCCGCGGTATCTCTCAAGGACATAAACTGAAAAATTCTACAGGAAATTATTCTATTTACTGGCTTGATTAAAAAAAGTTGTAGGGAAATATGTAAGCTTTGTAAACAAAGATTCTAAGGATCCTAGAGTTTGAAGGAAAAGTTCCGAGGAACTAAGTTGTGAGTATTTTTGTAACTTAGCTCCAGGAAATGTCTTGCTTGCGTAAACAGAAAAACAGGGATTTTAAATATTTTAAAGTTTTGCGTCTATTGTTTTGTGTTGCACAAAGTTTTGGTAAGTCAACATAGATCTGGTAAAGTCATGATGTAGACGTATTTATGTAGTTTTAATAGATGTTTCACTATTAACTGTAAGACTAACTTTATTTAAATAAGGTATGTTACCTCAAATATATACTCGAGATAAACTCTAACTAACCATTTCATAAGTCGTATATCTTACAAACGAGATAGACTAGATAAAGCCTTCTTTATATCCCAGATTAAAGCTGGCAACACCAGGTGTTGATTTTAATTTTTTTTTTTTTTAGTACATCAAGACTTAATTAATTTAAACTCTTACCAAAAAAAATCAGTTGATAATATTAGTATTAGTAGGTATCTCAATCGCATCTTATGGTACTTACATTAGTTATGAGCCCTATACTTAACCCTAGATCACTACATATTAGTCTCACAGGCGACACGGTTCCCGCACATTCGCTGTTTTGGTATGTTCCCGAAACTACCCCCCCCTGCCGCGCTCAGTACCTTCCTTATTTGGTGTTTTAGTACCCTGTGTGCATGCATTACGTGTGCACGCATCTTACTTCCGGAGTTTTGGCGAATTGTTAGTCTCACAGACTAATGTCTAGTGATTACGCGTGTAAAGTGAGTCAAGGTATGTTTTGAATAATTTTGTTTATTTATTGTTCTCTTGTTTAGATAAGGTGTTTTTTTTTATTTCTAAGAATTTTATAGCTGTTGTAATATAATGTAAGTAAAAGTGTTATGTATTTTATCAGTGTGTTGAGTAAAATATTATGTATTTGAACATTATGTAACGGCGTTTATTCTGTTTTAGATGGATTTGATACAGGATCAAGATAAGATTCTGCAGCTGTTAAATGAATCTGACAGTGAGAATGAACACCCAGAACTCGCGCGGCTACCTGGAGATGGACGAAGAATCTTTGGTCTCTTCTGATGAGGAGCTGAACATTGTTAGAGGTAACCGAAACAGAAATATGATATAAACCGAAATCCAACAAAGTGGTGTTTCTTCTATCGACAATGCACGATCAGCCGAACATTAACCCCAGCACCAAGAAGCCTGAAATTATACATTTCTACAATTCAACCAAAGGAGCTGTTGAAACTGTCGGTCAAATTTGTTCTGGTATGAGCTGCAATCGAAAAACCAATAGATGGCCTCAATGCATATTTTATAATATGCTGAACTTATGCATTATCAATGCATATGTCATTTATGTATCTAACATGGTACGGCAAAGACAAAAACCCCTAAAACGAAGGGCATTCGTGCAAAAGTTGGCCGACGATCTGATGGAGCCGTAACTGAGGGAACGCTACGAGACTGTTACTTTGAGGAAGAATATCAAAGCCAGTATCATAGATATCTTACAGATTGAAAATGTCGTGGCTAGTACTTCTCAAGGACAGCTAAACAAACGAAAAATTTGCGCAGTTTGCCCATACCAGAAGCACAGGATGACCAAAGTCTATTGCTACTCCTGCAGGAAGGCCATTTGTGGCGAGCATACCATTGCTGTCTACTCAGACTGCCAGGAATAATATTTTAATGTGTTTTATAGTTTTTAAGAAATTTTAATATATGTTCTATCTTGTTACCTACTTTTTTAACTAATAAATGTCATTTCTAGTAAATTATTGTAGTTTTATTTTGTTAGTCAGAATGACTAATATGTAGTGACTGTGTAACTCGAAAACATGTGTAGTGATCTAGGGTTAAGTTTTACTAAAAAAACTGGAACTATTTTATGCTGTCCAATGAATTTTTTTTTTTTATTATTTTACTTTTTATTAGTAGTTTAGGAGAATGTAAGAAAATCTTCCCAAGCTAAATTTAGACAAAACTAGCGAGCTAAGGCCGGGTAGGCTCAACATGAAAAATTATCAATACCATTAGGTCTCGTCCCAACACTGAAGGCTTGAAGGCTCAGATACGCACATTTATCAAGCTCAGTGCTAGCTCACAAAGAGATACTTATGTAATAGGCACATGTTACTATATTTTGTTATTAATAAATTGAGTTTGAGTTTGAGTTTAATAGGCATCTTGACAAGGTTTTATGAAATAGTGTTATACGAAACTACGGTGTCCCCTTATTTAAAGTTTTGGTTGGTAAGTGTATTTGCGATATAGTACTTCGCAGACCATTTGATAAAAAAAAAATGTTCAAAAAAGGAATTGAAATAACAGGGTTATTCTATAATTTTTGAGACCCAGTAATAATAAGTTTTGTTAGGGTGAAAATTATCAAAAATATAAATGACCAAAAATCCAAAAAAAATCAAAAGAAACTAACGTATGGCCGGTTTTGTAGCTTTATAAGCCATGGCGTGATGTGACAATTATCATATAAGGATTATTACATAATATCAATATACTAAAATATTATATTTTAAAAGTGACTACTATTAGTCTATTATTAGTGGTTTACTATTTGGAAATTACGCTAGTAATGCCACATGCATCCTCAGAGAAAAATAGTTGTTTAAAATAAAATGTACATGCATCCACTTTGCAAAATAACTGTTAATAATAAAAAATAATATCTTTGGTAACTCCTACTAAGTAGTTACTTACATAAATGTTGGCTATCGGTCTTAGTAACATCACGATAACAGCCAACTCTAGATGATATACCTAATATACCTAAAGGTGATCTATCTACAGGTTAGGCTTATATTAGGTCCGGGATTAGGATTTAGTATTGACTTTGAAATATTAGCGGTAACTATTATATAGTATGAAGTAAATTTCATTAATACCTAAGTTTTGCAACGTGGATTTATTTCGCATAGTCGAAACTGTTTCTTTGAAATATTTAATACTTTTTGTTTAATTAAAATATATTGGCTTCTTATTTTTATATTTTGGTGTACAATAAAATAATAACAAAATTGATTGATATTAGACCATATTAAATATCATCACAGTAATCAAAAAACTAATCAAAACGCGATGGTTTATGCGTGTATGAGTGTGTATGTATGTTGATTACTTCTTTACCCTCAAACGACTAAAGCATTTTATATAAAATTTGGTGTGGAGGTTGATTAATCCTTGAATTCAACACAAATGTTAACTTTTACCCTAGATTAACGCAGGTAGCACCGCGGGCGTTGCTAGTTAACAATATAAACCAACCCGATCTAGTTATAAAAAATAAGTACACAGCACTACGTGAATACAATAACTAAAAAAAAATTTAGTTTGATTAATATTCCTCAAAAAAGTTTTAAAATTTGAATACTAATCCAAAGTTTTCCATTCATCAACTCTCCTAAAGCATGAATCTATCTCGTCAATTAAATACCGAAGTTTAACGACATCGTCTGATAAAGTCGTCCGAAGATCGGAAACATTCCGATCCAAGTCCCAACTCGAACTATGCTTTATGATCCGATCAATAAAGTTGTAGATAAGTAAGATACGCACTAAATTCAAATTCAAATTCAAGGCATTTATTTTGACACACCGGACACAACAATATATATGTACATACAAAAGTTGACAACAGGTAGAATAGAAAGGTGATATATGCGTACATTGATTTATCCCGTGCGTCAAAAAAGGTCATACCTCAGCCATTAATGCTGCAGATTACTCCACAGCGCTGATTCTCAAGTATGACCCTTTGTTTATGTATTGACAGAGATAAGAAACGGCCCGGGGTGTTTGTTACCCGCGTTAATAAGCAATAAAAGTATGTGGAGACAGCGGAGCATCTTCGTCGTTCATAATAATAATTCTACTGGCTAGGCATGGGTATTTGGGCATGGAGAAATAAAACGTAGTATTTCAACTGATTGAGGGTATATTACAATTTGTTGGAGGTTAAACTATGAAATACAACTGTTGGTAGATTGTCTGATAACTAATTACACTAATTCGGTCGACACTCCAACCAACATGTAACGCTACAACGCGATGCGAACCGATTGCCGTCCCAAGTAAGAATCGCGGTCTCTCGCACGGCACTAGCGCTGGTTGTTGCGTCAGAGGTTAGTCTCAAGTCAACGTCAGCCGTTATTGACAGTGACACAAACGTTATAACATATTTCGAACATTGTGACAGCTGACAGTGACATTGAAACCAACTCGCCTACTCTCAACAACTTAAACACTCTTCGAATCAAACGCGCCGTGTTTTGAGTTAATATTTACTTCCACACCAAATTACATTCAAATCGATTCAGCCGTTTTAGCGTGAATATGTAACAAATGTTTACACTCACGCACAAATTTTTGCTTTTAAATTAATAAATGTGTGATAATAGTGGTATACATTTAATATAAAAAATAATATTGTCGAGTAATGTAAATGAGATTGATTAATAGAGATCAATTTTGCAAACATTTATTTGTTTGAAACGCAATAACATGAATTAATATTAAAAAAACTATCGGTTTTGGGTTGATATTTTCATTTGATTTTGCAACATACAACATTTCTAAATATAGGGTAATAATATACTCGTAGGTAAATGTTTGTCCAAATTGTTTCACCTGCTACCAAAATCTATACGAGTAATTAAAAAAACCAGGGCATCGCACCCAGCGCCATCTAGCCCCACACTGAACAAATTTCGAATTAGTTTTATTTTAAACTGCATCACTTTACAGATCAAATGTTTCATCTATAAAATAATATCTATGGTTTACTGGACTCGTCGAACTTTAATAGCTTTTTCACTGAACCCTGGAAATTTCTTGGAAAATTGCAAAGTTAGGAATTGCAATTACAGGATCAAGTTTGGTTCGCATTTCAATACAAGTAAATTAGCTTCGTATTTCTTGTATTTGTCCGTTTGTCAATAAAATTTGAATGGATATTCTGGCGTCATTAAGACTAGCGAAGAATATAAATGCCTGTGTGATATCATAAAACGCTTTAATTTGTTACTGTCCTGGGTTTTTGTTAATTACGGTTTTTCTCTCAGTTTTTTTTTTATTGCTAACATTTAAAATAATAATGGGTGCTCTCGCCTTCGCTCGCATTAAGAAGTAAAATTTGCATCCCCTATTTTACCCCTTTAAAAGTAGCATTTCCAAAAACCTTTCTTAGCCTACGTCATAACATCTACCTGTATGGCAAATTTCAGCCCGATCCGTCCAGACTACGAGTATATCAGTCAGTCAGTCAGTCAGTCACCTTTGAGTCAAATATTTAGATTTAGTTGATATATGAATAAAATAATAATAATTAAATACTTAAGTCGAAAGATTTCAAAAGCACAATTCCAAGGTAGAAACAAAAAAAACTTAAATCATTAACCCCATTAATTAAACATCAAACCAAAACATAATATTTAAATTTGATTCTAGTTTATTCACATTTCACCGCAAAACTTAATTAGAAAGCAAAGCTACGCTAGCAATTAAGTTTTCAAATCCTTTCATTTATGAAAAGGCCTCATTAAGTTTAACGATTCACCGGCTTTTATGAATTCAAAAGCTTTGCTGAAGTTTTTAAAAAGCATCAAGGATTTAAACTATAAATAAATAAAATAAATAAATATTTCGGGACATTGCACACAACGCCATCTAGCCCCACACTAAGCAAACGCTTGTGTCGTGAGTACTAGATAACGGATATAATACTTATATACTTTTCTTTTGTAAATACATACTTATTATACATACAAACAACCAGACTCAACACAAGAAATTATACATTATTAAAATGCATAAATACTTGTGTCAGGCGGGAATCGAACCCGCAACCCCTAGATTAGTAGGCAGAGCCACTACCAACTAAGCTAACAGGCCAGTCAAGTCACTATTCACTATTCACTATTCTAGTCACTATTAATTCAAACATCTCGCCAATAATGATCAGTACTTTAAGTCTGCTCTTGGGCATCCTGATCTCTTGGATAAGAGTTCGTAATACACAGAACGGGTGATCATTTTTAAGTTGAAGTCAGATTGTGGGTATTGTTTTACATTTGCCTTAGTTTTTGGTTTCATAGTAATGTCGTTCTGTATGTATTAGTTTGAATGAAGCTTTAAGTAGCCAAACAATTATTTAAGTAGACTATTATGTGAAACAATCTACAAATAAAAAGACTCAAGTATGCATGTACGGGCAAAAAATTACCAAAGTTGAATAAAAAAAAAGCAATTTGTAACATGAACCTTTATAAACTATGTTAAAAAATTTAGTTTCTAGTTTCTTATACATTCAGTCAGCCTTTGTATGGGATAGAAAAAAAAGATTTTTAGAAGCGTTTCCAAAATTCGGCAAATACTCGTATTTCTACTTATAATAAAGCAGTTACTTATAACAATACATGGTTTATGGCATTAATAAATTATATTAAAATAAATAGTTTTATTATATTTAAATTTAATGTAAGTATTTTACTACAAAAAAAATACTATTGAATCAGGCGTACTTTGCAGAAATCCATTGCAACTGAAACTCTGCGAAAATAAATAGTGTTTTAGTGTTTTTAGTGATAGTTAAGGAGCAACGGAAAAACACTATTACTTTTCCAGAGTTTCAGATTAAAAAAAAAACTTTTTAGAAATTAATCACAACATTAGCTTAACTAATAAGTATTCCATTTTCTCTAGATTTTCATGAAAGAATCTTTTGTATTATCGCTCTGTGTCTAATCCTCCTAATCCTGATCTCCGGAATGGTGTTCATAAAAAACTTAGTTAAGCTCTCAAGTTTACAGGAACGTTGCTTGGAAACTTTATAATGAAAGCTTCTTACACTGAGGCCGGAGGCTCTCAAGGTTTTACGTATACTGTGTCTTGAGTGATTGAAGATATAAAGTGTAATATATTTTTTTTTAAGTCATTAACATTGTGAAAGACGTCAACTAATATAAGTAAGGTGAGTCATCATCATCATCAGCCTATCTTATATTCGTCCACTGTTGGACATAGGCCTCTCCCAATGATCGCCACACTGCACGGTCTCCTGCTTTACGCATCCAGTGCTTCCCAGCCACCTTCCTCAGGTCGTCGCTCCATCTGGCCAATTGGCCTCCCACACTACGTGTACAGACACGCGGTCTCCACTCTAGGATCCGCTTACTCCATCGATTATCGGTCCTTCTGCAAACATGGCCAGCCCATTGCCACTTCAGTTTGCTGATTTTGCTGGCTATGTCGGTAACCTTGGTTCTTTTTCGGATAACATCATTCCTAATTTTAATTTTTTTTTTTTTTTTAATTTTAATTTTTAGTAAGGTTAGTGTTAGAGCGTGAATAAGTGACTTAGTGTCTATGTTTGTTAGTTCTTTACGCTTAATCATCATCATCATCGGATGCCATCTTCATATTGAAGTTCGGAGGTCAGTTGGCAAAACTTCTTGCGATCCCATGCTGCTTCTTTTAGATGCGGGTAGCTTAGCTTTGTCCATTTCTTGATGTCGTCTAGCCATTTCATCCTTTGACGGCCAGGGCTTCTTTTCCCGGAATCTTGCCTTAGAGGATCAACCGTGGGAATTCATACAGGGATCCTCTTTGCATATGTCCAAAGAAAGCGACCTCACGCTTAATCGACTGAGCCGAATTAGATGCAATTTGGTAGACAGACAATGGATTAACAAAAGGTTACCTTTTATACCGTATCGACACCGCAAGGCGCTGCTAGTCTGAAACAAAATAGAGTTTGTAATTAGTTTTTACCATATTTATTTATTTATTTATTTACAGACACAAAAACAACTTACAAACTAAAACTTATAATAAAATACAAACTTAACCTTATATATGAATTTTTTTATAT
Source organism: Macaria liturata (assembly GCA_964023185.1). Lineage (NCBI taxonomy): Eukaryota > Metazoa > Arthropoda > Insecta > Lepidoptera > Geometridae > Macaria > Macaria liturata. The sequence goes on from OZ026829.1 coordinate 1,004,019, forward strand.
TTATAAGTCTAACTATTGTGTACAACTTTCTTTACAATATAATGTTATACTCTTAAAGTTTGTAGAAAACGTCACTATTATAACCGGTAATATTACATTTATTAAGTAGATTTTTGAATTTAGTTAAGTTGTGATGAACGACATATCATGTGGGCTGTAGAAGAAGCATCCTCCTCTTAGAGTCCTATTTCCTCATGAGTGAGGGTCGTGACTCCCCCACAGACTTATTGCGTTTCTCGGGAAGTTACATCGTGAATAAGCGGCATACTCATTCATGTTGACTTTGCCCAAAACTCTTGGCTCTTTTTTTGTATTGAAGACGTTCGATAACAATTTGCTGAGTGGTCTTCAGTATTAAATAAATAAATAAATATTCCGGGACATTGCACACAGCGCCATCTAGCCCCACACTAAGCAAACGCTTGTGTCGTGGGTACTAGGTAACGGATATAATACTCATATACTTTTCTATTGTAAATACATACTTAATATACATACAAACGACCAGACTCAGCACAAGTAATTATACATTTTAAATTTCATAAATACTTGTGTCAAGCGGGAATCGAACCCGCAACCCCTAGATTAGAAGGCAGAGCCACTACCAACTAAGCTAACAGGCCAGTCAATTGCCCTATATTTATATATTTTCGGTTTTTATACAAAACCTTGAGCCATCCATTTCAATTCAATGCATTCATTTGTTGTATTATTTCCTATATTTACGCTCAAAAATACTAACCAACTTTTACAACTACATCTTCCTACAAAACACAAATCACAAGACAATGAACCGAACGCCCTGAAAACTCCAAAGTACTGTAACGAAGTTTGAGTTACTCTCACAAACAAAAGAAACTTTGTTTTACACTGCACAATAGACCAGATACAACTTGTTAAACATTGAATGTACTATTTGTACAAAGTTTGTGACCTAATTTACTTATAGTTATTTTGCAGGATTTGTTTGTTTGTAAGACTAGCGATGCCTTGCGGTAAGGACATAAATCGGACTTATATCTAATTAATAATCTAATTTTAAAAATAAGGTTTGCCTTTATTTCTTTTTAATAAATTAAATAAGTTCATAGATGAAAAACACGTTCATTATATTCGTAGGGAAAAATAATGTCATATTTATTTTTATCGTTCATTATTACCTATTTGAATATGTGTATTTTTGACTGGCTTCTTAATAAAATAAATTTAAATATATTTAGCCTTTCAAATGCGTTTACCGAATTTCGTAATAAATATGCCACGGAATTCTCAATTCTTGTACTTATTTTTTTTTTAAAATGTACGTTAATATTGCCACATATACTAGCTAACTAAACTTCTAGATACATTGAATCAAATAAATGGGACCTAATTCTAGAAAATGGTTACATTGTACAACTGAAAAAGTATCAACAAATTCGCCGACAGCGCCTAATTTGTGAGTTCGCACGAACTATTGTGAATAGCACTCGACGTCGAGTCACGTAAATCTCAGTTAGCTACGACTCCGGAGTGGGCGTGTGATATAGCTGGAGTCATAGACAATGTTACCCTAACGCTTGATTGCCTTCTGTATAAAGTATTTTTTTTTTACATGAGATAGGTTCACGCTTGAATACAACTTGCCTGATGTTAAGCAACGTTATAATCTACGATCTAGCGCGCTTGCCTAGAAGAAACCGGTTTACTCTCGGCTAAAGTAAAAGAAAAAAGTAACTAGGATTTTAAAGACAAAAAAAAGAGTTTCTTTCTTTCTTCTTTCTTTCTTTAAATGCTTGATTGCCTTCTGTATAAAGTAACTAGGATTTTTGATAGTCTTCTGTATAAACACCGAACATAAAATTTGTAATGTGTGTAAGTATATATGTATTATATCGTCAAGCGTAAGCTTATTATGAGGCTAAATGGCGCTTGTGAGTATGTCCTGAAATATATGTATATTTTTTATCTATACTAATATTATAAAGCTGAAGAGTTTGTTCGTTTGTTGGAACGCGCTTATCTCAGGAACTACGTGCTAATTGAAAAAATCTTTTTGTGTTGGATCTATATAACATTACGCTGCAACTAATAGGAGCGAAGAAACAATGGAAAATGTGGAAAAAAACGGGGAAAATTATTCATCTTTGAGGGCTTCGGTTGCATATGTACCTAGGTATATAAAGCCATATAAAATTTATGAATGTGTCCTAACCAGTCACAACTCTCCTGTCGCAATGTTACCGGTTTGGAAGAATTATATTAAATGTAGTGGCAACGAGTCACATCCACATCTTATTTTGAACTTACATTTCGGTAGGTAAAAACTCGCCGTCTTATTACAAAACGTGGTTTAAATATTAGTCTAGAACTTTTATAAGAAAAAGTCATCACATACAAACACAGAGCTTTGAAGTCCATGCTTGTCTGGGGGGGCGCGCGCGGGGGCGATGTGGCCCGATCGTTGTTCTGTGCATACAAACAATCAAAATGTCCACTTCAAATTAAAACGCTGATTTATTATTGGCAACATTGTGACAATTTGATTATTTTATCAATTTTTAACAACCAAAACATACTGCATATTTTCAAACTTCTGGATTAATAGTTTAACTACGTTTAATAAGACCCTTGAAGTTTGTCATGTAGTAAAACTTGAGTTACAGGAATTTGTAGTGTAAGTACAAATGAGTAAGTAAGCTTAGAGATATATTTTGTAATCATGACTCGAAACGTTATCACTACCTACACCACGAATTCAATTCGTAAGCAGGACTCGAATATTTGCATATGCATGCCAAAAATTATAGCGTAATACACTCAAAAATAACAAAACATGCGTAATAGCTTTGATAAACGTAATTCGATTGAAATGTATTACCTATCTGTAATTATCCCCGGATTTACTCAATTTACACAGATTTTGGGTGTAGTAATGAAATTATGAATTAAACGTGAAATTCAATGAATAATGAACTTGACCTATTTCAACAAAACAAGGCTTGCATAGCTACAAACTATCAATGATACAATTTGAAAAAGTATAAATAAATAAATAATAATAAATATTCCGGGACATTGCACACAGCGCCATCTAGTATGATTGTAAACATTAAGTTATGGATTTTTAAAATAATAATTTATCTACCTACATTTTTATTGTACATACATCAACATGAAAACTATGCAGAGTTAAATAGGATCATATAAAATATAACGTTTTGGGTGGCCTTGCTACCCACCACATTCATTAATCTATACTAATATTATAAAGCTGAAGTCGCTGGCACAGCTAGTAGTAAATAATTGAATTGTATCTAAGTCAACCTGATTCATCATCATCAGCATCCATCTACAGCCCTTGTGATCCCACTGCTGGGTATAGGCCTCCCTTTGTATGTGCCATCTGCGTCGATCTTTACTTATATTAACCCAGATTCAATTGTTTCATGTTTCGTTTGTTTTTAGTAAAGTAACATTAATTCGTAGCAATCATTTTTTAAACGATATAAAGTTAAACATGTTTGTCAAAACCCTAAAATAACCACTAACTACTGGTTTAAAGTAAATTATACAATTTTATTGCCATTAACTAACTAATATTTCACAAGTATATACAAAAAAGACGGAACGGAAAAAAATATATTGAGTAACTTTGAACACTTCTCATGTTTTTTTTAAGATTATTGAAAAATAATGTATCGGCCTAATTATGTTGTATTGATTAATCAGTGTTTATCTGTACTAAAATTTAAAATAATTTTACTGAAAAGATGTAAACTACAAAATGAGGTTGAGTTAATGCCTATACAATCACCGTTGAAAGTTATCTTGACTTTTAGGTAACTTTTTATTTACTTTATTTTTTTTATTTACGGCAATAAATTCGTCTAGGGTAAGATCGAACTCTTATTCTGAATGAAAAATACATAGATCTGTCAAATTCAATCAACGTACGCAATTGTTTATTAATTAATATTCTTTGTATTATAATATTTTTGTGATTTTGAAACCTAAGGTGAGATTTTCTTTAAAAATAATTATGAACAATTTTAAGGTTAGGGAAAAGGTGTTTTAAGCGTAAACTACACATAGTTTACTTCTTCTTATCGATTGAGAGTGGCCAACTCTGGTGTCGAGATTTTATCAAGCCGACTTAAGGGCCTTGTATATAGTATGCTTATTTAGTGTGATTAATCCGTCCTGTGATTATGAATACGAATAAATTCAATTTTCAAATTAATCTCTGAATTTTTAATTTAACTTTTAACTTTAGTACTTTTAATCAAGTGTTTGTTTAAATAAAATAAATAAAAAAAAAATATTTTGGGACATTGCACACAGCGCCATCTAGCCCCACACTAAGCAAACGCTTGTGTCGTGGGTACTAGATAACGGATATAATACCTATATACTTTTCTTTTGTAAATACATACTTATTATACTTACAAACAACCAGACTCAACACAAGAAATTATACATTTTTAAAATGCATAAATACTTGTGTCAGGCGGGAATCGAACCCGTTTAACATAACAGATTAGATTATTTTAGTGAGAAAAAAATAACAACGTAATACTACTCTGAATAAAAGATATCAAATCGATGTTATGATTCTTAAGACAAAAGGTAATACGACGCTTATCTTGCTATGAAAGATAATGATTGTGGTAAAATTACTATAAACGTTTTAATCTTCTGGTTAAGAATTTTATAGTAGAATAGTGTATGTAAAAGAATTAATATGAGAGAGTGAGAGAATATGAAACTCTGATACCGAAAATTTTCAAACCTTTCGAAGTACCTCTGACGTAATAAAATTAATGCAGCATTTCTTCTTGTTATCGAAAAGATTGGCCAACTTTCGAGATGCTTCGAATTGATAGCAGAACACAATTTCTAGAAATTTCCTCTGTTTCTTTGTATGTCTGTCTGTCTCTGTTTATCTGTTTTAAACGCTTATCACGCAATAAACGGCTGAACGGACCATCATGGTTTTTGGTAGGTATGTGGGTAGTACGAGGTTTTAGTAGTGTCATAGGCTACTCTTTGTCCTAAAATAATGGCAGCGAAGCCGCGGGCGCCCACTAGTAAAAAATACATTAAAAAAAATCGACACAATACCAGACAACCAAAAACCCGTCAAGCGCACTCTTCAAAAAGAGTTTCAAAAAACCTTTTGTTTATCAAATTGACTGGCTTAGGAAAATAAAACGCATTTATCCCTTTAAATAAACAACAACCAGGCACAATAGAGGCATCTTCAATCTTTGTCGAAAATGACCTCTTTTTCATTTCCTCTGCGCTGTGTGAAAAATTAACTGAGGCTTGGGGTCTGTTGTAAAGTTGACTGGATAAGCCAATGACTTGTATTTTCCAGATATTATTATGTGAATTTGCACTCGCTCAACGGCGAAGGAAAACATCGTGAGGAAACCGACATGATTGACGACCACAATATCCGAGGACACATGTCTTCCTTGGAAGGACCTGGGCACCCACCACGATGTAGCTGTCTGAGAGAACTTCCCTAACGAATAAATTCATTCTGCGGGGGAGTCACGACCCCCAGTCATGAGGAAATACGACTCAAGAGAAAAAATATGTATCTAATGAAAGAGCTCTTCTAGTATTTTCAAAAGCTTCTGGGAGTCCATCTTTCTGCAAGAGTTGGGTGCTGTTGAGAACCGGTCTATACTTTGTTTGAGAAGTTATTTTTGTAAGGAAATTGCACGTCTGAGCTTGGAAAATTCATTGCATAGTATTTTAATTGAAGGTACACCAAAGAAAACATGTTGTTTTATGATAATATTAACGTCTACACAATTTTCAAAAAATAAGTTTAAATACATCATCCAGGAATCGATTTAGCCTTAGTATCAGTTAAATAGATTTCTCTTTGATTTTGTGTTTTCATAAAAAATGTTAGTATTCATTGGAATTTTATCAGATAAGTGGCTTTATATATCACAGAACTTCTGTGACTTAGACACATTAAATCCCAAGATAATTGGTAAAAAGATCTAGCGGTTTGAAAATCTTCAATCATATTTGAACATATTATCTCACCTTTACTCCAATAAAACTAGGAATATTCAGTATATTACACAAACATTGAAAATAAAACAGATTTCCATACAAAACTTCATAACAAGAATTTGTTCGCATGCACACGTCAAATTCAATCCGTTATAACTTTCCGCTGACAATTTAAAACATTTTTGTACGAATATGATACGCGGACGTTTTGCATTTCAGTTAGTTGGAAATGTTGATTTATGAAACTTGTTTACTAGGTTTTATTTGTACATGAAACCTGTAATTTGTATAGTAGCGAAATTTAAATTTTACTCGTAAATAACGCAGAACTAAAATCATAAGCTTATTTTTTTCAGTTGTGCTGATATCGTAGTACAATGGGCCTTATTACAAAACGTGGTTTAAATATTAGTCTAGACCAAGTTCGTTTTAGTTGTTCAAAAATTGTCTGTCTACTGTCATAATTATCAATCTGTCTAAATGTTAAATCAAAGTTTTAATTTGAAGTTGACATTTGATTGCTTGTATGTGATGTCTGAACAACAAGAACCCACTTTTTATTTTCAAAGTCCTGGACTAATATTTAAACCGCGTTTTGTAATAAGACGGCTAATGTTTATTTTTATGTACTGTAACCATCCCAGATTATAAGTTAGTTTCTGATATAATTTAGACGCACGGGGAATTGATAAATCAGTCAGTTCAATTGATAAGCACTACATATTCTTGACCAAAATCATCACTATACCTAAATACCTACTATAACATATGCAATTCATTTTCTTAAACGTGTACATCATCTTTCGTAGATGGACCTCGCCGATGATGATGATGATGATGATGGAATCAATTTCCTCAAAAATATATACAGAGTTGATGGCAGAATGTAGTTTTTTTTATATTATCTGTACAATCTTTTTCCACGACGTGACGTAAGCTATGCAACAAACTTCTCGAAAATTTGCATGTATATTGCTTGAGCGCGACTTTGCCCGTCCTTTTCGAACATGAATTTTAAAATTTTCGATTCGCTCCCGTGTCCAATATTGTGTTACAGCAACTTCTACTATTGTTTACATATACCTATAGGTATACCTAGTATATTTTGTATGAACTTTATATAATCGAATACAATGCAATATACCTTTATTGCACACCACATAAAATAAAAAAACGTAATAAAAGGAGTTAAACTATATATAAATGTAGAAGAAGGCGCCCTTATCACCTTGTGTGTTCTCTTCCAGGCAATTAGAATAGGTATGTGAAATGTAAAGAAAATGAACGTTTTCAAGTATTTCTATCATAATCGCGTAAATAAAAGAAAAATAGCCACGACTCATATCGAAGATTGATATAATAATGATTACTTCCATCCCCCTTGCTTAAAAAGTTGTCAAACGATGGAATTCCGCCATTATTGGAGAAGTAATCAATCGAAAAAAAAGGAAAAATATTGTCAAACGTTCCATAGAGCATCGAGTACTATCCACATGGCATTATAGCTTCCACTCGATAAAGCACTCGGAATTAGGATGTTACTACGACATGCTTTAGTTTCACGATTGGCCGCACACAGGTCGAGTGGCGCTAGTAGTAAACATACTATGGATGTATTGTTTTATTCGAATTTATAAAACTGGTAGAACTGGAGTTGTTGCTTTTGACGTACTACTTTCAAAAGGTTATGCGTTAGTATTTTTAATAAATAAATAAATAAAATAAATAAATAAATAGCCCGGGACATTGCACACAGCGCCATCTAGCCCCACATTAAGCAAACGCTTGTGTCGTGGGTACTAGATAACGAATATAATACTTATATTTTTTTTGTAAATACATACCTACTTATTATACATACAAACGACCAGACTCAACACAAGTTATTACAAATTTTAAAATTCATAAATACTTGTGTCACTCGGTAATCGAACCCACAACCCCTAGATTAGAAGGCAGAGCTACCAACTAAGCTAACGGGCCAGCCCCGAGCACCCGGGCGAGTCCCGAATATGATATGAGCTTTGCATTTTCCCATAAATTACCTGCGGTATAGCGATCATTTTTGTCTAGAATGGAGCCTACTACCAAGTAAGAACCAGTAAACTGATTTTTATAAATATTTTTTGAGTTGCTATTGTAGAAAAAAGAAACTATTGCATTTAAATGTTTATATTTTAATGTTTACAGTTTTACAGAAGGCAATACTACAAAGACTAAAGTATTAGTCAAATTACTGTTCACAGAAATTAACTCAACTGAACGTTAAGATTCAACGTAACGTACCTTGTTCTTTCAAATTAGTCTAACTGTAGACTTTTATTACATAATATAAAGACATATTCACAAGATTCACTTGTAACGAACTTTTACAAACTTAAGGTACTTATAAAATAGGTGGCGCCACACTATATGAAATATTCCAAAAGTTGTTATTACCTGTTATTAGTAAAGGGAGTGGAAGTTGGACAGTTTCACTTATTGCAAGGTCAAAGTTTTGACACACTAGTTTGTAGGATACGTGACCTTTGACTTAGATAAGTATGATGAAGTATGAGTTTTAGAATACTTAGTCCATTTATTTTATTTTGCGCGGGACAATGGAAAACCACCTTGTATAATAAAAAACTAAATAGTCTTACTTCTGCAATTCGATGTTCTGTTTTAAGAAATTGAATTAAATTAAACCATTGTTACAATAGGTATTATGACGTATTTATTAGTTTTTTTTTTAAGTAAAAAATTAATTAAGAAGTTAACTTTTAAGAAAGCCGTTACAAACGGATATGGTACGCCTTGCAAAGGTTACCTGTGATAGTGTGATATGCTTGGTATTAGATAGTAGATAAAATCTAAAATTCAATGCAGCTGAAAAATTAAGCCAAGATTTTTCGTAAGTACCAGTAGTATTTCAAATTTCATTTATTTTCATCTCAAGAAATGTAACATTGTGCTTTGTCAAATATAACTTAATTACTTAAAAGTTGAAGCCTTTTTTTTACATAATATAGGCTTACGCTTGACTACAACTTGCCTGATGTTAAGCAACGTTATAGTCTACGATCTAGCGCGCTTGCCTAGAAGAAAGCCATGTATATTTTACTATTTATAAAAAAGTTAATTATAAGCAGGATAAGAAGTTGACTTATTTAACAGGTTACAAGCTGTTTTATTCCCAATATTATGTATATTAATCTTCTTTATAAATAAAAATGAATTGTTGTTCGTTAGTCTGATTAAAACTCGAGAAAGGCTGAACGGATTTATCTTATCTTAGTCTTGAAATGTTCGTGGAGGTCTAGGGAAGGTTTAAAAGGAAAAAAAAACAAAAAAAAGAAATACAAAAGTTTAGGTCGCAGTACGAAGTCTGCCGGGACAGCTAGTTTGAAATTAAAACATTTCAACTTCGTTTTTACTTCTCTTTCCTTGTCAAACAAAATTAATCGCCACAAAAATCTAGAAGAAATATTAATCTCTCGCACGCGCGTCACATGTTATCTCAAATTTTCAATTTATTCTTTACGTATATGTTACCTACATCTCTTGCCAAAATGAAAATTTCGCCATCTCGACGTTTACTTTCAATCTCCAAAACTCACATTTATTTTCCAAAGATAAGAAAAGCGAATGTCTGCCAAAACGTAGCAAGTAATTGAAGACCATAAGTGTTTGCAAACGCTTTGGAAATGTTACTGTAAACAAATGTATGAGCAAAATTCTATTATTTGTTTGACAGAAAATCAGTATTTTTTAGCTAGGCTTTTCAATTGTCTCGTACTTTCTATTATGGCCTGATGTTTTGTTAAAAATAAAAAATGAATACCGTTTTCAAGTTACGAGCACAAGTTACTTTAAATGACAAGTTACCTTGACAAGCACTATTCGCAATGACAAGGGCTAGATGATGATTGGGTAATCGCGCATGATAGCTTAAACACCAGAAACACGGATAATGTAAAACTTCGTAAGATTATACACATTACATTCTATTTGAACGCTTTTTAAGTTCCACAATACGTTAAATTATAAATGCCAGCTATTGCTCTTGATGTACAGCAAATGTTAAACCAGGATAAAAGCCTTGAACAAAAATCTAAACACTATTCGGACACTCTCAAACAATCAGAAGATGAAGATCTATACAACTTGCATCCTACCTATATTTCCAAATCTATGTAGAAGCTGTACCGAGCACTTCTTGTGAATTATGTATTTCAACCAATTTACTTCACTCGAGGAGTCTCAAGGGAGAGAAGATAAATTGCATGCACAATGTATTCCTTCAAATTATCTCGACGCAGGTCAGGTGGGATCTTTGTTTATTTGCCAAACAATCTCGCTTTGAGTTCGGGGGAGTTTTTGTAGCATATTTCATACATTCGTCTCGTGTTAGTAGAAGGCAGCTCGATAATTCAAGCCGCACCCTGGTTTGATCTCAGTACTATGTAGTGGCATTCTTCAAGTGAAATATTGTACTCGGTTAGCGGTGAAGGAAATCATCGTAAGGAATACGATATGTTTGAAGAGTACAAAATCTGAAGACATAATATATTTCTTTATCAATTGTGTGAGAGAATAAAGACCTTCAGTTTTAAAGAATACGACTTAAAGACAAGTCAACATAGGTTTCATATTTACACATAAATATTGCGAGTGTGGCGCAGTGGTTCAAGTGTCTGCTTTTCATCCAGACGCACCCTGGTTCGAATCCAGCCCTACACCAATGACGGTGGATGTGTGGATTTGCACTCGCTTAAAGGTGAAGGAAATCATCGTGAGGAAACCGACATGTTTGAGGACCACAATATCCGAGGACATGTGTCTTCCGTGGAAGGACCGGGGCGACCACCACGATGTATCTGCCCAAGAAAACTCCCCTAGCGAATTATTTCTGCGGGCGAGTCACGACCCTCAGTCATGAGGAAATACGACTCAAAGAGAAAGAGGTTTCATATTTACTCATAAATATTATAAAAGCTAACCTCGCAATAGATTTAATTTATTTAAAGCATTTCCAGAACACATTAATCATCAAAAATGTATCTTCGGCTTAATATGAAATCTTCTTTCTAGGTCAGAAGAGAGTTAAACCTTACACATATGCTTACAATACGAGTATACATAAACTTATGTATATGTATAGCTACAAACGACAAATACTCATTTAGTTGTATCACATAACAATGCCGTGAAAAGGGATTTTTTGCAGAAATCTTTTCCTTTTCATATTTACGAGTGGAATTTTACGACGAAACCTATTCTTTTCGTTCTTGGTAGTTTCGCGGATGGTCCAAGTTACAAGATCTATCGTTTTAAAGTTAACTTGTCACAAAAGTGATGTCTTTGTATGAACCCAAATATGCCAATACTTATGTTTCAATTTTAATTTTATTGCTCGATGGGTGCCTGCATTATTGGTTTGCCTATTTACATTGAATAAAAATTAATTTAGATTTACTAGGAAAAACCTTTAACACTGGATATAATGCCTAGAAATAAATAAGAGCAATCTGAAAGACATGGCAGATAACAAATATTAGTAACAATACATTGTTTGCATTAGCTACTATTTTGTGTGTGCAATGCAGCAGAGTCCTGTCAAATCAATTTCACTCAATTATTTCAGTGAAATTAATTAATTTTCGTTTTATATACAAAGTGTGTCTAGAACTATGTTTTGCCCATTAAAGCGTGATAGTAAAAAGGACAACTGTCATCTTCATACATTTTACGTCATATTGCTTCTCATTATCATTTATCTTAGACTATAGTGGTGCTTAACATCAGGCAGGCTTTAGTCAAACGTAAGCCTATTTAATGTAAAAAAAAAACGTCATATTTTCGGAAAATATATGTAGTTGACAAGTTTCAAATTATCATGCTCTAATAGGCAAAACATCCTCCTCCTTGCGTCGTATTCCTCATATCTGAGGGTCGTGACTGACACCATCCATGATCCTGTCTCTAATGATCTTCCGCCACTTCTCGCTATCCTCAGCGTCATGCAGCGCTCCATACACTGATGTATCGAGTGCGGTACGAATTTGGTCGGACCAACGTGTCGGGCTGCGGCCACGGGATCTCCTGCCTTCGACTTTTCCAGTGACCATTAGCTTTTCCAGGTTTCCACCATCTTTCCTAGGGCAAAACATAATGTTAACATAAAAAAATATCTATATATTTAAAACTCAAAAGTGACTGACTGACTGACTGATATAGTGATCTATCAACACACAGCCCAAACCACTGGACGGATTGAGCGGAAATTTGGAATGAAGGTAGATTTTAAGATGTAAGCATCCGCTAAGAAAGGATTTTTGGAAATGCCACTTTTAAAGGGGTGAAATAGGGGATGCAAGTTTTACTTCTTAATGCGAGCGAAGCCGCGAGCACCCACTAGTCTTAGTATAAAATATTTAAATATTATAATCCGTTATCTTAGTACACAATATGACACAAGCGTTTGCTCAAATTTAGGCTAGATGATGCTGTGGGTATGGAATGTCCCTGAATATTGCCTGTTTATTGATTTACTAGCTTTTGTTCAGGGCTTGGCACGCATTTTTATACACATAAACATTCCTCTTGAAACAATCTATTAAAAAAATGCATCAAAATTCGTTGTGTACTTTTAAATATCTAAGCACACATACAGATATATAGGTAGATACAGACAAACGCGGGAAGGGACTTGAATTTATACAATGAAGTGATAGTGATGAATACTCTTACACTTACACCATCCAGTTACGTCACGTAAGTCATAAGAAGCGGGGTCCCGCATAAAATGTGCATTAGTCTGAACAAATAAACGCTCTTATCCCCGCATTGGGGCGGATTTGCGGCTCGCGTCATAAACTGTCTGTATTGTTGACTATTTCACCGGATTGCTACAATCTATACACGATCAAGGATGTAGTGATCGGATTTTAGATATAAAGTACTGGAAATTTTCCAGTCTTTTGTTAGCAACAACTTTCAAGCTCAGACTATACTTTAACGATATGATAGTCTATATGCTGTCTCTCTTGAGTCGTATTTCTCAATAACTGACGGTCGTGACTCCCCCGCAGAATTAATCCGTTAGGGGAGTTCTCCTGGGCCGATACATCGTGGTGGGTGCTCAGATCCTTCCACGAAAGACACGTCATGTCCTCGCCTATTTGTGGTCCTCAAACATGTCGGTTAGCTCGCGATGTTTTCCTTCACCGTACAACAAACGATTGCAAATCCACACATAACTTGAAAATATAGGTAAGTTATTGGTGAAAGGCTGGGTTCACACCAGGGTGCGTCTGCATGTAAAGCAGGCACTGGAGCCGCTAAGCTACACTCGCTTTACTTATGCTGTACGTGACTAAAAAGCCAGATACTTTTTTTTAGTTTCATAGTAATGCAACATCATCTAAATTATTTGTGGTGGTAATGGTAACTTAAATCATTAAAATTGTAAACACGATATAATTGCCGCTCAGTAATTCTTACAAAATAAATTTGTTTCTTTTTAAATATCTCTTTTTATATTTTTTAATGCATATAACAGTAACACTTAAAGCATTAGTAAAATGTTTGAAACAAAAATAATTACAGGATATCATCTTTTTTACGTTTTATAAACTACCCTCAAACTTGTCATATACAAACTAACACATTGTATCGCAATACATTGTTCACAAAACTTTACTTACGTCCCTATAACAGCCGTCGAAGCCTTCCCGACTTTATAAACAAAGCCAATTCCTTTAAAAGTTCACGATGTTAAAGCTCAGAATGCACAGATGGCGGTAGTGTCGCGTTTCAATAACATACCGTGTTGTTATCTCTCTAACCGATGTTTTCTTAAAAAGAGGTTATAATTTCTATATTTATGCATGTGGTATTGATAGAATTTCGTTATCTCTATTTATTTATTTCGATCGGGCTTTAACATTTATAATAAGCTAAGTATATTTAAAAATTAAAAAATGCCAATGTTCGTGAAAAACAAGCTTTACAACACATGCATTCTACCGTGTCTCACTTATGGGTGTCAAATTTGGCCTTCTACGAGCAAAAACAACCAAAAACTAGCAGTTTGCTTATTCGGAATAGAGAAGAGTGGAAGAGAAAGGGGGAGGCCTATGTCAAAGGACAACCTGACCAACAAACTGGTTGCTGATGAATCTGAATTAAGTTTTATTTATCATATTCTTATATTTTCTATGTTAGGGTAATAAGTTAAAACTGTAAAATTATGGTCAGAGAATAAAGGCTTTATTATTATTATTATTATTATAAGTATATTTAAATTTGGTTTGTAATCTTATGTAAAACATAAAACTAAATAGTTACTTATAAGGAATTGTCAGTACCAATACTGCTACTATAATTATGTGTGTGCGCGTGTGAGTGGTTATAAAACACGTAAATTTTTTGTTAACAATTAATTTGTGAATAATTATTTATTTATCCTTGTACATTGTAGAAATACATAGGCTATTAATGTACTTAAAATATTTGTGTATACCTTGTATGTACTTTTTGTTCAACCAGCGTGTTTGTATCAGTCTTTGGTTAAATCATTAAACAAAGAGTTTCTAACCACACAATAAACAAGGAAGTAAAAAGGTAAGCAACATAAAAGAGGCTGTCAGTCAGTGCCTAGCTTAAAACTTCGGGCGTCCGATCCGTCTTGCAACAAAAACAAATGTTGAGACGATAATTGACGGTTGTATCGTCGCGATTGATCGCCGTATTATCGAGAGACTGGCTTAAGACTCTTCTCTTGAAGAGTTGCAGAGATTTGGTTTTGAAGAGAATGGTAACATTATGTTGTATTGACTACTTACTAACGTTAGACTCTTCTCTTGAAAAGTTGCAGAGATTTGGTTTTGAAGAGAATGGTAACATTATGTTGTATTGACTACTTACTAACGTTAGACTCTTCTCTTGAAAAGTTGCAGAGATTTGTTTTTGAAGAGAATGGTAACATTATGTTGTATTGACTACTTACTAACGTTAGACTCTTCTCTTGAAAAGTTGCAGAGATTTGGTTTGAAGAGAATGGTAACATTATGTTGTATTGACTACTAACGTTGTGTTAATGTCACGAAAAATACATCTATGTACATGCATATGTATAACGATATTCTGATCTGTAACGTGTTTGTGTTTATACTAAACCTCTGCGCAGTTAATAGCATGTTTTATATGTGGATGTATTTTGCCAGCGATGATGTCACTGCGGTCAGTCCTTGGGTGGGTGACCAAATATTTGTATGCTTTTTTTTTTTGTTTTTTTACAAGAAATGGATTTGCACTTGACCTTAATTCGCCTGATGGTAAGCAATCATTACGGTCTAGGATGGAACGTGCTTACCCAGTAAGAACCGGTTCACTCTCGCTTTGAAGATCGCAAGGTTATATTCCGCGGGGAACAGGGAGTCAGGCAGGGAGTTCCACAATTTAGCAGTTCGCACTATAAAAGTGGAAGCAAAACGCTTAGTGCGAGTCTTGGGAACTTCCACCATAAACCGGTGACGACCTGCTGTACCCCTGCTCGTCCGGTGGTAAAAAGGGGCGGGCGGAATTAGATCGTGCAATTCCGCTGCACACTCTCCAAAGTGTAATCGATAGAAGATCGATAGACAGGCAACTTGAGGCATAGTTTGAGTTGGCACAGTATAATACTGTACTACATGTTTCAGACCACATTTATTATAATGCTAGTTACGGGTTGGTACTTAAACGCATGTTGCTATACTTATGATCATTTTTATATTTCTTTCGAGTAGATAAGTAATTTTCCACTCCCATTGTGGTTTAATTTGAAATTGTGGTTTAATTTTCCTTAAAGAATTACGAATAATATAGCCAGCGTTCATTACTGTAGCCACATTTTAATAATAATAATCCCTGAAACAGAAGGTTTTATGATCGCCATACAAGACCAAGTAATCAACACCAAAAACTACAAAAAATTCATATTCAAAGACCGAAGTATTCAAAGCGATAAATGCAGGAAATGTCACAGAGCATCAGAAACAATCCAACATATAACCAGCGCCTGCCCATCACTTACTCAGACTGATTACACCCATAGACACAACCAGATAGTTAACATTGTTCACCAAAAGTTAGCTCACAAACACAACCTTTTAAACACCAAAGCAGTCCCATACTATCAATACACACCAAAACCGGTCCTGGAGAACCAGCGGCATAAAATGTATTACGACAGAGCCATACTTACAGATCGAACTGTACATAATAACCGGCCAGATATAACTCTCATAGACAAAACAATCAAACAGACTTACCTGATTGATATTGCAGTTCCTAATACACATAACTTACAGAAGACAATTACAGATAAAATACATAAATACACAGAGCTGAAAGAAGAAATTATACGCCTTTGGAACATGAACAGGGTATCAATTGTGCCACTGGTGCTCTCCAGCACCGGAGTCATCCCAAAACACCTACTCCACTACCTGAAACAAATAGACCTAGACATAAACATTTACATGACGATGCAAAAAGCAGCAGTGTTGAATACTTGCAGGATCGTGAGGAAGTTCTTGCAGGACGATTTAGCTTCTGAAAATAACACTCAAAGTGATCTCCACTTGGCCTAGGCCCGTGGTTTTCATTTAAATGACCGAAATTCTTAAAATTTCGAGAAAAACAAACGTTTTTTAAAAAATAATAATAATAACTTTTTATTGCAGACACTGAGATCCATATCACACACAATCACAAACAGAGAATATAAATACAATATTATATAGAAAGGTACATTTTAAGTTGCAATTGCTACCCATCGTTCATATGTTGCAGACAGCAGCTGCCGGTCCATAAGGCTTCTGACAATCTTATTTTTACACGTATCAATTCTGAACATGAAGGATGCGATGCGTTTTCTTTGGATAGCGTTAAATGAGTCAACTCGCGAATTCGTGTACATTTCCGAGGCACTACAATACCACTTCAGGCCCATCAGGTGCCTGAAGACGTTGTTGTAGGCTACTCTTATTGCATTGTGCGACAATTTTAAATCATAGCTATTTCATAGCAAATTGGTGTCGAAACGTGAAAAGTGTATCACCGAAAAGAAACAATAAAATCCTTTCTTTTACTTTTCTTTTCTTTGGCTAGAACAAATGACTGCAGCGAGGCATCATCCTTCTAGGATATTGGCTCGATATAAAATTACTTGAACGCGCGTGCTCCGGGTTTTAACTGTGCGCTTTGCAATTTTATAATTTAAACCGGAGGGAGTGGCTAGCCATGTTGTGATTGAAAGTGATGCAGCTTTTTATCATTTGTAAGAAATTATTTTGAAATCTCGACAAAAATAATACAGGAACGTTTGTTAGATGTCGCTCATCGCTAATAAGATAAGTAATTTACAACTTTATTTAATGTATCGTAAATCGGTAAATCATACAAAGAATACAACAAAACAGTCCTCATCCAGTCGTATATTAAGTGCCACGCCTTGTATATTGAGCTAAACTAAAGTAAGTCCCGGCTGTTTGGTTAGTACTGCAGATGTAAAGCAATGTCAGAGGCCCTTAGGTCGGCTTGATAAACTCTCGACTGCAGAGTTGGCCACTCTCATTTGATAAGAAGAAGAAAAAGGAAGTAAGTGCCATCTTTTAGGAACAAAAGTGATTAAAATAAATTTTGTATTGATAAAATCGCTCAAAGCCTACAAAGGCAATATATAAAACTAGTTCTAATCTAGCATTACGTTTATATACTGCCAGTCGTTAAGCCATGTCAGAGGTCCTTAGGGCGGTTTGGAAACTCTTTCACCAGAACTAGCCGCTTTTATACAAACTTACTTTTTTACCTTCAAATCTACTAAAAAACATGGCTAGTAACGAGGAATGCAGTACTATTTGAGTACCTCTCAACCCCTTACGGCCCAAATAAACGAATACTTGCAATTAAAGTTTACGGGTTCGGAACTATTTGGTGGCCTTTTTTAGGGTTCGGCAAAGGGATTAGAGAACGAAAACGTGATCGGGATCCAGCATCCGTTTGATTTTAAATTCGATTTTAATCAGTTGAAATCCTTGGTTTACATTTGTGATGAAAACCGCAGGATTGGGTTAAGTTTGGTTGTAGTTGTAGTTTTCAGTGACTGGTGTTTATTTATTCATCAAAATAATTATTTTTACATGTTATCATCATGATTTATTTATTAAGATTGGCAAGCGAGCCAATTAATTAACCCAAAAGTTGTTTTTTTTTTCATAACATAATATAACATGCTCAACTTTTTAACACAGAGTTGCTCGTTCAAATATCGCGGTACTCGTAATGTGACTTGTGTGTAAGTAAAACCTGACATACCCTGCATGAATAGCAATTTAAGCATAACAGATTTAAAACTATTATGAAAAAGAATACAATCATGCTGAAATAATACTAGAAACCAGCCTCCTTATTCATCTTCCCAAAAAGCCCATCTCACACAAAACGAAAACAGCTGTCATAAACTTTTAATTACCTCGTGTCAAAAAATACCATCAAATGTTTACTATGAGACATAAACCGTCATACCGTCGGCTTGAATTGGTGCTCTTTTTAACGGCTCTTCACATAAAGTACGCCGTAAAGCAATGTCATCTGTTAGTACTTTCGTTAAGGTGACGTTTTGAGTAGTAGGCCAAGTGTTTTTGTGGCTTTTTTTAACTAAAATAGGTTTGCACTAGATCATATATTGCCTGATCAAAGAAAAAAGACTGGAACTCCATTTCCCTGATTGACAGGAACAAATTAGTTATTGATATAATTTTTTCCTGTATGAAATTAAATTCTTAACATCACTTATTTAAGAAAATTATCAGTTTTATGCACGTTAAAGGAGCTTATATAACAAAAAAATACAATTATTAATTGCTATTAGTATAATGATAAGAGATGGAATAAAACGGTTTAAAAAAAATAGGCTTCTTGAAAAGACAAAACGTTTCTGTTTCAGTATGATATAACAGTGAATATTAGGTAAAACTACATAATATATTATTTGATTTTGGATTTTTTTGATTTTGATGATATTTTGGCAAGTTATGGACAAAAAAAATAGTATTTATAGTTGACGTCAACATAACATCAACTTTTGATACTGTTTACTTGGTATGTAGTATATTGCATTCAAAAGATTTTACCCCTTTGTTGACCACATGACCATGCTTGTCAAACAAAGTCGCCTCAACAATAAGTTGAAAAGCGACCTTAACAGCCATTTATAAGACTGAATGGCCATGGCTACGTGAATACTAAATGAAAGGGACTTTTCTATAGAGTGCAAAATGGGTTCAAATGGGTTCAAAATGGCTGAAATAACATGTCAGTTGCACTTTGATTTCTATCCACGCGCCGACTGAAAGAGTTTACGAGTATAACTGACTTTGCATCGATAGAAAAGCTTTCAGTCCGTTTTGTACATAGTGCTTCCATTTTCTGAAGGACTTAGTTTTCAATAAAATGGAAGCTTAGTTGTTTTGTTGAGTTGCTTTGGTATGTGAGATGACTTTAATATTTTTTTTTCAGTTAACCCATCGTGTTCGTAAAAATATACGGGTTTCCAAATCTTTACATAATATATTTACTAGTTGTGTGATTTTATTAATTTGTGTAGTTGATCACTGTCTCAAATAAATGCAACATTGAATTTACACAACATTGTTAATCCTAACTCTAACTTACCTATATACTACATACATCCAAATCTATACAGCCATTTAGGTTTAAAGTAGTAACAAACGCACAAACGCACACGCAGAAATTTTACCTGTACAAAAAAAAGTGATATCTACTTGAGTGCCTTATATCAATTAAGTAAATTAAACTAAGATAGCGTCATATTGTGATACAACCTTACCTTATACCTTCATATAAATAAGTAATACAGCCAGCTGGAGGGTTACCGCAAGTAACGTCTGAAACCTTTATCCGAACTATCTGTAAATAGCGGCGGATACTGAGCCTGTAATCCCTTATTCTAAATACTCGGGTACGAGGATGAATGAATTGATGGATTGGATTTGTTAGGTACACTTAGGATGAAAATTTTTAAGAGTAATTATGACTAATTTAAATTGCAATTATCTTCCAGAAACAAGCGCTTTCGGAATTAATAAGTTTTGTTGTTATTTTTCACTGTTTTCTTTATTAATCGAAAAGTCATGGTATATTCAAAACTATACCAATTTAAAACCACAAAATAAAAAATAAAAATCATACACAGCACAGCACAGTTCAAAAAGTTTTTGATTTTAGAATAGTTATGTTATGTTAGTAAAAATAAAGATTTTAGTAAATTCTCAACCTCTTTCAACTCTTACACCTTTATTCATCCTCTCTGCAAACGTCTTGTCCCTGCGGCGTCCTTACAAGACCCCTTTTTATCAAAGCCGTCCCGATCGAGGCAAGAACTGATAAGCTCAGGTGAAACTGGCTAGGTTAGTTATATTGGATGAAGATTTGTATAGATGACATCTCATACAATAAATCTTAAAGTCTTAAATTAACAATTTTATATAATAATTATACAAAGTATTTTGATTAAATTTTCACGGATTTAATTTAATAATTTAAACTTTGTGACATAGATTTAATTGCTTGAGAATTTCTTTATGATATATAGTTGGAACTAACAATTAAACTTGTTATCCAAGTCTCAACAATTTGTGACCAGGAACTTAACATCCATGGATTGACTGCAACCAAAGATGCAAAAGGATGCAAGCCCACAATTTTCGCACAAAAAATGCATTATAATTATATATTTTAAATAACATTCACTTAACTAAGTAAGTAATAAAATATAAAATCAACAAAAAAGCAATAATATTACTATGAGTTTTCCATAAAATAAAATAGTCCATGTCGAATAACTATTACTCTCTAATACCTTCTAAGCAAAAACCGACATTGGTAGAAATTCCGTCTAGACACGTTTGTTTGCAAAGTCCTCTCAAGGTAATTCTGCATCATCATCATTTTCATCTGTTATCGACTCACTGCTGGGTATAAGTTACCTCCCCCTGGTACGACAGATATGGCTCTTAGGCTCGGAAAAGCATATGCTTTTATGTACATAAATTAATAAAAAATTAATTAATTATTATTATTTTTTATTTGGATAAAATTATTTTTATATGTGTCGGAGCGACCATCCGGGAGTCTCAATAACGACATCAGAATTAGGGCCTAAAGAAGGACATATTAATCAGCGCTAGTTATTAATTCTAACACATGTAAAGGGACAATTAATATCATGATTAATTTTGTTCCGAGTTTTCCAGAAAAATTGCTCACTTTTTCTTTTAAGGCGTTACATGGATTTATTAGAATAGTTTTAAGGAAACAACTAATAACAATTAAGCAATTGCTATAGAAACTTGTAACCTCGATATCAGAACCTACAATTCCCAGCCTCAAGACGATCATTAATTCCCATTACAATGCGTCACTACGTGCTATTTGTCTCGTCTAATAACAGTGTAATAGTACGTTCGTGTCGGCTACGGACAACGTTGGCGCACAGAATAAATTAGGCAGATGGACAACTATGGAACTTTTGAAATAATTCAATAAAAAACAACTTTATAAGTACGCCCTCTTAAGAAGAAATAGCAAGTAAGTAGTTCATATAGTGAAGATACTAAACCATATTGGTAAATTTTTGTTTATAGTTTTTCAGAAATATTGCTCACTTTTTTTCTTAAGGCGTTATAGCGATTTCCTTTAATCCTATTCAGGAAATATTAAACTTATTTCTGTAGCACCATACTTGCCTAAAAACAAAATAATTATGTTTGTACATCGATAATAATTATGTAAATCGATACATCAGAGGTATTCAGAATTCAGACAACAAACTATCAGAAAACTAATGTTATCCAATCCTGCACATACCAGGAGCTATTAATAATAACAAGAGTATATAATTTATCTGTGTAGCGAGTGTAGCTCAGCGGTCCCAGTGTCTGCTTTTCATCCAGACGCACCTTAGTTCACCAATGCCTTATATTTTTAAGTTTTGCGTGGATTTGAGGTTTGAGGACCACAATATCCGAGGACATGTGTGTTCCCTGGAAGGACCTGGGCACCCACCACGATTTATATGACCAAGAGAACTCTCCTAACGAATTAATACTGCGGGGGAGTCACGACCCTCAGTGATGAGGAAATACGACTCACAGACAGACAGAGTAGGTAACTAATATGTTATATTTTTGTTATGAGTTTTGTCAATCGTGTCATAATTATCTAAACTGTGTAGTATCTGATTATTTCTAATCTATCCTTCCAAATGTATATCAAGCTGATGTAATAATTATAAACTGAACTAACAATGGAGGAACGCGATAAGGCGACCAGATTGGCCTGATGAATGGACACTATAATGTTCATATTATTATAGTGAGTGTATTATACATGTTATACATTATATTATGACCTGAAGATGTATCATAGTTTGTGTTAATAGAATTAATCAGCCACATGGTACTTTATCAGATTTTCGACAGTCGCTTAGCCTAAGAAGCGTCCGTAGCTCAGCTAGCGGAGGTAATCGAATGCGAACACCAATGTTAAGCAAAGGTCGACGAGGTCAGTCCTTGGATGGGTGACTAAAAAGTGGCATTCCATTTTTGACACTTTCGTGGGTCGTATGACACGTTAAATTGTAGGTCCCGGCTGTTTGTCATAGTACGATAGTCGTTAAGCCATGTCAGAGACCTTTAGGGCGGCTTGATATACTTTCCACACCATAGTCGGCCACTCTCATTCGATAAGAAGAAGATCGCTTAGCCATGTCAGATGCCCTTAGTGCGGTTTGAAAACTTGATATTAAAGTTGAGCTCTCTCATACGAACTTCTTACAAATAGTTATTTTAATTATTAGAAAATTGTGGACATCCAATCTTTATGACGTCATTTTTATCTGAGGTCCGTCGCTTAGTAGTGATGTAAAAGCAAAACTAAACTGAATGATGAACGCGCTTTGCTCTTCTCTTCACTAAATATAATTAAAGAAACAGTACGTAACATTCGCAATTACCTACCTTTTAAGTTTTTAACCTCACCCCACAAGCCTTTGTCATAGCTTAGCCTACAAATCAAACTGTATAATTCAAACTACCAGCTTACATGCTGCTCAACGAATTCATTAATTCCGAATACCAAATTCTCGAAATGATTGGCTACAAACACTCCCCGATGCAAATACACGGCGTAATTCGAAACCATTTACGTTTACCATTGACGTAATTCACTTGTGTATGCTGTAAGTCAGTATTGCAACTTCTGATTTCCTCGCGCTTCGGAAAATACATTAAACCTTCAGTAAACATCATTGTGGAAGGGTAAAAGTGTAAAAAGTACTAATGTTGGTTATAAATCGTAAAATCTGCAGACGAAATTCATATCTTCTCAGGGATATCTGAGATATACCTTACATACATACATACATAAAAAGACCTAAAATGATTTATGAATAAATGCCTAAAAAGACTATCATAATGAAATTTTATGAAATCTGTTTAACAAACAACAGAGTGGAATCGATAACTTTATTAAGGAGGAGGGTAAAAAGAAGAACCTTACTGGAGTTTATATTTTACCGCCATATTTTATCAAGCCACATCAATTAATAAAAAATCGTACATGTTGAAACAAAAAAAACCTGTCTATTCGCTAACCTGAAATTCTTGTACTGCATTACACAGCTAACATTCATAATACATCTAATGAACCCCTTAATACTATTAATTATAAATCGATCGATGGTCTCCGGAGTATGCATCAGAGAGGCTTGGTCTGTGGTTACGCATACTTATCATAATTATATCTTACTGTCAGCTGAATTATTATCTGAGGATTTACTAGTAAAAGTTAAGATTTATTAGACATTATCATTTTGAAATTATCTAAGTATAGAAAAGATTTTCATGTCAGGTAACAGGTACTGATATAAAACTTAATCTTAAGAATTAAATGAATATGTTTTATTTTAATATTTTTATTTTAACAATTAGTTATTAGTATTTTAAACGTTGATTAATGTTTATGTGAATAAAATGAAAAACATTTTCAAATTTTCTTGATAGTTGTTAAAATACATACCTGACTACAAAATCCATTAATCTTATTTCAGAAGTTTTGAGTCAGCTTTTAGGCTATTTTTCTTCCATTTTTGCCGTGAATAGACATGTTACTTTTATAAGCAAAAAAGTCATGAATAAGGTCATGTCACTAACATTAAGGTTAGATTTTTTTATGCTGAAAATGCTGTTTTTGTCACAATCAGAAAAAGTTTTAGATTTTATATGTTTTCATTCATATAAAAATCCATCCACGTAAAAAAAAACACTTTTATATACTTTCACAATTTTACTGCCGATCACAGTTTAAATTCAAAGTGCCTTTACAATTATCTTGAAATTAAAGTGTTGGTTAAAGTTGTCCCAGAGCGAGTTTTGTGGACACTGGATAAATGAATCGTGGTGTGGAGTCAAACCCTGCGGATTGTTCTTCGGTTTTAAATGTAGGAGGTATGAAAAGGTGGACGAAGCTTTAAAACATTTTATCTACACTAATGTTGTAACATTCTACTTATGTTTTCAATACTTGACTTATAATTACTACTGTTATAGCGCAGACAACAAAACACTCAATATAAGCAATTTCACATGATGGTATAAATATCCACATCGATAATCGATCGTAATATCTCATTATAACATCAATAAAACGCGACCAACCTGATTTGCAGGGCCAATCAGGTTGGTCGCGTTTTATTGATGCGCGCATAGCTGCGCTCTCATTGGTTAGATTTTAATGGCGGCAAAATTACTGTGACAATACACGTACGCGTGAATTTAATTTAATAAATTAAAAGCTAAAAATTGATAGCGAATTAGTGAAGATAAAGTAGTGTATGCAACTGCATATAACACGGGTATTAAAACACTCGTTACTATTATGAAACTCGCTGCGCTCGTTTCATAAACTCACACTCGTGTTTTAGTACCCTTCATTATATGACAGTTGCATAAACTCCTATTATGTAAATATTAAAATTATAAACAGTAGTTTAAACACTTTTGACAAAAGTGTCAACGTCACAATGACATAGGGACGTAGAATGTTATGGATAAAAAAACATCAAATTATAAAAAACTTATTTTTCAATAAACATAAACATTGTCCCATATTACAACTGAACTTACTAATTTTGTTGTATTAAAATGTGTGTGTGTCAGAATATGACCGTAGGGCTCATTTGCACAATGGTATTGATACGCAATTACCTTAATCAATAAACTAATTAAGCTGATTTAACACCATAAGAACAATAAATAGCAAAATGTGCGGGTTTATCGTTTGCAGTTGATTTTTCAACTTTTTGAAGCACCTGTAGCTCAGCTAACGCAGGCAATCGCATGCGATTACCAAAGTTAAGCAAAGGTCGACGCGGTCAGTTCTTGAATGGGTGACCGAAAAGTGGCATTCCATTTTGGGCGCTTCTGTGGGTCGGACGACACGTTAAATTGTAGGTCCCGGCCATTTGTCTTATGGCAGTCGTTAAGCTATGTCAGAGGCCCTTCGGGCGGTTTGAAAACTCTGTGAAAACACCAAAGTCGGCCACTCTCATTCGATAAGAAGAACTTTTAAGTTCTAATAAATATGAAATTGAATAGTGCTTACCTTAGCGTCTGTGCTACTTTCCCACACAATCTATCTATTATAAACTCCCAAACATCCCTTCTATAGTCTACTATCTAGGTTAGTGAGTTAATGAGAGTGCTTTATTTTGGTTTGCGTTTGCAGGTGGCAAGGAGAGTCAAGGGCAGAGAGGACCTTGGCATTAAGATAAGGATAAAGCTGTGTGGTGATGGTTTGAGAATGGGGCAAAGGGAAACATATACTACATTTCCCTTTTAATTGTTATTTTTATAGTTAACTAGCGGACCCGACAGACTTCGTCCTGTCTGTTGACTCTTTTACTCTTTAGTTAGTTAGAAAACGTTTGTATTGGAAAAAGAAAAGGGCGGTTTTTAAGGATTTTCCGGCAATTTTTCGAATTTTTCTCGCCGTAAAAACCATCTTTGAACTTCAACAAATATTAAAAAAAAAGAATTGGCCAAATCGGTCCAGCCGTTATTGAGTTATGCGCTTACCAACACATTTTGTGATTCATTTTTATATATAAGAAGATTTGCTTAAATTACATACAACTGTACCATTAATTTTACGATTTTTTAAACACATATATATTAACTGATATGAGACTTTTTTTTTTTTTTTTAATAAATAAAAATAAAGCTATTGTTAATAAAGCTATTTTCACTGTCGATAAAAAAAAAATAATTTGAGACTAGTTCTCAAACGAAAATGCCATATAGTGTCTGACCATATCTGGATCTCTTTGTTGCCCGAAATAAAAGCATTATACTACGACGACGTTACATGCTCGAGATTTCTATGTAGTCTCATTTATGTATGTACTAGGCGTCACACTTTTTATAGCTGTGAAAATAAAAATACAAAAAAAAAACTTTTGAACAAATTAATGTCACTGTCAATGACGCGCCTGTAGCGCCGTCCTCCTGTCAAACCTCATTCATTTCTTGTGTGCGGGCGTAGCAACATCATAAATTTCGTTGAATTTTACAATTTGAATTTTTTGCGGAAAAAAGTGTTTATTTCAAGTGTTCAAGTGGTAAATTAGGAAAAGGAGCATCGGAATTTTAAAATAACGTCGAAAATTCGACGTTTGGTACAAAAACTAAGCAATTCATCAACCAGCCAAAGGATAAAGGTTAGTGCAACTACTAACTTACCAAAGCAATCTTACTGCATTTATTCATCATCGATTTTAATTTTCTTAGTATAATTTTATATATTTTATAAAACTATACCGAATAGATCGTAAATATAGATTTTTTTTTCAACAAATGATATAACGATATTTTTTTGAAATAACTACATTTTTGTCATGTAGATCGGAAACATGACTTTTCTAGCAATGTTTCTGTAACGATCTTTTTTCGATGTACCGATATTTGTTGTTTTTGTTACAAATAAAATACAACAAAATATGAATTTATTTATTACCATTTTCTTACATACATTGTTCTACAGTTTATTCAATGTAAAAAGAACTAGATTTTCTGACCTATAACGGTTATTTTGTTTGTGATTCATATTTATTTGAGCACGGTTGATAACAAACTAGTCTAGTGGCATAACGTGATTATGTACCTATACAATGACTTTAAAAGTGTACTGCTTCATAGGAAATTAGCAAATGTTCAGTTTAGTGGAATACAATACCAACATACGATAAATGTATATATTGGGCGTTGAATAAAGCACGATTGATAAAGAGTTAGTCTAGTGGCGTAACGCGATTACGTACAATGACTTTAAAAGTGTTACTGCTTTATAGCAAATAAACAATTATTCAATTGAGTGGCATACATTACCTATATTCAATGTACATTGAGGCGTTATACTCCGTGGCATTAGAGCGCGGTTGATAACGAATTAGTCTTGGGGCGTAACGTGATTACGTACAATGATTTTAAAAGTGTTACTGCTTTATAGCAAAGTAACAATCAATAAATTTAGTGGCATAAAGTACCTATATTCAATGTACCCTCGTTATACTCCGTGACATTAGAGCGCGGTTGATAACGAACTAGTCTAGTGGCGTAACGTGAGTACGTACAATGACTTTAAAAGTGTTTCTGCTTCGTAGCAAATTTACAAAATATTCAATTTAATGGCAAATAGTGCATCCAATGTACCTACATTGAAGTGTTATACTCCGGGACATTGGAGCCCGGTTGATAACGAATTAGTCTAGTGGCGTAACGTGATTACGTACAATGACTTGAAAATGTTAATGCTTATGACAAATTGTCAAATATACAGCCCATTTACTCACAGCACTTTAAATCTCTTCGCATGTAACGTCGTCTCGTATAATTATGGTCGAACTTCACTTAAGGTAAGTTCGTTTAACCATTAATTTTATTTTATTTTAAATACATTTACCATCTTAGTATGGCGCATATGTTCATTTAAAAAGTTAAAGATAATCATATAGTTGTTCGCCTTTATAAAAAAAATACTTAACTTATTAGTAACAATGTGTATTAATATTTTAACTAAACGGTTTTCACTCACGTATAATTTGTGTATGTTGTTTACGCGTTTGGGATAAACACAAACAAACATCCGAAACGCGTAAGCAACATACACGAATTATACGTGAGTGAAAACCGTTTAGTTAACATATTGATAAAATGTCTAACGAAAGTTTTTAATATTAAAATAACAATGCATTTTGCAATATTGTACGATTCCATAAAAATAATCTTAACTTATTTTATGCAATATTATATGTATACGTGATATTATACATTATATACATACCTATGTAAATCTACAACAAAAAAGCCTGCCATCCACGCACAGACAAGCCCCGATCAATACGTCCAAATAAAAGCCATCTGTACATTTCCCGAAGCTATTAACATTGCTGTAATCCCACAAGATTACTGCTCAATAAAACGCGTGTCGTGTGAGATAAGCAACGATATCTTAATTTGTTGACGTCACATTATGGCTATCAATATCTACTGTGTAGTATTATAAATAATTTATCTTTAAAAAAGCAGACACAAATGCTCAAAACAAGCAATACAGGTATTAACAGTACTTGGTATTTAAGCAATGTGATCGGGTTGTAATTTTTGGTGAATTTAATAGTTTTATCATTAATACCTATTCTGTGGTTTTATCCCAAAAACTCCACTCAATAAAACTTCACTCTTCAGACTATTCGATGCAGGAATATTATTTTATCAATTACTCAAGAATAATAAATGTTTATAATGAAATCCCTGTCAAATCCAAGCAAAAAATAAATCAACGAATGAAATGAAAAAAAAAACAATAAGAAAAGACAGATAGTAGTCTTAGGCTTATTTTCCTACCTGAGCACATATACTACGTACAACATACATGTATGTTTGTACATATGTACAATACAAGGATGTACGGGGATGTTCAATCACATACGTAGGTGGTTCTATTGTGCAGCAGAAGGATAACTACTGCTGTTTCTATAGGTTTGTAACTGACTGGACAATTCGTTATTTGATATTCATTAAATTAGTTAAGTGAGTTGACAGAGTAAGTAAATCTAATCTATGTTTAGTTTTTCTTCCCTTGTTTTTATATTTTATTATTGTAAATAAAGTAACTGATAAAAAAAAAAGTAAATCTAATTGTTCAATTCTCATTACATTTTCTCTCAGCCCTTTAATTGTTGGGATGAGTGATTCGGAGATGGAATTGCTATCGCAGAATCTTTAGTTTCTCAGATATCAAATGGCTAAATCTTGTAAAAGGTTTTACCTACAATATATTTAAACTAATACCAATTCCAATAATCTCTTTTTAACGCCATTCACGATCATAGCAAATTCTTATGTAACTTAACATGTTATACAAAAACTTAAGAACTTTTTATGGAAATAGACATAGAAACTAATCTGAATAGATTAACTAACCTTACAAAGATATATTATATATTATAGCTATTAGATAACTGAAAGTAGCTTTGCAGATTGGTTAACATTACCTACTGCGTTCCTTATTCTAGCATGTTCCGCGCGTTTGTCCCTTGGCGATATAGCGTGATTGGATTATGTCTGTACCGATATTTTCGGCACAGAATAATACAAAGTAGGTATTTGTCAGTCGAATGTAGGTTCATACAATGTTAGAACAGTTTTGCAATACAGTTTGAATAGACTTATAATTTACTAGTGGATGCTCGCGGCTTCACTCGTATTTAGAAGTAAAATTTGCACCCCCTATTTCACCCCTTTAAAAGTGGCATTTCCAAAAATTCTTTCTTAGCGGATGCCTTTGTCATAACATCTACCTTCATTCCAAATTTCGGCCACGGTTCGGTTTTTCGTTGATAGATCACTATATCAGTCAGTCAGTCAGTCACCTGTGAGTTTTTATTTAAAATATATTAAACTGTCTATCTAATTAGAACTATGAATTTAACTTTTAGTTTTTATACCAATCATTGATTGGGTTATTATTTTAGTTCCATAATTCATATTCTTTATTACTGCGAGTCATGATTAAGTTCTCATAGGCAAACAAATACAGAATACTCTATCTACTTAGTAGACGAGTACTTTAAATCAGCATACTAAAATATACAATATTATATCACATTTCAACCTGTAAATTGACATATATATTTTTTTGTTTACTCCTTTTTTGACCCAGGAAAACCTTTGAAAGGTACCACTCAACCCCGGGGAGGGCAAGTGGTTATGTGGGAGTCTCCGCCAGAAGGGCAGCATATCCACTAACAACCTGGGGTGTTCCACTTCTGCATCGCGATCAGGGCCCCGAGAGTGCGATGCATGCGTCTGCAACCCTGGCTGCGTCCGCAGCCCTGGCTTTTTTTGTTTACCTATACTGTCCCACTTATGGGCAAAGGTCTCCCCCAAATAAAATTGAGATATATTGATACATTATTTGTATATGTACACCGTGGTCGGTACCTACGTTCTTCCACTAGGATTTCATGATTCTCAAACAGGTCGGTTTCCTCGTGATGTTATCTGCAACAATTGAGTGAAAGACAAAACAAATAAGTAACTTAAAGTATAGTACTATTGATATTGATTGGTGTTGAACCAGGGTGCGTCAAAATATTACACAGACACTACAACCAGTGAGTCAACAATCTTACTAACACTTTCGAGATAATTAACAAACATTTTTTTTTACATTAGATAGGCTTACTCTTGACAACAACTTGCCTGATGTTAAGCAACGTCATTATCTACGATCAAGCGCGCTTGCCTAGAAGAGACCGGTTTACTCTCGAATTTTGACTAAATAGCAATAAATCTTATTCCAGAAACAAAACAAAGCGCAAACCTCAGTCATGTTCTGAGAACTTGTAAACTTTTGTAAAATATGCGCGCACGTGCCCTGTGTTTCTATGAGACGGAATAAATAAACTAATACCTACTGAGAAACTACTGAGTTTATACAAGAAAGTAGTGGGGAAGTTAAAATAGTTCATTGTTGATTTTAATAGACTTTAGGTAACAATAGTCGCCTTATTATTGCTAGTTATAAACGTAGTCCTTTTGCTTAAGCCTACGTAGCCTATGTTTTCATTCCAAAGTGTCGTCATTTCAGTATGTTTATTGTGTTACTAGTGAACGCCCGTGGCGTCGCTCGCATTATTTCAGGATAAAAAGTAGCGTATGGCACTCCTGAGACCTCATACTACCTACATACCAAAAATAATTATGATCCGTCCAGTCGTTTTTGCGTGATGATCGTTTAAATAAACAGACAAACAGATAAACAGAGATACAGATAAACTTTCTAGAAATTGTTGGAACGTGTTCTGCTATCAATTCGAAGTATCTCCAAACACTTGTGTTGTACTAGTTATATACATAAGTTATGTTTTAATACTTTCAAACATTGAAAAATTTTATATCAAAAATGTGCATTTGAGTATGTTCCTTTTTGGAATAATTTATTTCCTTTCCTTATTTCCTTTATGATGGATATGTACGTTATAAAATATGATTATTCTTGTATATAACAGAAAGTTCTTTGCAAGGCTATTTCTAGGTTTATTATATTAGGAGTAGAAAATGTCACAGACTGGCTTTTACAGTGGTTACATAAATGTGTGGTCTATTTCAAGACAATTTCAAGATTAGGTTTTTTGTTTCTGAATGTTTTTATGCTGGTTACAACAGTAATGTAGTTTTTGTACAGTAATTAAAGTTTAGTTAACATATTGATAAAATGTCTCACGAAAGTTTTAATATTAAAATAGTAATTTAAGAGTATATTACTAACTAAAGTTGAAGTAATTTCTAGGTTTCTTCTTTGCAAGCGTGCTAGATCGTAGACTACAACGTTGCTTAACATCAGGCGAGATCTAGTCAAGCGTGAGCGTACAAAGTTTTAAAAAAAATTCATTTTACATACACATATTTTCAAATCATAGCAATATACGAGTATAAAGTAAACAAAAAGATTAAGAAATGTTTATGCGCACGATGAAGTTTTAAATAGAGCATGTTTAGTGATAAAAATTTAAAATAATACAAACATCTTAACCTATTGGTATGCAAATATACCCACCGTCTACAAAAAAGCTTAAAATATTTCTTTTAGTTGTAAATGTTCTTAGTATAGTAAAATGTAGATATTATTGTTTTATTAAACCCTTTAATTAAACGTGAACGAGGTATCAAAGTATTTACAAAAGGGTAGAATACGGTCCCACAAGCACTTATAATCAAATGGAAAAAAATAGAAGCATAAGTAAATAAACGCTTTCCCATATGCAATTTTTCCCTTCAAACCTAATAAAAAATGGAATTGAGAGTAAAAATCTAAACCAAAAGCCAGATTTCCATAGAGCTATAAAAGCACAGAGGTGGAACGTAAATGTTGAGATTGGTGTCGGTGTAATACGTAAAATAAACCAATATGGCCGACACGGTTGCTTATGGAAAATATCAGATTTCATATTTATGCAGATTTTGTTCTATTTTTACAGAACTGTATGAGAGTTTGTTTTTTGTTCTGATAACTTGTTTTCTTATAAACCGCTTGTTTTTTTTAACCTATCGCTAAAACTACTAATATATTGTTTTTAAAAATCAACGTTTCTCATTATTATATCTTTAGCAAAGTTCCTCCCGCCTCTAATAATATGCAATGGTAACTCAAATTTTAGTGATAAAACAGATATTTTTAGCATATAACACACCTAACAAAATAAGTAGAAATATATTCTAGTTTTCAATGCAACGCAAGCCTATGAACTCACATAATGTTCTACTAACAAGTTATCAAAAGAAACTACCCTAGTAAGTCTAAACTTCATTCTATACCCTCACATAAGCCACTGTTAAAACTTCTCCCGTATCTTGTTTGACAAACTATTCAGCAGAAATATCAAAAAGTTTCCGAACTAAATATGTTATTCTCTATATTGACTTTACATAAAAAACTTAATAGAAACTTTAGTTTTCCGATGAAGTTGGTAACGGGAAATAGTTTTATGACAAACTATAAAACTGCAGCATAAAATTGACGATATTAAATTAAGTTTTAAAAGTTTTTAGGTGGTCGTAAAATAAGGATTTATTGAGTGGATGGGTAAGAATTATGACTTCACTTCTTATGGTGGAAATGAAACATGAAAGTATTATTTACTTACCTGTACTTAATAATTGGTATATCTCATATTTATAACGTATCTTTAAAAACAACTTTGCTCAATAACGTTTAATTATAAATCAATCGTGTATCACAATAATTACGCAAAACAGCATTTCATATTCCTTTTCTCTCGCCCCCCTATTTTAAAACTACATTTTTAAATCTCCTTAACATCAAATTAGCAATGTTAATTTAAATCAGCTCGCAATTCATTTCATGCTGATTCGTCCACTGTTCCATTGAATTCAATAAATCCTGGTAAAGATGTCGAATCGCATTAATCGTCAGAACAAAGATATTCCAGTTGGGCTACTGAGAGATGTTATGGTTATATTATTTGGGAATATGTTCGTCATATATAAATCCTCTAAAATTAAATAACTATAATAACATTACGAGATAATAGTGTTATTTGTGAAAACTGTATAAATTAGTATAAAAAAATAATTTGAACACTATTTATGGTTGTTTTGAGATAAAAAGAAGCATATTATGTCACTTTTAGAATCTTATAAACCAAAGAGCATAGTTCTGATTATATACAAACTTATTTTGATTAATTTTTTGATTCGTAACTTTCAATAGTGATTAAAATTTAATGAAAAAAGACCGTAAAAATGTTTGTTAAATATTGAAGAAAATAAATTATACCTTGGAATACAAACAATTACTCAATATCAAAATATTTTCTGGTAACTTTATATTTAAAAGTAAGTTTAACCTGACGTATTGAAACAAAAGTTTCATTATGAGACCGTATCAAAACCACCATGATTGGATACTTTATGTGAAGTTAATACTTAGTCCGTAGTAATCCCTCACCAATTCCGATGTCTATGAGGAATAGAGGAAGTCCTTTTCATATTCAGATTATGATTTGCAGCAATTGGAATTAATTTCCGTGTTATTAGGACGTCTTTGATATCGAACAGACGGGGGGGATTGGGAAGTTTGAACGTGATAGAAAATTATGTAGGAGTTTTAGAAAATCTTTATTTGATGGTAGGGATGTAGGAGGAAATAATTATGTTTCTTCCTTAAAATATAAATTGGATAAAAAGTAAGATATTTGCATGGCTGATGTAAAACTTCAACAATGAACGATATTTGATGAAGAATAATTCAACTCTTAAAATCAAAGTTATGACCGTTCTTAATCTGAAGTGAGATGGTAAAAATGCAATGTTAACTAGCTTAATTAAAAAATATATAGGTTTTTCATTTTTTAATAAAAGGATTTTTTGACAATGTTTTTTTATTAAAAGTTATAAAATATAATTTTTCGAAGGTTAATAAATTGCTCGTTTCTTGTTACAGCTCTGAAATGAAACGCTCCATAAATATTTTATTTCAAACCCCCTGATTCCACCACTCTCCATTACGCCGTGACCTGTCAATTTATTAAAAAAACAACAATCTGTCAATCCTTAAAAAGCGACCTGTCAATTTATAAAGAGCAACCTGTCAATTTATTCAGAGCAACCTGTCAATTTATTCAGAGCAACTGGGCAATTAAAAAAAAAAATGCTTCAGTTTTAAAGCTAACATAATACAGCTCCGCAAAGTGTGCCGTCCAAAAGCGCTTTTAAGCGCTAATGGCTCTTTTCCACTTTACCTGCATTATTTAGCGCGGCCAACCGGAAAACAGATATAAATGACACACTTTGCGGGATTCTCCGCTCCGAACGCGCAGCACTTGGGACATTTTCGCGGAAAACGGACTAGGGTAGATTCTGGTAATGTTTACACACTTTCGTCAGATGACTTGAAGAGAGTCTGAGTCACGTTTGACACGTGAAGACACGTTTTATATTTGAAAAGATAGTCTAGTGACTTTTCTAACCTATCATCTAAATATGTAAAAGTCAAAGGTGACTGACTAACTGACTGGACTGACTATCTGACATAGTGATCTATCAACGCACAGCTCAAATTACTGGACGGATTGAGCTGAAATTTGGAATGAAGGTAGATGTTATGACGTATGCATTCGCTAAGAAAGGGTTTATGGAAATGCCACTTTTAAAGCGAAGCCGCGGGCACCCACTAGTATTTTATAAAAATAATTGTTTTGCCAGTCAAGACATATGATTTCCTTTTCTTCATGTATTAATAGCTGATATTGAGTGTATTAGCATTTCATTATTACAGTTTTTTTTTTTAATTAAATTGCAATTATGATGTCAAGAAAAAGCACGGTGTGGTCTATCGGACATTGCATGTCGTTATATAGATTACCAAAAAATTATCAAACAAGATATACACTCAACTTGAAAACTTTTTACAGTTCCCGTGGAAACTTCGATACGGCAAACAAAAGTCGCAGTTAAAATTTGTCGCAGTTTCTGTTAAAATCCCAATCGCAACTATCGAAGACCTACCTTGCTCAAAAATACCCCGATCCCGTTCGTGTCGCAAGTGAGTCGGAAAGCTGACGATGATTTCATGCTCGTTGGCGCTCAATTGTTTTTGTTTTTATAGTTCTGCTTCAGGTGATTATTTCTGATAGCGTAGTTAAGTTGAGAGTGTAGGCGGGTCTTGATGTTTTGATACAAATATACAGTTTTTTTTTTGTAGGACAGAAATGGTAAATATTTTTTCGCCGTTTGCGTTTGGCTACAGCTGGCCTGATATTAAACACGCTTACCTAGAAATAAACTACCTATTAACTCTAGATTAGAAGATAAAGAATTAGAAAATTAGAAGGTAACCCATGGATTGTACTTAGTTCACGGGAAACGCAACTTTGGTAAAGTGATACATATTTGATAAGTTGATATTGAATGTTTAAAGTGATGAAATGAGGTATTTTCAATTACTTACTATCAAAATGATATAATCCTTATAGAAAATTCAAACTCCCAAGTTTATGTCAATATGTTTTTAGCAAACGTAGTAACGATTTTTATTTTGTGCTTAAAACAGGTTAACATAAATCAACAGACATACTTTCAATTAATAAAAATGTATATGATTAATGTAATAGGTATGTACTTAATATGTATGTATGTAGGTATATGGTACCAATAAATTTTTCGATACACATGATTTATACTGGATCTGATTTTAATAGCCATTGCCTGTTTCTATATATATTCTAGTATTAAACGGAGTGTACATAAATTTAAATCCTCTTATGAGACTTTTATGGTCTAGTTTAGGTTATTGCGTACTTAGACTAGCTTAACGATTTATAATAAATTAATAAGGCCGCCACTTGTGGCACTAGTATAAGTTTTTTTTTTTTCTTTGTAATTATTATCGTGTGTTGCAATAAAGAATTTTCTATCTATCTATCTATCTATAATATATGTAGTACTACATAAAAATAAGCCGAGCAATAAAATATGGCTGGAAACCGTAAGTACCATACAGGATGTTTAAACTTGGAATGAAAGTAGATGTTATGACGTCAGCATCCGCTAAGAAAGGATTTTTGGAAATGCCATTTTTAAAGGGGTGCAATAGGGGATGAAAATTTTACTTCTTAATGCGAGCGAAGCCGCGAGCACCCACTAGTATTATATACACATACAGAGTCAAAAGATACCTAGTATGGTGTACATAAAACCCTCAGCGTACAACACAAATTGCAGCAATACAAATGTAAATAGAAATGTACGCACACCTTGAAAGGATACATAAAGGAATTTGAATTTGAACAAAGGAATTACTTACTTAATATATAACACACATTTTAAACTTACATTATCTTTGTAATAAAATAATGTTGTTTGGTAAAGGTGTTGTTTCGAAACTAAAAATATGGCTACATTATTCACCACCGAGCATGCCAACTACGCTCCACTTCTTCTTCTTCTTATCGAACGAGAGTGGCCAACTCTCAAACCACCCTAAAGGCCTCTGACATGGTTTAACGACTGCCATACTAGCCTAACAGCCGGGACATACAATTTAACGTGTTATCCGACCCTCGGAAGCGCCTAAAATGGAATCCCACTTTTTGGTCACACACATATTTAGATAAAGAAGGAGAAGTAGTCGCCGTAGCCGTATATTATGTTCCTACTTATTTATACATATAATGATGGGTCAATAGTCTGAACATTTAAGATAATTAGAAACATTTTTTTGTAGATACTGCACGAGCACGTTCCAACAGTTTTTAGAATTTTTGTCTGTTTATCTGTGCCTCTGTTTATCTGTTTGCTTTGCTCATCACGCAAAAACGGCTGTACGGATCATCATGATCTTTGTTATGTAGCTAGTATGAGGTCTTATGAATGTCATAGGCTACTTTTGATACTGAAATAATGCAAGCGAAGCCGCGGGCGTCCACTACATTTCTTTAATCCATACAAATCTAGTAAAATTCAGTGGAGACGCAGCAGACGTAGGATTTTAATCCAACTTTACATATTAATTGCTCGGATAAACCGATTACAGAATATATTCAGGTTAAATCCGCCTGAAAATTGTTATTCAGCATAATTCTTCAGTTCATTGGGCAGGCGATTGGCGCTTTAGGAATACGAGAGCTGAATGTTTGACTGGAATTTGTGGGTCAATTTTTTAATGCTTTGAGAAAAAATAAACGGAACTTTGAGAGTAAAAGTCAAAGATAAAACTTATAACTGAAGCAGGAAGCGTTTATTTTAATTTAAATAGTTTTTTGCTAGTTCATTTGTTGTGATATGTTGGTTTGTTTTTCTGTTAAATCTGCCACAATACATGTTTTCTTTATTTCTTTCTTGATATGTAGGTATAGTCTGCCATGATAGGTTAAGAACATAATATCATAGTATAAAAAAATGTTTGCCAAATGTTATGCAATAAATTTTACTTATATAAAAAAAAATCGTCGGATTTGTAGTGATTCGAGTGGCTTACGAACAGAATTTAAATGCAAATATACTTTTTGCTGCTTGAGTATTTTTTGATATGGATTTTAAAAGGTAAATACTGCTGTCCGTACCAACAATGTTTTTCCTGTAATCAGGTATTTCAGGAGAAATTTAAGCTATATCTAAATGAAATAGTAGAACAATATATTTACATTTGCAGCAAAGATTACTTGAAAATGAAAATATTTATTGTGTACATACTAGAAAATGACTATGTAACATAAAAATTTATAACTAGGTTCTTAAATAACTAACTTAGCCTTAGGTAAACATAATGCGTCGGACTCCAGACTGGGTTACCGTATCCTGGAGCCGACCTCTTCCTAATTAGGTATGCATAGAAAGGATTATGAGTAAAATGAGCCCTGTTATTTATTGAACTTTTTTCTAAGTTACTAGTTTTTATTTATTACATAGGTAAGTTAATAAAAATAACAAGCAAACGTTACAGGAACGAAGTGGTGATTTTATGCACCTACTCTAATTAATTCTACCTTCACAAAGCGCAATATAAACTGGTGCAATATTTTGTCATTAGATGCGAGACCTTTGGATGAGAGGACTGAATAACCGGAATAAAAGGAACTAAGAAAAGAGTGGCAAACTCTGACGTTAAGAGTCTTCAAACCGTTACTTGGTCAAAGCAATCATTGTCAATAAAATAGTGCGTAAAGTAGTGCAAATCTTTACGGATTTACTGCTATAAAAAGAACAATTTCAAAAAATATTTATACATTTTCTTCACGTGGTGACGACAGAACTCAATTCACATTTTTTTAGAAATTATTAAATTCTTTGTCAACATGATTAACAATCGCTTTTTATCATAAATCGTATGTTGCATATGCTGCGCAAGTAACTACTCCCTATAATTTTTACACAATATACCGGAATATTCCTTTGTACCGCTTTCAGTCCCTGCATTTCCCTCACCGTCGCATCGTTTCAGGTGACGGTATATTCTCATTATAGGGGGACGGGAGTCAGGGCTTAATCTCTGGGGTCTACGGCTTTTAGGCACAGAATAATGCACAGTTACAGTGTGCTTTCTTGCAGGACTTTCTGTAGGAAAAGTTAAAAGAAACTTCTTTATAGCATTGTTAACTAGTCAGAGTAAAGATGTTTTGTTTAAAGGTGATTTAAAACGTTTGTACTTGCTGTAGGACTAGGAGATAAATTTACAAATAAAAACATTATCTTGATTGATATCTTAATGTAATAAGTTCTGTCTGTTGATATAAAAGTTACATTCTAGTTCTTTTCGTCGTATTTGAGTGGCTATAGGTTTTTAGCGTATAGAGTTTTCCAAAATCAAACAAAATAATTGAGACCTACAAATTTACATTATAACGGTACTTAACATAGTATGATTTCTTCATACATACTTAGAAATTATTAACCTCTTTGCTTGATCAACAAAAATATGTTTAAACTAAACATTCCACTCACATTTTAAAAGCAAATAGTATCCGTTAAAAATATTCAAATTTCAATTTCTTATTTTCACTGCAGATTGAAAAATTTCATTATGCTCAGCAAAAACTTTGCTAATACAATTTTATTTCGATCAAACGCTGCAGATGGAATTTAATTTGAAATGGAAAATAAAAATGCAGCGGAAAAATAAATATTAGTTTGAAGAGACGTCGCGTCTGTTAATACTTGTAACCTTATACAGAAGAGCTCAAAGGAAGTTATTTAAACATCTTTTCGACAGTATTTTCTTTGGGTAGTAATAACTCTTCTTTCGTCGAAGTTTTCATTACTGACGATCATAACTTTCACGTAGAGAGAAGTTAAGTGTTTTAGCATCCTCACTTGAGAACCAGTTACATATCAGTAAATTTAGAGTTAACTCAGAAAACATCAAAAAAACTCTTTTTATACAGATGTGTAGTGATGGGCACATAGATCCTTTTTTTTAACAAATAAATATAATTTATTGTGTAAACTGCCAAATTGTGAAACTTCTTTGCAAATTCTTTTTCTTGAAAGTATAGGGCTTATATTCTAGGCGAGCGCGTCTGTGGAAGGATCTGGGCGCTGACCACGTTGTATCTGCCCGAGAGAGCTCCCCTAACGTATTAATTCTGTGGAGGAGTCACGACCCTCAGCCTTGAGGAAATACGACTAAAAACATCGTTGTGTTTTAACACTAGAGTCAGTTATAGTCAAGCTTATCTTATGATAAAACTACGTTATAGAAATAGACATGACATAAAACATGATAGAAAGACATGGGTCAATTTGTTGATTTGTGAAAATTAGGTAAATTTGTTGTTTCTTTTATAAATGTTCATTATACGCTAGCTAATTAAATTATTCCCTACTTATCTAGGTTTAGTACTAACGAACCAAACAACTAATAAGCAAAGTGACTTTAGCAACCATGAATTTTCATCGAATCCCGCTTCCCATCGATAGCGTTTGGGTTTTTCACAGACAAAATAACTCTAAGACTGTTTTATAATATTGATACCTTTATCGTTTTTGGCATACACATACAGTATACGTTGTAACAGCCAAGATTTTGTATTTAGCAAAACATTTTTTCATTCAAAAGTAGGATGTATCACATTCTAACAGAATTAGCTCATAACAGGCTGCCGAAATACCTGCTACCTATTAAGTGCTTGCTAAAACGTTTAAAGTACATTTTAGAAAGGTTGACAGTTCTTACCTTTGTTGTTTTTTTTCATCGAGCAGTTGCTTCGTAAATCACCTAT
Organism: Macaria liturata; assembly: GCA_964023185.1. Classification (NCBI taxonomy): domain Eukaryota; kingdom Metazoa; phylum Arthropoda; class Insecta; order Lepidoptera; family Geometridae; genus Macaria; species Macaria liturata. The sequence goes on from OZ026829.1 coordinate 1,044,946, forward strand.
GTATATGTCAGTATACCTAAGTATATTGAGCACATGACTGGGTCAAAGGCACAGAGGGGTATAGGCACCATATTGTCCCACCGTGGCCATGCCCAACCATACAAAGGATTTCCCCCCATAATTATGGGTCTGTGAGGTGGATCGGAAAGCGTTTGGGTTTTCATTATCCTACGTTTAATTAAGAATGTCGGCCAACAGATGCGGCCCGATATTTGGACAATTTATAGTATCAGCCCAGTTTGTATAGTAAAATTGTTATTTTTAACCGACACTACCAAAATCAATTTTTCTTTAAGGTTGTTTGTGTTTTTTTGGTTTAAAAGTTTTTCATAAAGGTATAACATTATTTTTACAACTTTTCAGTGGTGAAATTAATACTGGGAAGAGTGTAAATAGCCCAGTATATGTTGATTACATAATCTAATATTTCTGCATACTAAATTTGGTTCTGCCGTTTGATTGTGAATAAGTACCAAACACGTACAAACACACAAATTTTCACCTTTATTGTCACAGTAGGAAGTAGGATAAACAAATATTAATACACTAACCCCAAATAATAAAGCTTTACGAAAACATACTGTTTCAAGCAATAGTTAAGCTCGCAACAAGCCATGATTCACAATCTAGTTGATTCACTCATAGGAAATATTATCTACAGATGCCTAATCACATGCCCATTTATACTCTATACAAACCTTTACACTTACTATGCTTTATGTGGAAACAAATCTCGATCTTCTTTGATTAACAGATTATGGATTTTTACACAAATTTACTGTCTTTATACTTCCATCAACTGAAAAGATACCACGACTAATCTATCGCTTCGTTGTGGTGTTATTTCGGAACAAACAAACTAAATTGTAATAATAGGTATGTTAGTTATCCAACGTGGCAATGCCGCCAGCATGCTGGGAACGTTGCCTACAGATATACTTTTTTATAGGTGTTTTAAGTTTATTAAAAGTTTTAGTTTATAAGTTAGGTATTAATTACTTAAGTTTTTATTTTAAATTAGTAAAATTTGTTTCATAAGTTTTTATAAAATAAATATTAATGGTTATCTATGCATTAAATAAAACAGTGGTCATAATAGATAATTACATGATGAAGACTTGAAGTCGGTTTAAATTTTTTTGAGTAAATTTTATTCGAATATATTTTTCCACCATAAAGCCACGTCTATCACCTACAATGTTTTCGCCCACATTGCGTGCTGTTCGCCCATTCCGCCGCCACTACAAGTTACATCGTCATTTGTTCAGTACATAAGATAGCTATTACTAGCGTATAGTAATATCTCAATGGCTGCAGTTAATTTAATATTTTGCTGTAAGTTACAAGATAATTATATGCACCTGCTTTAGTATAATAAGTGGAAAAAGCAAACCACTAAAAGCATTTCTGTTTTCTTTTCATGAAATGAACATATTTTCTACTATATAGCCACGTCTATCACCTACAATGTTCTCCCCCACATTGCGTGCTGTTCGCCCATTCCGCCGCCACTACAAGTATCATCCTCATTTGTTCAGTACACTAGATAGCTGCAGTTGATTTACTGTTTTGCTGTAAGTTACAAGATAATTATTTGCACCTGTTTTAGAATAAAACAGCGGAAAAGCAAACCACCAATAGAATATCTTTTTTTTTGTACATGAAATGACCATATTTTCCACTATAAAGCCATGTCTCTTACCTACAATGTTTTCGCCCACATTGCGTGCTGTTCGCCCATTCCACCGCCACTACAAGTATCATCCTCATTTGTTCAGTACACTAGATAGCTACAGTTGATTTACTGTTTTGCTGTAAGTTACAAGATAATTATATGCACCTGTTTTAGAATAAAACAGCGGAAAAGCAAACCACCAATAGCATATCTTTTTTTTTGTACATGAAATGACCACATTTTCCACTATAAAGCCATGTCTCTTACCTACAATGTTTTCGCCCACATTGCGTGCTGTTCGCCCATTCCGCCGCCACTACAAGTAGCATCGTCATTTGTTCAGTACACTAGATAGCTGCAGTTGATTTAGTGTGTCGTTGTAAAGCAGGCCAAGACACGCATGGTTACTTTATTAAGCTGAGTAAAATAAATAAATAAATATTGTGGGATATATTGCACAGCGGCATCTAGCCCCAAACTAAGCTAATGCTTGTGTCATGGGGATCATGATTGGGTAGTGGGCGTTGGTTATTTTGAAGCGAGAAAAAATTGACCTATTTTTACACAATGTAGACGATTCTTAATTTGAAATGTTATGACATTACTCCAACGATTGTCATGCGATTTGATTTGATGTTATCTTTTTGCTATCGTTTTTTAACATGTTAGGTTCATAGTTTATAGTAACATTTCCGAAACCGGTCATATTCTAAGACATTTATACACAAAAAAAACATTATTTGCAAAAATAATTGTTGTTTTTACAAATATTCTGTCAAATTAAGAATAGGAATAGCTTCTTCATAGTTCAACAGTATCGAATGGTTTACCCTAACAGTTTACTAAACCAAACAACTGTAAGTAAGGCGATAAACATAGATCAACACAAACAGGAACATCGTGTAAAAACAATTATCACATTAGGACGAGTAGGTGGAGGATTTTGTCAGAGAGTTATAATAATTTTTAGACTGAGGAGTGAACGTTTTTTTCTGTCGTAATTAACTAACTTTGTACAACGCATGTGCAAACATTTTATTTTGTAAACTATGATATACAATTTTATTTTTGTATGCTAATATTCAATGTATATTGTGGGGAAATTTTGCGAGCTTAATTAGCCACTCCTTATGCTCTTCGAGTTTTAAAAATTTAAAGATTATGGTTTTGAATGTTAATGAAATATTACGTGCATAATTAATTTCAAAAGCTGTGGGCTAATGTTATTTTATTTTTGTGAAACTTTAACGTTGTGACATTTTTTACAAAATTTAAGCGATCTACTTTCAGATAGCTCTTTTATTATTTATGATAGAAATACTTTAAGTACTAATATTTAACCTAAATTTTACTTAAAACTACTATAAAATACACATTGTATGCATAGAAAAGTTAGAAAATTCATAATAAACATAAACATCAGCACCGTTTACTTCTAAATATGTACTACATCTTTGGCCAAAACAAAAATCGTTACGCCCAAACTTTTGCTGACTCGCTGATTTCTTGCATTCGTTTCCAATAGCAAAGTTCCGATGGACCAATTTACATTTGCTTCTAACATCAATTTCGACCTTTTTTTATTAACGTTAGAGTTGAGTTTTGTGTTTTGATTTGATGTATATCAGATCTTGTTTGCTAAATGGGTTTTGGCCTTATTTAATTTATCGTTTGTACACAGTTGGGGAATAACAATTATTCGATTGTTGATTTGAAATGGTTTCTGTTGCATATTTAACAATAGAATGTGAGAGGGAAAAGATTATCTGTTGTTTATGGGTTGCCAGTTCAATGTATTGTTTTCAATTGAATTTGAATTTAGATTCGAATTTGCGTTTGTTTTGTTGGTATTAGATTTGGTTTGTAGTTGGTCAGTTTTGTGGTCACCTGCGTAGTTTAGATAAAATTGTGGTGTATGCAATTGCATGCATATTCAATTATTAAACTGTTTATATAGATAGACCAAAGGCTATACTGTGGTAAGTCTACACCCTGGTCTAAATATAATAATAAGTTAGTATTTAGTATTTATGTTCACTTGGTGTATGTGACGTCACCGCCAGCCGCAACAGAATATCAGCGCTGGTGGCCGCGTGCCATCAGCATTAGGCTGAGTTGCGGCTGTATTGAAACATCACATTCTTAGCATGTAAGTTTAGTAAGTAAATAGGTTAAAGTTTTGTGTGTGTGTCTTAATAAATATATTTTCTTTCTTCCTTTCTTTCTAATATAATCAAAGTATATTAGCCTGTTTGTGATGAGTCAGTGCTGATTTAATAAATTGTCACGGTCTTTTCGATCTCACATATGCAAACCTTTCAGATAATTATATGTTTCAGCCATAACTTACATATTATATTAAAACACTATAAGAAAAATATATAAAATCAGATTTTTTATTTTTTTCTTTAATTATCTTGAAAACATTCCTAACACTAACCCAACACTTGTTCCTTAACCATTAATTCTGTAAGCCCCAAATTAAACAATTAATGAACCTGCTTAATATCGGTTAAATAAGAACCGTCTCATTACCTCTCTTCTGGCGGAATAATTGTCACACACATAGGTAAAGTAATTCGGACACTCCTATGTATTTATTATTACAAATGTGAATGAAAGGCCCCTTTTTGCTGTGATGTGTGCCGTGATGAAAGAGTAAGTTTCTTAAATACTTGTTATCACCTATTTTATGTTGTTTGTCTTAGTACCACAATCGTTTATCTATAAGTCAGAGGCCCCTAGGGCAGTTTGTAGTTTTTCCACCTATTTGGCTACTCTCAAATGATCTTACTTAACTTTTGTTATAATTATTTAAAGACATATCTACACACCAAACTGATAACAGAAAACATCAGAAGACACCGCCAGCTACTTATGGTATAACTATTATATTTTCTTTTCACTTAGAAGTCTGAAAGTGTTTTTGTTTTTTAATGTGGATTAATTTGACACCGTTTGACTTGATTTTACTCTATAATTACGCTTCTAAGATCTACAATATCGGTTCTGCCACATTGTTTGGCATACAATGGGGAAATTAAGGAACGGTCGTTTTAATGTGGGATAATTTTCACTGATGATTTTACACCTTATTAATAAGTACATAAAGGTTATATTTAATTGTAAAGACAGGTGTATGGTGCTTTGAGTACATCAATTATAAGATTTATATGTACCTATATGGAATATATGGTAGCTTGGGAGAATTATTATAATATTGGAAGTTTGTTTTCGCTTTATTTATGACCACTTAGGTTCTTTCTAAGTGTTCGTCTGTGTGTGTTTTTATCTCTTCGCATTTAAATTACTGAATTGTCTTACATAAAACTTAATTTAAAATAGATTTAATCATGTGTTAACGCAGGTTTCCGAATTACATTATATAGTTAATATTTGTTTATCTTTTAGCCCGAACCAAACCACATACCACTTTAATTTGTCTGTTACAAATGTCTTGAGTTGTTTTACCATAAACTATCCCATAAGGAAAAAAGCAGCATTTTTCAATTCAATTTGGATTCATTCCTAATCGATGTTGGAAACTGATCAAATGTCAGATGTAATAAGTAGTTTACAAAATCGAATTTTTGGCTCAAATTCAAAGACAGCGAAAAAACGTGCCGGCGTTTGGTAAGTGCCAAAAAATCGTGAGTTTAGAAACAAACGACATTATACTTTTTGGATGTCTTATGGATATACATTAATTCACATTGTATAAGGTACTAATTGTTACAATATAACAAATCATTATAGAATAGAATAGAAAATTCTTTATTGCAACACACGATTACAATTACAAAGAAAGAAATAAATAAAAAAACATATACTAGTGCCACAAGTGGCGGCCTCATTGCTAAAAGCAATCTCTTCCAGACAACCATTGGATGGAAAGGAATAAACAAGATATTACAAAGGACGTGGTATACAATAAAAGGAGAAAAGATAAGCTTAAAGTACAATACCTACACACTGACTACTCACTACTACTGACTATACAGACCTGCATACTGATTGATTTAGCAATAATGTTGCAGCTTCGGTGTGAAATATATATTTTTTATAATTTTTGCTTTATATGTCCAATTGAGTTCAAGATGAGACTTTTATCGAGTATTTTGTCTATGAATAAGTCATGGAAGTATAAGTGATATTAAAATTCATTTATTTATTTTATTATAGGTTAATTTTAACAATTTAAATATATATACCTATATATGTTTTATTTTATAAGAATTATACCAAAAGATTGTTTCTTAATGTATATTCGTGTCACTTTTTATAGGTGGTTAGATATCTCTACAAAACATTGTCTACGACAAATCGAACGCTTTCAAATATCGGCGTCAGGGATTCCGAAGATTGGAAATATGGGCGAGAAATTCTCGAGGAACAAAACATTTCATAAAAGAAGAGAAAGTCAAAAAATATGCGCCATTTGCCTAAAAAGAAAATAAGGAGAAATTTACAAATACGTTTATTCTGTAGGGATTTGAATCGGTGTGGGTTCGTATACACGCATTTATCACCCGTTACAGGGAGGAAAATATCTAGAAATTGCCCGATTGTATCCCGGGGGACTAATTCGCGACGTAAATATAGTCAGCCACTCGAATTTGTTTCGGGAATGCCGAATTGGCTTCGGCACAGGGCGATTTTTAAAACATACATGGTATATATAATATTATTAATTCTAATAATAAAAAGTTTATTTGCAACTAATGTATAAAGGAATTTACATACAATAACTTCTACTAACTAAAAACTACCTAGAACTGTTATATTAGGCAACTAATATAATGTGCTATACAAGTTATTGTACAATGTTGAAGGATCTATTCACACTAGGTGTTCCTGTGTTGTGAAAGGAAGTAGTACTAGTAGTTTTACGAACGTACTATTTAATGGAATGCATATAGTTTACGTGATTTTAACTTCGTTTTTATCTTCATGATGTTATAAGCAGATAGTTTTGGAGATAAATTATAAAAAAGTATGCCTTTTACTTTGGGACCTGATTTGTTTATCTTTTTAAAGTCAAATAGCTGAACAGATTGAAACTATACAAAACAGTGAGATAGTTAGCCTTGTTTTTGAATGGTTATAGGTATAATGTAAATTTGATTAAATAAATGTTATTTTCTGTTGAATTAAATTTATACTTTTTTAATTAAGTAACTGACTATTATGTAATGAAAAGCAATGGTGAAAAAAAATGAAGTACAAACATTTATAAACAAAAATGACCCTGTTTTGTCTGAAAAAAAATCCACGGATCGTTGTTTCCTTTATTTCCTTTTTTTGCACTGAAATTTTAGTGTTCCAAATTTGAATAGCGTATAGTGAGCTGAGCGGATATAGCTTGTTCCGAATTGTGATTGGTTTCATCAACTTGTCTGATTGGTTAGTATTTGATTGCTGGGTTTTGAACGTTTTAAATTTGGAATTCTGTTTCAGATTACGTGATTTTTTCCTGATTCGTTTGTTATTTTTTGTATGTAGAAAACAAGGGATTTCGTTTGGTTATTATAAATGTGTTTTCATAATCCATCACCAACTTTTAATCTGAATACATATATTAAACATTACTTACTTACTCCGCTGGCGCAGCGACCCAAAGTGAGTCTTGGCCTCCGAAACAAGAGATCGCCACCGGTCCCGGTCTTGAGCCGCTTCCCGCCAGTCAGCTACTTGAAGCACGCGTAGATCTGACTCCACAACGTCCTTCCAGCGGTACCTCGGCCGACCAACGGGACGACGGCCACTCGGGACACCGAGAAAGGCTCTCTTGACACTACGATCGTCTCGACTTCGCTGGCTGGGTCACTTGGTGAATATTAAACATTGCTCATGGATTATGTAGATATACGTTGACAGATAAAAAACTCATTTTTCTAAAGAACAACAAATTTATACCTCACATAAATAAAACAATGTACGAACCATCAAAAATCTTGTAAGACATGTATTTTTCCACCTAAAGCAACAAGAAATCGTGTGAAGTAATTTCTCTTGGGAGCAAAGTGTCGTAGTTTGAGAGACGTTGCTGAAAGTGGTAGGAAGGGACGCGGTGATTGATTAGGTATTCACTTTGACTACTGGTGTTAGATAATGTAAAATTGTGAAAGTTTTTCCGGTTTAAAAGTATTTTATTTTAATGTAGTGGAATGCAGACAGATAGATAATAATCATTTATTCATAAATTGACTGTAATGATCGCGTACCATCAGGCAAATTATGGTCATGTGTAAACCCATACCGAGTAAAAAAAATGATTTAACATATCTAGATGAATGCTGTAATACGTCGAGAAGTAATGAATGAAAAAAAAATCAAGCAAGTATTGCTACGTTTTAGACTGCAGCAGTCCTTACCATCAAGTGAATTTTAGTAAAGCTTTTAGATTGCACAAAAAATGCATTCGACTTATTTTCTAATGCTGTGATGCAGTAAATCAACAATAAAAAATGTACAAAGGTTTCAAATTCTTTGTAATACATCTATTACACAAATACATACCATTTTTATTGAATTTTCAAGTAATAATGATACATGGTAATGTAACTGATTTACAAACTTTGTAATCACTATAACAAAACATGGAATTGGAAAATTTTCCACGTAGGTACTTTTGAAACAAACACAAGTCCATATTGCAGAAGTACACATCCTAACAGAAACTTCCCGAACTTCCAAAACGCTATATTGTATCATCCGACTAAGTAAATATCTGCAAAGGAAGACCTATTGCCAAACTGCAGTTTTCCGAATCAACCGTAGACAATAATAAATCACAGACACCTAACATCCCGTATTTATTCTCGAAATAAATGATTTTTATTAATCGTACTGTGCCGACCAAGGAATGACCAGTTCTGTGACGCGTCACCGTGGCGGACCAATGAGAAATCATCTAAATATACTAATTAAATTTATAACTTAGGCTAATTTATCAATTTATTAAATTTATTTGGTCAGCAGGCTGGCCGAGCACACATGAGTTTAGAGTTTTAAGACTGCTAAATTTTGCATTTATATTTTTGTTTAATAGTTTCTACTAATTAATGTATGTACCTATGAGTGTATACGAAAATAAAGAGAAAAATAATATATAATAATGAGAGGTCTCTTGTGTGTGTGTTTGATTGGTTACAGCAATACGTCTCGGAAGTAGATACATCTCGTTCGAGGAACTCTCGTAGTTATTATATGAAATGAAATGAAAATGAAATGAAATGAAATGAAATGAAATGAAATGAAATGAAATGAAATGAAATGAAATAATTTATTTGAAATCAAGTCATGTTACATTCACTAAGAGGGGAAGCACATTTCAAGATTAACATCGTCAATATTTTTATAATTATATTCATTACATAAGTATATTGATTATTTATGACAAATTTAAAATTTTTGGTAATAACATATTTTAGAGGGCAATTAATTAATTTAAATATGTATTTATAGTTAAAATAAGTTTTACTATCAGCTGTAAAGAGGCTTCGTCAAATAATGTCGTAGAAAATTATAAATAAAGCTGTATAGAGGCTATGTCAAAAATATAAATAGATAAACTAAATTTTACATACAGAGTGCAATGAACAAAAACAAACTTAAAACATCGACATTGCTATGTCAATAGCCAATGACATACAAGTACTTTGTCTATGCTTCTGGGGAAGTTGGGTTACTACCTTTTGTCCTGATATGATTGGAACTGCTTTTTCTAGCTGTAAATTCTGTACATCGACAAATCTTACATACGCGTCATAAACATTATAAAACAAAGGTTCATTTTCAAACGAATTATTTCTTGAATGACATAGATAATAATATTCCACAGAACTTAAACCATAAAAATAGATTAAAATGCAAAAAGCTATTAATATATAAGTTATATAAGTTGGTGGTTAACAATATACAGAAGTCAGGTACATAATTATGTCGTAGAATTTTTTATATTTAACACTCTGTACGTATATTATTCTTACTAACTAGTACGTAATGCAACATACATAACAGACTATTTCCCTCTACTACAATTCACAACTCAATATTGATCACCAAAAACGACCAGTACCATCTACTTGACACTCAAAAGCAACTCCACGCCCGAAGGACAAAATAAATGGTATCAATTTCACAAACAAACTGCAGCGCCCCCAAGCGGTCGATTTTAACTGACAGAGGTCCGAAGTAGGTCCCTTACAGTACAAATGGAATAGTTTATCATCCAGACCCGACCAATGGAATGGATAACAGAAGATAATAACGAAATATATTTAATCGGGCACCTAAATTTATTATTTACGTAATAAATTTAATCAAAAGATTTTTGTCAGGTGTGATGGCAAATGCTGGCAGTAAATGAAACATGACTAAGAAGTTAAAAGATTTTTTTACGGATCGGCAAAATTTTGATCGTTTTACTGCTTTCTCTTCCTCAGTGGAAATTGATTTGCTTGCGCTTTGAAAATTTGATTGATTACATTTTGATACCATGTCTGGTAGGCTTAAGAAGCACATTCAACATAACATAGTTACATATCTGTTACATACCTATTTACTTACTCAGTCACATAATAAACGCGTATATACTGCAATAGTATTAAGGTTTGAAAGTTTTATGTACAGTTCAAACAATATTTTTGTTCGGAACATATTACTTAATAAAACTAGTTAAAACAACAACGAAAGAAAGAAAGAAAACGTATTATCAATGTTGGCAGTACACAAAAACATTAATAATATAATATCTAGCAACTTTGGTGCCAAAGCATTATTTCTGGTGATCGATTAAGTACTAACCCAATACCAATTCGAACAGTACTCTATTTGGATGATTAAGTCCGTTAGTTATATTGGTTTGATCAGTCACCCACTATGAGTTTGAAGGATTGAATAAACAATAGCTTTACTAGTAAAAGCAATTTCCGTCTTGAGTTGTTGTGTTCTACGGAAGCGTGTAAATGTGGTATTAGTATTGGACCGCGAGTGCTGCTCAGCGGTTCCAGTGTCTACTTTTCATCCAGACGCACCCTGGTTCGAAGCCAGCCCTTCATCAAAGACTTGTATTTTTAAGTTAAGTGTGGTTTTGCACTCGCTTAACGGTGAAGGAAAACATCGTGTGGAAACCGATATGTTTGTGAACCATAATATTCGAGGACATGACATGTGTCTTCCGTGGAAGGACCTGGGCGCCCACCACGGTGTATCTGCCCAAGAGAACCCCCCTAACGAATCAATTCTGCGGGGGAGTCACGACCCTCAGTCATGAGGAATTACGACTTAAAGATTGGACCGTAAAAGTACCTATATCTTAGTCTGTGACAACCATGAGTTTTACCAACCAACCTTACCCATTCTCTTTTACTCAGCCTACGAACAGTTTTTGCTTATCGTATGAGTGGCATACTTTAAAGTCAAGAGTTTTGAAACCTAAGTAGTACTTATTAATTTATTTTGAGCATGAAATAGTCAAGTGGGCAAACTTAGCTATTCTGTATTTAAAAATGAAACACATCAAATAAAAAAGAACGTAATTAAGTTTGACGTCAATTTTAAATTACAAAAACGTTCCTAGAACTTTTTAAGCTTGTAGTTTTTAAACAACACAGCAAGACGTGCACCAAACCGCCAGAAACATTCGAACGTTTTCATTTTCAGCACATATGTATTATACAGCATCTAGCCTCCCACTAAGCTTACGCTTGTATCACGGGTAATACATAACGGATATAATACATTATATACTTTTTTTTGTAAATACATACTTATTATACATAGAAACGACCAGAATCAGCGAAAAAGTAATTACAAATCTTAATATTCATAATTATATTATGTGCTGTGCGGGAATCGAGCAGTCAAACAAGCGACGCTGTGTGATGCTTACACAGGAATGACTCTCAAGCTTTCTTTCTTCAGCACAGATCGTTTGTATCACTCGATCAAGATGCTATTCACCAACGTATGGTTCCCACATGCAAGTCCCGCTGCAATCCATAAAGTTCCCGCCATGTTTATCCTGGGCCGGCTCTCCAATACTGCGCTTATCTGCACGAAGATTGATGGAAGGCAGATGTAGCGAGAATGGAAAATATAGGTCAGGAGGTGGGAGGCAATTTTGCAAAAGAACTGACTGGCCTGTTAGCTTAGTTGGTAGTGGCCCCGCCTTTTAATCTAGGGGTTGCGGATTCAATTCCCGCGTGACACAGGTATTTATGCATTTTTAACATTTATAATTTTACTTGTGTTGAGTTTGGTCGTTTGTATGTATAATAAGTATGTAATTACAAAAGATAAGTATATAAGTATTATTTATCTAGTACCCACGACACAAGCGTTTGCTTAGTGTGGGGCTAGATGGCGCTGTGTGCAATGTCCCGTAATATTTATTTATTTTATTAGGAAGTTTTTTATGTTACATCTTGAAAGCAAATTTTTTTAAGCGACATCTAGTAACTTGCTGTACCTCGATGAAATTAATACCAATCATACCAATACCATTAAATTTAAGCTAAAGAGTGTTTTTGGGGTTATCATTTTTCTGAATTTACGCTAAAGGTAAGCTAAAAGTGTTTGTATGATTGTTTGAATTTTTCTAAATTTATGCTGCAATATGGGTACAGATCATCATGACTTTTGGTATAGAGATAGTGTGATAGGATCCTGAGACTGACAACCACATACTATTATTTGTTCTAAAACTAGCAAAATAATCTGCGGCCATCACCATTTTTTTTATAGTTCAAAATTCAAAATTTTTCAAAATTCAAAATTATTTCAAAATTCAAAATTATTTAATTTTCATAAAAATGCACACATACAAGAATATCTCTAAAGCACCGTACTAGACGCCGGTGCGTCTGTGACACGGTGATTAGCACCTTCCGGGGTCTCAGTGCCTCTCTAGAGAGGCACCCTCTTTAACTAGTTAAAGAGGGTTGCCAGGAAACTCCGCATACTCTATCTACTTTTACGCAATCATAAAATATAAGTCACAACGACCTGACTAAAACTCCACCGACCTCTCAGTGTATCCAGGCGATAATCCTCGCCTGTGCAGTTTGGAAGCAGCCTTTCAGTAGTTTTGAGAGGCGTGATAAAATGTGCTTCCTCCGGGAACGCTTGATCACGCGTCAGAGAAAGAATACACTGAGAATTGGAATGATAAATACAAGGAAATAGTTAAAGAAATATGAGTTCAGTTAGTTTGTGGTGTGTAGTCGTTTTGAAAGTGTATTGCTAAAGCGAACAGAATGCGATTTGTGTTAAGGTTAGGTTACTCTAGTAGAAAACTATCAGAGATTCATACATTCACATTCACATTCATTTCATTTGACATTCTTTAAACATTACTAAACACATATCTCCAGTCAACAATATGATTTAAAACAAAGAAATAAAACTTGTTTGACTTGAATGCAATTTTTGTTTGTATGTTAAAATAAGTTATTTTAAATTAATATTCATTATTTTTTACGTGGGATAGGCTTACGTTTGACTACAGCCTGCTACTATTCATAAAGTTACTCACATAACAACAAATTGTACACCAAGACTAATTAAATTTAATTGTATGAGTAATGTTACTATGGAGTGTACCTAATATAGTTATGAATGAAAAGGAATCATCAAAAAATCTTCAAAATAACCTCCAAACCTATTTCCTCAAGTACTTCCTCCATATTTCACGCATTCGAATCGTATCCAAAAAGTCTTTTTCCGCGACATAAATTAAAATAAGGGCCATGTGTGTTAAATCCACGTTTCGTTGCCTCACAAAAGAAATCCCTGACAACAGTGGCGTACGTCTTAAAACCCCTTCTAACTCCATCCAGGAGAAACTAAACCTTATATTTGTTCAGCTAGGGGTGAAATTGTTATGAAATTGTGTGCTGAAAATCTTCAATTCAGGACATAATTTGGAAGTCCTTACTCCTTGTGAATAGAAAAACTTTGTTGTCCTCCGTATTGTAATGGTAACAATAAAGATATTTTAAGAATAGGAGGGGAAGGCAGCTATAATTTTTAATTTTGGAAGTAGTTTTAGAAGTTGGTTTGTCCAATTATGCGTCTTTTTAAGTATGAATTGTAAAAAACTTTGATGGTTTTATATTGATTAAACCAGAATTGTTAGTTTTTCTATTTTTAAGCATGGCAGAATTTCATAATAGGTCGTTGGAAACGAGATACCAACCACTTTTATTGGTGCTTCTGTGTGTGTATCGCCTATTTAGTCAATTATTGAATCGGATTTTTTAATTAAAACAATTATAGGTCAGTTACCAAATTTGTTTTATTAATAATTAAAAGCGTTTAAACAATAATCTACGCGATTCAAGCTGTCTTGTGAAACTTTTTTATGCTTACGATAATTTCCTGTGCAACAAAATTATAGCACAACGCCACATATTCAAGGCCAACATAATAAGGTTAATTAAAATGCAAACCCCGACAAGCTCGACAAAAACAAGAAACTATTAAGACATCATAAGCGCGCAAAATGTGCCGGTCGCGAGAGAATCATTAGCAGAGCAAAAACTGCAGAGTGCACGCGTTTGTTACCAGGTCGAGTGGTTGGAGGCCACACTTTACTAGGAATTGAAGATTTCCAAATACAATACAATATACCTTTATTGCACACCAAAATACATTAAAAAATACGTATTACACAGGAGTTACTACATTTTTAGATGGTTTTTTAATCTGTTTTTTTTTTTTTAACTAAAAATAAGTGCAATATTATATAATTATCTCTTTTTACTCTCTCAATGAAATAATTTTGTTGGGAAATTGTGTCCCTCGGTACTGTGAATTAAGATGAAAGACTTAAAAATTAAAAAAAAAAGGACAAATTTTATTTTTCAATCAATTATAGTCAACTTATTAATTTGTCTAGGTAAGATGGAGTAAATCTTAATTGGGCTTAAATATATTTTTTTGTATTATTTTATTTGATTAGTAACAAAATATTACCAAAGTAATATTTTCATACAAGTAACTATCTGTACACCGTTTTCTGTGAATAACATACCAGGGATGTTGAAATCCACAATAAATACGTTCAATCTTAGCTAACATATTACATCTTAAACTATAACTTTGTACTAAACCTGGGTAGTTGCTGTCAGATATAATAAATAAATAAATAAATATTTCAGGACATATCACACAGCGCCATCTAGCCCCATACTAAGCTTACGCTTGTATCATGGGTACTAGATAACGGATATACATAATACATAATTATACTTTTTCTTTTGTAAATACATACTTATTATACATAGAAACGACCAGACTTAACACAAGTAATTACAAATTTTAATATTCATAATTACTTATGCCATGCGGGAATCGAACCCGCACCCCTGGATTAGAAGTTAAGATATAAGTTTCATACAAGTGGATATTTGTTAGAAATAATGTATGATCACCCTGAATGCATTCACCGGCTTAACCAGAAGGTAAGCTCACAGCCTAATCAACGCAGTTTAGCTTCATAGTTATGACTTCAAGTTTATGCAAACCACCTGCTTCGATGTTACTAGCAGTAATGCAATTTGCATAAATATACAGCGTGTATGTTATTATGTACTCAAATATAGACGTGTTGGCTTAATAGATTCATTAGGCAGGTATTAGTTAAGGGGTGAAAATAAATTATAAAGTTTAGCTGTTCACCTATTTATATATTCTGAGCAAGGCACTTTTATAGTTTCTTTTTTCAAACAATACTTAAAACTGTTTTTTAATAGTCTAACAAACACTAAATGATTCATCATTATACTAATCGTTTATTGACTCACTGCTAGACATAGGTTTCTTCTCCTTGATGGCCTAGCTTTTGGTCTAATTCAGAGTCTCTTTACTAACTTTCATATCTCATTTCCAACTTACAGACAACATGAAATATTGTATGATTAAAGTAAACAATATTTTTCAGACATTGATAAGTAGTTTTCTATGGTACTTATATAACTTTTATAATTTTGTTCTAGCACATTTAAGACGAATTATCACCCTTAGTTTTATTATATCCATGGTTATTAGGAAAATATCCCTCATTATACATGATGTGTGGTCACCCTACCGAGTGCTGGTAGAGTGTTACGTCGTTAGGAGACGTTAACGACGAGACGTTTTGAGATTCATTCCGCAGACGTGAGGGAGCCTTGTTTATTTTGTAAGCTTATTGGTGTTTCATAATTGGGCTTAAAGTTTACTATACTTTGTAGATTCTTTTTTTATTGCAAAAAAAGAGATAAAAAAATAAATCTTAAAACCAGGGCAAATCCAACAAGGGTACCTGTTATGTTATAAAACAGCTACGATATATTTGATAGCAGCTGCTGCAGTCGTAAAAACGTTTTAAATGCCTTATGTATGTACCTAGACAAGCTTACGGGACGTGAAGCTATGTTTTTAAAAACTAATTTAATTAAAACACTAAGCCAATTTTGAGGCTTTAATAACTAAGGATGTCCGATATTGAGGACCTAGGACTAACTTAATATACGTGTGCTCGATATGGAGAGCTTAGACTAACTGCCGAGCCGGCCTTATCGATACTTATATATTAACTACGCTACCTGGGTGGCATGACACCACCAGACGCAACGTAAGCGGAGTCATATTACTCAGACTGCTGACGCTTACGCAGCTTCCAGGTATTTAACCTAATATATTGGAGAGAGGCGGGAACTTAACTCCTCCCTCCCTAAGAGAGGAATTATCGGGCGCACAAGTTTTGGGGCGCTTACGATAATTTCTCCAAATTACACATGAAATATAACATATTATCGTTATCATTACAAAAATCACTATACCTAAAGAGATATAAACTATGGCACTGAGGCTAGAGTCTTTTTCTCTATTTAATTCACTTTCGTACACTTCACTATTACGCTGCGCGTACGCCATGTACTTGACGTCATCGAAGTTGATCTCGTGCATGTTGAGTGCGCGTGCACCGGATAGATTCTCCGTCGTCGGGAACGGCGGCAGGCTAATGATGGGTAGCGGGGCCGCCTCGTCCAGCTCGTGGTACGCGTGGTGGTGTCGGGCGGTCTGCTCAGCTACCGTGACGTCACAAGGCTCGTCAATGGTCATTACGTAGGTGCCAAACACAGGATGCTTGGAGGTCTCATCGTTACATCGCTTCGTCAGCACCGTGGGCGCACGTGTGAACAGGATCCAGCTGTCATCATCAATCCGCTGAAGCTTAACGGCTTCCAGGTGTACAGGAAACTGCTTGCAGCTGGTCAGGTGCGTGTCATAGCTGAGGAGTTGCTCTTCGCAGGTAGGACCGCTATACGGTGCTCGGTTGTCGTCTGTGCACAAGAACTGGTCTCCGGCACCAAGAGCGTGGCATTGTGTCACGATCGGTAAGTACGCTGTACCTTTCGCCAATAGGTAGGGATACTTAGGAAAAATGGCCAAGGTTTGGTTCAAGGGTTCATGGAATATAGGAAGCATGTACAATTTGTAATAACTATACGTAGAGTTATCTACGAGTGGAATTTCTAAAATAAATGTTACTTGATTTTTCTTTACAAAAGATTTTATAGAAATAGTTTCCTCTATTTGTACTAAATTTATTTCAGTAGGCTCGTATACCAGTTTACCTACTTTCGCTATGAGTTGGAGATGACGTAATAACTCGGTAGAGTTTACAATTGATTGATGTAGAACAGAGCTTTTGCTTAGAGCTAGTGCGGTCTCAATTTCACTTAATCTTATAAATATAGAGCGGAAGTTATTCATGAAGAGGCTATACAAACCAAGTATGTATGACGCTGTGGCTATATTGTTTTCTTTTTCGAGAGAGGCCTTAAGGGCAGTCTCAATTTGTTTAACGCGGCTATCAAGGGTGAGAGAATTTTGGTGAAGGAATTCAGTGATGTTAACAAGGCTGTCCAACATTTTAGAGGTCACTGTGAGCTTCTTCGAATGGATTATTTGATCATGAGAGATTTCGGAAATGATTTTGTCGTATCTAATCGCGTCATCGTGATCTAGATTACCAGTGATAATCTTTATTATAGAGCCCATCGGGTTGAGGATACCTCGCTTAAAACGCTGAGGCATTAGTTGCCGAAATTTATTAATTGTTATCTCGCGAAGATGGTCTGTATGCATGAGTATACTTATGAATTCGTGAGGGAACGTTTTGTTTTTTATCAGTGTTTCAAACTCGCTGTATTTTTTTATAACTAGCTCTAGGTCGGTTTGTATGTTGTCAAGGTTGAGTGTCTTAAGGATTGTCCATTGGTCGTTTTGCATAAATGCTTGGCCTTTTTTCACTGGGAGTATACCGGGGTTGTCTTCAATCTGTTTCAGCTGAAGCGCTGCTACTGCTGTGGCCAGCATTGCCACGCGCCACCTGTGGAGGGCGTTTGATATTTTTAATCGGCGCCTTTGTGTCTCGTCTCTCTGTCTCTACGTTAATAGGCACTACGTTTCGGGATGTTTCGCCTATCACTTTTGCCTTTTTGTATCGCGCCTTATCTTTGCTCTTTCGTTTGTTTATGTCCTTGACGTAGACTGTCTCTCCGGGTGAAAACTCGATTTGATTTTCACCGCCTTTTTGTTTTCTTGTTTGTTCTTTGGTTTTTGTCAATTTTTCTGCGATGTGTTTATACAAGTATTTTATTCGTTTTGCATGGTCTTTGACTAGTTTTTGGAGATAGACTTTTTGGAAATCTATGTTGAAGGGGCTGTCTGTGTCTGTATGTCCGAATACTACCTCGAAAGGGGTGAGGCCTGTTGCTGAGTGTATTGTGTTATTATATGCCATAAGGGTGTAGGTCATAATTGCTGCGGGGTCGGTGCAATGTTGCTCTTGTTTACCTAGTCTGTAGATTTCTATTATAGTTGAATGGAAGCGCTCTATAACGCCCATTGAGTTTGGATTATTTATTGTGCCAATGTGTCGATTTATTTTATGAAGGCTTAAGAACTCTTTCATCAGTTCGTTGTTGAATTCCATGCCTGGGTCTGAGCTAATTTTTTGTGGAATTCCGTAAAATGAGAAATACTTCGTTAAGGCTTTTACTACTTCCGGTGTTGACTTGTTCGGAATTTCGATGGCTTGACCTAGCTTGCTGAAAGCGTCGATTAAGGTCAAGTAGTATTTACCCTCGATGGTGAATAGGTCGATAAACAACTCTTGGAAGGGTGCATCTTGTGTCTGCGTGAGTTGTAAGAAGGGCTTTATAGGGTGTCTGTCGTATTTCATTTTTTTACAGTTTTCGCAGGCGTTGATAACGGCGGCTACTGTTTCTTCCATTTTATCCCAACAGTAACTTCGTCGTAGTCTCACCAGTGTCTCTTTGATGCCTCTATGGCATGTCTTGCCTTGATGGTACTTAAGGACTATGTCTCGTTGTTCATTCTCGTCTATCACAAGTACTACTCTCTCAGTGCATTCGTGGATGTTAATCATGTCCTTCTTAAACAGTGCTATGACTACAGTATTAAACTGACGTCGGTGGTCCTTTTCCTCAAAATAGATGAAGTACTTGGTTTTCGGTCGGATGTATTCCTTCAGGAAGTCTTTCACTAGTTCCGGGTTGTTTTTGGGTAAAAACACCTCTAAAATTTTGTGTTTTCCGATGGAAATGTCTTTTACTTGCATTTCATTTTTGAACCATGGATGTACCAGGATTTGATTAGGCTTGCTGTCGATTGCTTCGTGTAATATCGGTATGCCTGTAGGCTCTAAGTCTTCAACTGAATGTATAGTTTGTGATCTGCTACTTTCGGATGGTATAACCGGTCGTTCTAGTTCATCTAATCTCATGGTGTCGTCTGAGTCCGATAAACTGATGTGGCTAGCGGTTGCTGTCTCACTTGAGTCCGATATTGTTATCGTGGACGAGTCTTGTCTTGCTTCCTTCCTTGCTGATAGTTTTACAATGTTCTTTATCACGTTGTCCATTTCCTTCTGAAGCTTCTTATCCTTCTTCCTATCTTGTATGTTTACAGCCATTGAGTCGGCGTCGTCGTCCAAATGTAAGGCGTTAACCTTAATTCGGCTCAAAGCGTCGGCATTGGTGTTTTGTTTTCCCTTTTTGTACAGGATTTCGAAGTTAAAGTCTTGTAGACGTAACCTCCATCGTGTGAGCTTGCTATTTGGGTCTTTCAGGGAATTCAGCCAAGCTAAAGGTCGTTGATCCGTGTATATGTAGAATTTCCTGCCATATAGGTAAGGGCGGAAGTGTTTAGTCGCCCAGACGATAGCGAGTAGTTCGCGCTCAATCGTACTGTACCTAGATTCAGTGTCGCTAAGCGTGCGGCTTGCGTACGCTATCGGTTTATCACTACCGACTTGTCCTTGTGATAGGACTGCTCCTAGAGCAACGTTTGATGCGTCGGTCGTTAAGATGAACGGCTTGTCGAAATCGGGGTATTGTAGTAGCGGTGCGTTGGTGAGCATTTCCTTGCAACGATTGCATGCGTCAATGAAATTTTGGTCAACTATTACTTTATTACGTTTTTTCAGACAGGAGGTCAATGGTTGCGTGACCTTGGCAAAATTTGGGATGAAACGTCGGTAATAGCCGACGAGGCCTAGGAAGCTCTTAATTTCGGTAACGGTTCGTGGGATCGGAAAATTCATCACCGCTTTTATCTTGTCATTATTGGGTTTCAGGCCGTTTTTCGTGATGGTATGCCCGAGGTACAAAACTTCCTTGCGTAAGAACTCGGATTTGTCTAATTGTACCTTCAAGTTCGTTTGTCTAAGTCTGTCGAAGACAAGTCTCAGTTTTTGTATGTGTTCTTCCAGGCTAGACGAGTAGATAATAACATCGTCTAGGTAAACCATACAGTGTAGTCCTTGGAGGCCGCGCAGGACGTTATCCATTGTCCTTTGAAAGGTCGCGGGCGCGGTCTTTAGTCCGAAGGGCATTCTTAAGAATTCGAAGTGCCCGTTCTGCGTGCTGAACGCTGTCTTTTGTCGATCGTTTTCTTCTACCTCAATCTGATGATACCCGCTAGCTAAGTCGATGGTAGTAAAATATGTACTTTTACCTAGCTTGTCAAACAGGTCATTAATGTTTGGCAGCGGATACTTGTCGTCTACTGTGATGTCATTCAGTCGTCTATAGTATTATTAAGTTATATACCACTAGGATACATTAACACTGGTGCTTGTATATATATTGTAAATATTTTATGCCTGAATAAAGATAATTAAAAATTGAAAAAATTGAATTAGTCGTCTATAGTCAATCACCATTCTGTATTTTGGCTGTCCTGTCGCGTCTAGTTTTTTGGGGACTAAGTGTACCGGTGCATTCCAAGGAGAATGTGACTCCTGTATTATGTCATCTTCTAACATTTTTTGTACTTGTTTGTTTATCTCTTGGGTCTGTATAGGGGCTTGCCGGTAAGGTTTCACATAGATTGGATCTTCATTTTTGGTTCGAATTCGGTGTTTGACGTGATTAGTGAAGGTCAAGGGTAAGTCATCGGAGTGGAAGATGTCCTTGTATTCCTTGCACAAGTTGTAGATCTTGTTGCGCTCTTCTTCATTCATGTGGTCGAGTCTAAGTTTTTGTAGGTTCTTTTCTAATATTTTGTCTTTTGTCCCGTCATCTGTTTTGTCCTTGGTATAGTTTACTTTACAGTCAGTCTCGTTATGTTTTGTCACTTTTAGTGGTCGTGTAACAGTCATAATCATTGTCTCGTCCGAAGCGTTTTGTATAACAGTAGTGGCGTAGCCATTGTCACACTTTACAAGGGCGCTCGGCATTCGAACGCCTGTACTGAATTCTCTATAGTCAAGTATAGCGTCGCCTGTGTGGTAGTTAACAGGGAGCTTTACTCTTGTCTCAGTCCGGGGCTTCAGCTCTACTTCGTAGTTCAAGTCCGTGTTGATGATTTTGAAGCGTGTGCTTTCTGTAGTCAGTATTGACCTGCCTAGGTCTATGGTCGCTTTCAATTGTTGGAGTAGGTCGTTGCCTATCACGCCGTCATAGTCTGGGTCAACCGTGTATAAGTAAAACTTATGTGATTTATCGGTTTTGAATGAAGGTGGGAGTGGTATGTCTATGACTTGGTCATGGAGGCTTGAAGCGTGTGTGCTGGTAACCTTGAAGGGTTCATACTGTATGAATTGCTGATAAAGTTGGTAGGCCTTTTCAGGGTTCAGGAAGGACCTTTGGCTTCCTGAGTCAATCATAAATTTGGCGTTAATTTCGGGTACTATTATGTACGGTAATTTAAGTCGGGGGTCGCAATTAATTATTATTGTGGTCACTCGGGGTCTTGGTTGGAGGCCTCCGGGGTAAAATTTTCGAATTCTTGTTCGTCAGGGATGTCAGAGTGGTAAGGGTACTCCACTGTCTCTAAATTGTCATTCTGTTCGTATACGTCATAGTCGTACTCGAAGTCGTGTTGAGGGTCCGAGTCGTGGGTCATGAGTTCATTGAGTTTAAAACCGTCGCGTGGTTTTTGTTGCGTCCTCATGGACACGTCAGTCTTTTGGAAGTGTGGGGGATTAATTTGCGGGGGTTTGTAACCGAATTGTTGTGGTTGCATAAAATTATTTGGTCGATAACCGAGTTGGGGGCGGTAACCTAATTGTGGGCGGTAACCAAATTGAGGGTTATTTAACTGCGGTTTGTAACCTAGCTGAGGGCGGTAGCCTGTTGGTTGTGTTGGTTGCACGGTTGATGGGCGGAAGCCCGTCGGTTGATTTTGTACGGCTGGCGTACCGAACCGTTGTTGAGGCATCGAATTGCCAAAGTTAAATTTTTGCTGAAATGGTAGTGCATTTGCCGGGGTCGTACCGAATTTGAAATTAGTAAGCGGCAACGGGGCGCTAGTTGTTACTGGCCGTGATTGTGCGTGCGCGCGCCTACGCATATTGTATTGATCATGGAAATTTACCTCCTCTAACACAACACTTAGCGCGTCTTCAATTGATTTGGGATTTTTCAGGCGTACTATTCGTACCATATCTTCTGACAGATTATACAGGAATGTGTTTAGTGCTAGGTTATTATATATAATTGCCTTCGCGATTTTCATGTTTTGATCGGGTAATTCATTCACTTTTGACAGAAGTGAAGACCGTATGCCTTGTATTCTATTGCATAATTCTAAATAATTTTCATTTTGTTTAATTTTGACTCCTTCCAATTCTATGGCAATGCACTGCTCTGTCCGTGGATCTCCAAAATGTTGTATTAGCACAGTTTTTAAATCTGACCATGTTTGGATGTCTTCGCGTTCCGATAGTAAAGACGCGGCTTTGTCAATTAATCGGCTTGTTATAGAGTGGTAGACTAATAGTTGTTGGGCCGGATTTTCGATTCCTTTAATTTTGTCAATGACGTATTCCGCTTTTCTAATGAAAAGGTTTAATGTGCTTTTGTCACCATTATATTGCGGAATTAAACTTAAAATTTCGCGGGGAATGGGTGTTATTTCCACCGGTCTCGCCATTTTCTTGGTTTATATTTACACTTTTTATCTTAAAATTAACACAAATTATACAATAAACACAATATAACACACAATTACTTAATACTAAGCACAATCGATTTTGAGATAAATGCTCTTACTTTTGTTCCTACTCTACTAAGTTACTTAACCGTTCTATCGATTCTTATAAGTCTATGGTTTATTCTTATCGGCTAGACTAAACAAAGTTTTATGTTACAGTCGCCTTCTAACTAACTAAGCTATAGCGAGCGAGGATTAATCTCGTCTATAACAATTACATAACTCGAGGATGGCAGGGAGGAAATGAGGGAAATTGGCGAAAAGTCGTACTCACCAACCACTCGTTCCCATGCCGCTCGGGGTCCGCTTGACTTATTTGTTTGTTTGCGGAATCGCGCCGACAGAACTGTGGTTCTATCAGGAGCACCTGGAACACCTGGGGCACCTGGAACTTGCACAGCACTCGCGCGATCCTACCGTCTGCGCCAGACAAGCTTACGGGACGTGAAGCTATGTTTTTAAAAACTAATTTAATTAAAACACTAAGCCAATTTTGAGGCTTTAATAACTAAGGATGTCCGATATTGAGGACCTAGGACTAACTTAATATACGTGTGCTCGATATGGAGAGCTTAGACTAACTGCCGAGCCGGCCTTATCGATACTTATATATTAACTACGCTACCTGGGTGGCATGACACCACCAGACGCAACGTAAGCGGAGTCATATTACTCAGACTGCTGACGCTTACGCAGCTTCCAGGTTTTTAACCTAATATATTGGAGAGAGGCGGGAACTTAACTACCTATTTAAATGTTATGTTATGGACCTGTGTAAATAAATAAAACATAAAAAACATAACATAAAAAGCATTTATTCCAACATTTACATGGCTTTCACAGTAAGGCTGAGGAAACATAGGATATTGTACAAACTTGGGCTTAGTGTATTACCTACTGTACATTATTAGGCAAACCCTGGATATCACACTAGGTCTATTCCTGTGTTGCGACATCCAGTCTTTCCCACTCCGAAGTGCAACATAGCACTATATAAATTGACTAATATTTGACAACAAAAACACTTACAGTGGCCGGCCTCTCACAAAAACAAAAGTTCAACGTTCGCACCGCCGTTTGAATTATGTATTCAGTGCCGCCGGTTAGCAAAAACAGTTTGTGCACAGAACACAACCATAAGGGTTGAAAAGAGGCTTCTGAACACAAAAAACACACAAAAAATATCTTTACAATCAATAAAAATCAATTCAAAACAAAACAAGAACGATAAACATGAACTTGTACGGAAGAATTAAGCTATATTTTTTTTTTTTGCAATTTTGGCACCAAGTACAGCTGTTTTGCCAGAGTTGCCTGTCTTATCTAAGAGTATAGTAAAGTAAAGTAAACTTCTAATCTCCATTTATCAAGCCCTATGTCAATCAATCATAACCTACTGTGTAACAGCGTGGGGAGGTTCTCATAAAACGTTCATGCTACTTGCAGAACGAGCTCAGCGCTCACTGCTAAAAGTGATGACATTTAAACCTTTCCGTTTTCCAACAATTGAATTGTTCTCTATAAGCAAGGTGTTATCAGTAAGACAACTATACATCTTAAAAACAATAACGTCACAACATATAAAAACTCCGTTTGACCCTGGTGACCCCCTACATACTCGTAGAAGAAACACAGATTTAAGTACCATAAAACCATCCAAAATATACAAAACTGCATTTATACATACCCAATATTGCTGCTTAGCACCTTACTTATACAAAAAAGCTAATCTAATACTAAACATTTACCCCCTAAACAAACATAATCTTAAAATAATTGTCACTAAATGGCTCCTTTCACTTAGCTATGACGACACCGAAAACATCTTTGTTATCCTGAAATAGTTTCACAATCAATAAATTATATTGACATATTCTTGTGACGTATAAAATGGCTTGTTTTATGTATAAATACATTATATATCTTATAAACTTACATGTAATTCATAGAAAAACTGACTCCCCTGGCTTAGTTGTCTTAACGGCATTTCAGCGGACTCCATCATATTCGAATCACTAACTAATAAATACTAACATAATAGTACTATTTATAGAACATAAAAACGAATAATTTGTTATAGATCACTATTAGTAACTATTGCACAATAATATATTTATAAACGGTCATATTACTATACATTACTGCTACTGTATATTGTTATGTCACTGTGTATTTGTAAACTGTTTAAACCAATTAAATATTATATCCTAAAAATATTACTTCTATATACTGACTTGTAAAGGTTAATAATAACCACTATTACTAAGTACTTAACGATTAATTTAATTATAAAATGTTATATGCATTTGTACTCTATTTTACTACTACTGTTTTTCTCTTATGTTACTATGTATTGGAAAACTGGAAAAACTTAAACCTGACGGGAAGACGTTGTCACCCGGGAAACAGAAACATCTCGTCCGGGTGACAACACACTGTTATAAGAAATTACTCTTGTTTTTATATGTTTTAATATAGTGAACCTAGATGTAAGTATTTTTGAACCCAATAAACGTTTTTGTATTGTATTGTATTGTATAGTAATGAAAGTGTGAGTATATTATGTATGTATATTATTATATGCATATAAATAAAAAATAAATATAGGTATTGCAATATGTGAGTGTTTGTAAATAGATATATTATGGTAAATATAGGTTGTACTTGTAATATTGTAAATTTATAGTTATGGCTATATAATATAATATATATGTATGAGTAAGGTTGATAAGTGTAAATTTTATTCTTGCTATAGTCTTGCTAGATAAAATATAATAATTATGTCATGTCGTCCCTTTTTGATAATTACCATTTTGGTGAAGTTGATAGTCCAGTATGTAACATGGAAACAATTAAAAATATGATAGGTAGTCGAGTTTGTGTGAGGGTCCTATTTTTTTTTTTTTTTTTTTGTAATATTGTTGTTAGGTACTACGAAATGAGGAAATAAATAGAGGGTGTATAAGTAATATGTTTATGGGACCCGGTCCACAGCCAGACAGTGATTCTCTGGTTTCATGACATAAATAAATGTAAACTCTTGATACCAGAGTAAGTCACTTTCATACGAAAATCTTTACTTATTGCGTCAGAATAAAACAATAAATTTGAGTTAATTTTTATAAAAAAAAAAAAAATATAATGGAGTAAGAAAACTTGATGATTTATTTCACTAAAACGTAGATAGAAAACAAGAAATTGTGACATTTAACTTTTAATTTACTTATATTTTGTGATTATATTTTTTTTTTGTAATAAATGGTTTTTATTCTTATTCTTCTTTTTCTTAAAAATATGTCACAGTCGGCACGTGAAAAAAGAAACTTAGGTATCATATTAACAACAGTAAAGATAAAATATACTATTCGTTCCATTTTATAAGAGTCTAAACCCACATAATAAGCCAGTATTAAAATAATCTCAACTTATGAAATGAATATAGATACTGTTTCTGTCCGAGCTTAGCTACTTCTCCGGAAGGCAAGTGCAAGTCAACTTCACTTTACTCTTGGCAGTCTACCAAACGGGCAGTCTTTGTTTACGTACAATCTTACTTTGTATCGTTTTTGTTGTAAATAAAAAGTTGTTTATTTTTACTAATACTTGCAGGTTTTGCATGCATAAAGCGGTCGAAGCCTTGATTACGGAGGTATTCTTTTGCGACGAAATACCCTTCAATGCGATTTTTAGCTTTCATCCTTCTTTGATAGATCAATCATTTGGTACTGCAGTCATTGGATCATTATCATAGGCCCAATCTCTCGAAACCAGACTTATTTTAACACTTTAATATATTTTATCTACACTAATGTTGTAACATTCTACTTATGTTTCCAAAACTTGACTTATAATTACTATTGTTATAGCGCAGACAACAAAACACTTAATTTAAGCAATTTCACATGATGGTATAATATCCACATCGATATCGCAATATCTCATTATAACATCAATAAAACGCGACCAACCTGATTGCAGGGCCAATCAGGTTGGTCGCGTTTTATTGATGCGCTCTCATTGGTTAGATTTTAATGGCGGCAAAATCACTGTGACAATACATGTACGCGTGAATTTAATTAAATAAATTAAAAGTTAAAAATGGATAGCGACGATGATATTTGTACGATTAGTGAAGATAAAGTAGTGTATGCAACTGCATATAACACGGGTATTAAAACACTCGATTTTTTTGATAGATCAACTCATTCTTTGATAGGTCAATCATTTGGTACTGCAGTCATTGGATCATTATCATAGGCCCAATCTCTCGAAACCAGACTTATTTTAACACTTTAATATATTTTATACACTAATGTTGTAACATTTTACTTATGTTTCCAATACTTGACTTATAATTACTACTGTTATAGCGCAGACAACAAAACACTCAATTTAAGCAATTTCACATGATGGTATAATATCCACATCGATATCGCAATATCTCATTATAACATCAATCAAACGCGACCAACCTGATTGCAGGGCCAATCAGGTTGGTCGCGTTTTATTGATGCGCTCTCATTGGTTAGATTTTAATGGCGGCAAAATCACTGTGACAATACATGTACGCGTGAATTTAATTAAATAAATTAAAAGTTTAAAATGGATAGCGACGATGATATTTGTACGATTAGTGAAGATAAAGTAGTGTATGCAACTGCATATAACACGGGTATTAAAACACTCGTTACTATTATGAAACTCGCTGCGCTCGTTTCATAAACTCACACTCGTGTTTCAATACCCTTCATTATATATGACAGTTGCATAAACTACTAATATTTATTATTAAAGCCTAATGTGAAACACTGCTATGTACACATATCATGGTTGCTTAGGATTAATTACACAATTCTGATGAGATCTCGTATTTTTTTTATATTACCTGATCTAGAAGCAAGGCAAACGAAATATATTAGACTACAGGTATGCCTAACATCAGGCGGGCTACAGTTAATCGTAAGTCTATATCAAGTTATAGTTTTAAGTAAACTTTTATTGGAAAATGAGCGCAAATAATCACGACCGCCAGGATTCGAACCTGATTATTTTCGCTCATATTCCAACAAATAAATAAGTTAAAACAACCATAGTGCGGGTGTAGGACTTGACAAAATAACTCGTGTTGTTAAAAAAAAATAAAATTTAAATCGTATCTTTAACGAACACAAAATAATTTACTAAGCACTTAACCTAATTAAGGACCGGAGTCCAAGACAAAACACGTGCATCAAGCCCAGAACCCTTCTGTATTGCCAGTGTCATTACCCTAATACACTACACAACATAAAGATTATACATGATATTACACATAATGGCAACATTTCTCCTTCCATTACTTAAATATAACACACGCATTGCGGTTATGGAACTTCCAGCGTGCTTTATTGTGGGTTTATGAATATGGTAACACAGATGGCGAATTATTTATTTTGTTTCTGGTAAAATTCTTGTTTCTTTCTGACTTCAGCTTTTCTTAGAAACACGATATTTTTATTTAGTTTCAACATAGTTACAACTTTCTTTTATGAAATTGGGAGAAAACTTCAAATTACAATCAAAACAGAAACTGAGATAAGTAAATAAATTTTATCCAACTAGATCTAGCAGTTATGAAATTATATTAGCTTGATTTGGTTTGAAAACTTAGTAATGTTACGTATTTCAAACAAATTTACCTACTTTATACTTTTGATACAATAGTCGTAAAGAGCTGGAATACAGTACTCAATGCTCTAAGGCTTACTATGGCAGTAAATAACTACCTACTTATTGAAAACTTAAACGTAAAAAATATTTTTTTTATATTTGACCATAGTGTCAATTTCAACGATCAATAAAAAAAATTAGGTAACTAAGGTATAAATAAAAAAAAAACTTAAGAGTAAACACCTATGTATCTTCTTAGTAGGTACAAGCCCCTACATTTCTTCCATAGTACAAACTGGCAATCTGACTGCTAAGTAACCACGATTACCCTCCGTGAAAAGGAAGCAATATCGCTCTCTCGGATCTTACTTTGTTTTATTTCAACTTGCGAGGTTTTCTACCGACACTTGGGTTTAGACTTGCTGAAAAAGTGTTAGGGTTTTTGTCTGTAAGTAAGAGTGTGAGTGAGTTTTAATTTATCACGTATTTTAAGTCAAACCTCATAGAGATATTTAATGCATTCAAAAGTAGTTGCATACTCCACAAATATTGGCATAACCCCTACATTTTAATGAAAATAAAGTGCCATTTTTATATATTTTTTTTTAATAATATCTTTCTAGCAATCTTTATTATGAATTTTTTTGCGTAAAAAGTAGTAAATATGTTATGAAATCGCCACCTATGCCAAAAGAACGTAGTCGGGTGTCATAAAAATTGCAATATAATAATATTTAAACCTGTAGTTTATTCTAAACAAAAGCAAGCAAAAAACAAATAAAACAAAAAAGCATTTCAGAATTTCTTGAAATACGAAACCAGAGCCGAAACATACAAAAACAAAAGCAATTTAAACGTCACGGATGAATTAAACCCACGATTTATAATATCGTGGTTAAAAAGTTAACAATGCAGTATGAAAATGCATTTATCTAAGTGGAGTATTTTCATGAAAAGAGCTCGTTATATTTTTTAATGAAAATAATAGTATTCTTATGTTATATTTTATTTTCAATGAAAATTAACCAAAGGCACATAGAGGGTCCTCTCTTTCTTGAGCCGTATTTCCTCATGACTGAGGGTCGTGACTCCCCCGCAGAACGAATTCGTTACATACCAGGGTACTTAACTATAAATTCCTTTAAGTTGATGTTTTTCTGTCTAAGCTAAAAAAAGAAAACAGAATAAATTGTCCCTAATAGCATATTTCTATCGCATATAAGATTAGAGGTAAGTTCCGCTCAAATTCTACCTACTTAAAATAAATTAGGTACCTACAATGAATCCCCTATACCTACATGTCATGTTTATTTAAAAAAAATATAAAACAGTTTCAAGGAAACTACTACTTTTTTTTTTTTACACAACATCACCTTCTTGACTAGCCATTTTTGCAAATTATTCTCGACTTCAAACATAACCACTCAACACGACATTTCATCCAGACCCCAAACAAGCAGGCTTATTCCCTCGAGCAACTAAGTGCACAAAGTGCAGGTAATGCGCGGTTTGTGCATTGTTCACAAACTTACTAACTAGTCTGCTAAGTATTTTAACGGTGGTTGACATACGGGAGAGGAATTCTGGGAGCTAATAATATTTTAAATATATCACAAAAAAAGGCTTGAAAAAACTAATTAAATTGTTATATGACTGTCCAGAAAATTATGTGACTGAAAATATATTTGTTTTCATATTTTGATGACAAAATAAGAGTAAAAATATGTTATCTTTCGCATTAGTAGGTTATTTGTTTTTAATATGAACAAACTGTTTGTTTACATTTGATTTGATAGTACATAATTGCGATTGTAAACCAGCTTTAGCAAAAAGTTTCAATATCAGAAGTTTATGGCAACAGGAAACATTGCTTTTTTTAAATTGTTAAAATTGAAACAGAAAAGTTCTTTTAATATTACATATATTAATATAAATATAAATAAAATTTGACAGGCTGAAAAATTAGCACCATTACAATAAAACAGTAGCAATCAAACATCAAAACCGATCAGAATTAACATGTTATCGTATAAAACAATACCATTTCGAAATAGATTTCGGCTTACCAAAATTTTAACCCGTACATTTCAAAAATGTATTATTTATCTCCCAAACTAACTACTTGATCATATTTCGAAGCGCATATTACAAGTCTCATACAAGTTTCCATTCAACTCATACAAACTTTAATAGTTGGCTAACATTGTCTCAAACCATTTGTATGCAAGTTTACAAGTTTTAAAGGTTATATTTAGGCTGATTGCTTTTGTTAGAAGAATAGATTAGCACTAAGATATATCTCTTAGTTTGTTTATATTATAGAGATTCTTCAGATGTTTAATGTTGAAAATACACTCATACTAAAATATTACTTAAGAACGTTTTTGTTGCGGTCTTTGCTATAGCTTAAAAACTTTTTAACAAAGACGTTAATCAATTAAAAAAAATTTGGTTCCCTTACCATAGTGGTGAGCGGTTTGACTATCGCGCATGTGTTTCTATGTAAGTTGACCCACGGGAGCCTACTTACAAACATATGTACATTAGATTATAGTATACACTTTACATATGCTCAACTATGTATTATATGGAGGATAGTAGAGGTATTTGTACATGATTACCAATGTCTAAGCAATTGTCAAAATAATTAATTCTTCGATGACTAAGCGAAAAGTGCTATTTTATTTGGACGCTTTTGTAGGTCGCATGATACAATAATTGTAGGTTTTAACTGTTTGTCACAATAAGTCAGTTGATATACTATGTATATCCGAAGCCTCCACTATGGTAACATAACTGTGTGTTTACTATTTTTTTTTTCAAGGCATGTGGTTGCACTTGACCGTAATTCGCCTGATGGTAAGCAATCATTACGGTCTAGAATGGAGCGAGCTTACCCAGTAAGAACCGATTCACTCTTGCTTTGAAGATTTTATTCTAATCCATAACAAGATAGGAAGAATTCTCTATCCTTCTTGAGTCGTATTCCTCATGACTGAGGGTCGTGACTCTCCTCCAGAATCAATTCGTTAGGGGAGTTTTCTTGGGCAGATACATCGTGGGAGGTGCCCAGGTCCTTCTACGGAAGACACATGTCCTCGAATATTGTGGTACTCACACATGTCGGTTTCCTCACTATGTTTTCCTTCACCACTAAGCGAGTGCAAATCCACACATAACTTGAAAATACTAGTTATTGGTGTAGGTCCAATTCCAATCAGGGCGCGTCTGGATGAAAAGTAGACACTGGAACAGCTAAGCCTCACTCGCTTTAAGTAAATAAATAAATAAATATTCCGGGACATTGCACACAACGCCATCTAGCGCCACACTAAGCTAACGCTTGTGTCGTGGGTACTAGATAACGGATATAATACTTATATACTTTTTTTTTGTAAATACATACTTATTATACATAGAATCGGCCAGCCAGTAAGTAGAATTAGACCAATGTAATAAATATACATTGAAGAACCTCAGGTAATGGAAATCACATAGTAGCACATCACAGTATAAAACGTGTTTAAAACTTTATAACGTATGTTCAACAAAGTTGCTGCAATTTTCCGGGTGTTTGAGCTGTCTTGTACTTACTTGGGAACTTACGATAACTTATATGTGAAGTGAGGTAAGTGGAATTTGTATCACTGGGGGAAGTTTAAAATCATTTTGTTAAGTTTTCCGAAATGAACATGATTTTTAACTAACGTAACAACAGGACGGTTATAAATTTGACCTGTTTGTACGTGATATTGTTGAATAAGGATACCTACCTAAAGTTAGCGTATTATTCTATTTTCTATTATTAGAACATGTGTGCTTTTTTAATATTATGTTCGTTTCTGTACTTATATTATAAAATTAAATTTTATTATAAACATTTTTTTGAATAGGAACTCTTAGCCTACAGTTGCCGCACACACACGCTCACACATACATGCTCTCTCTCTCACACACACACACTCACACACACACACACATACACACACACAATCACACTCTCATATACATAATGTGTCTTGCTGTAGAATTATTTAAAGTACATACCCGGAAATTTTAAATTTAAACTTAATTTACTCTAATATTTGTAATGATAAATGTGAATTAGAGTTTGTATATAATCATAGGTCCGCACCACATTTTAGTATGCGCATCTTGTTTGACTGGCCTGTTAGCTTAGTTGGTAGTGGCTCTGCCTTCTAATCTAGAGGTCGCGGGTTCGATTCCCGCATGACACACGTATTTATGTACTCTAAAAATGTATAATTACTTGTGTTGAGTCTGGTCGTTTGTATGTATAATAAGTATGTATTTACAAACGAAAAGTATATAAGTATTATATCCGTTATCTAGTACCCACGACACAAGCGTTTGCTTACTGTGGGGCTAGATGGCGCTGTGTGCTATGTCCCGGAATATTTATTATTTTTATTTATTTGTTGTGGGCTCCTGCGATACAGGTTTCGTACCCAGTGCAGGGCTCTCAAGAACATGTTAACCATCTACGCATAGGTTTAATATAGAATTAAGTTGCCTTAAGGTTTGTAAGTGTTTTTGTTAAATAAATAAATTTGTATTGTATTGTATTGATTATATTATTTGAGACAACAGGTTATACATTTGTAAAATTAAATTATTGAAAATTTTATGAAACTGGAGATACGTATATACTCGTAGTGTTGTTCCGCTTCCGCAATATCTTATTGAACATAATTAATCATGGTAGTTTAATTTTTAAAATTTTAATTAGTTTATCCACTTCTAGTTTCAAAACAATAATTAATAATTTGGAAGTACTGTTTTAAATACTAAAACAGTTCTGTCCAAAAACCAACCAAAAAACTCTTTACAGCTCTTCAGAAACTCAAACGAAACTACCGTTTTAAAACTACTTCCATCTAAAATTGCGGTACTTAAAACTTGTCGAGACTTCTTGAGGGTTCTACTTACAATATTCATGTACATCATATAGGATTTAAAGTGCTTTGTGTCTGTAAATTTGAGATTTGTTGAGCTTTAACGTGGAAAGCTTTTTCAAATAGCTTGGCAAATTAACGAGTTTGTAAATAAAGGTATATACTTACTTAATTATTTATTAGATTATTTATTTGAAATTTAAAAATCGCATTCACATACGATTATACATATTTTTTATAAGTAAATGAAAATATTCAGTCTAGATTATGGTGATGTAACCGTAATGTTTTGATATTTTGTTGCTTGTTCCTTCTGTCATGTTTATTGATGAATTTTTTTTATTGCAATCGTAAATTTCTCTAACTTGAAAAACAAACTGCATTGTTTTTTTTTTCAGTAATTAATGCTATGTGGAAGTACTAAATGCTTTAAGAAAATACATTTATTTAAGAGGATAATACTTTTTTAAACAAAATCAAGATACATAAGCAAATAATTAACTATATCATGTAGATAATTGGTATCTTCTAGGTAAGCGTGTTACACCCTAGGCTGCAGCAATGCTTAACATCAGGCAGGTTGTAGTCAAACGTAAACCTATCCCAAGTAAAAAAAAAAGATGATTTGACGTTAATTCAATAATATGTTAAACTTCTGTACCATTATTGTCTTTTCTGTGACTCACCAAACTAGATTCTTAGTTGAAGCAAACTCGAAAGTTTACACATAAATTAATTGAAAGCAGATCGCAACTAAAGCAACTTTGGTCTTTGTTTTCAAAGGAATTTAAATTGGGTGGAAAATTAAATTCTAAAATAACAGTGTCGTGAAGTTTGTTGACTTTTAGGTAAAATTGACTTAGGTATTTGCGAGGAACTATTTATAAACAGAAGTTATCTGTTCTTCTTTTTTATCTTTGAGATGCTTCGTCTTGAAATACGTCTTTTGCATAATGTTTTCCTTCAACACAAAGCGAGTGTAAACCTACTCATAACTTGAAAAGCAAGTTATTTGTAGCGACTGATCTCGAATTAAGCTCTTCTATCTTTACTATTAATCTATATCATACTATAATATGAAAGCCTAGTCAAGTCTATGACGTGAGATATGTTTATTAGGAATAATGCTTGTCTTCCTGTGTACCGAAATGATTAACTATTATAGGCACCATTTTGTGTTGCTATTTACTCGTAGAATATTATTACAATTGTCTTTGTATCTAATGACAACATAAGGAGATAATTAGTTTTGAGGACTGTAGTACTGAAAGTTTTTATACCACCCTTAGGGCTCTGACTTAGCTTAACGACGTAAACCAATATTAGTGGCATCAATTACAGAAATTGTTAAAAAATGCCTACTTCGTTTTTAGTTCTAGTTCGTTACTTCTAACTCAATTCAATATCGTAACAACGTAGTCAGCAAAACTTTAAAACAATAAATGCGACGCCAAAACATAATCACAGTGAAAGCCCGAAGTGAATCCATTCGAAAAGGTCGCGAAGGATTTGCTCTTACGTCCAGTTGATCTTCGATAAGGTAACGGTCAAACATGAAACTTAAACCAACTGCAAACAAAAACCTACCTTAAATCAATTGTAATAAAATTGAAATTACTAAAAGGTGTATTGCAAACTTCAGGTATACCCTCACTACTAAGTTTGTCGCTTCAAAACATGGACCATACATACCAATATAAACTTTTTAGGTCAAGAAATACGGTCGAAAATTGCTCGTTCGTTATGAGTAATAGAAAAATGTACGTATCAGCATGGTTGTACGCTGGAAGGCAGCCAAGCAAGAGACTTGCACGGAGGTGTTGAGACACCTATGTAAGTGTCACGGGTGAAAAATTTAAGCCCGGATTGTGTCATGGGTGAAAAATTTAAAGCCGGGTTTACGTTGAGACCGGGTTTAAAGTTGGTTGAAATGGGTTTAAACGTGTAACGTTCGACTGACAGACAGCTTTGGTGGATTTAATTAAATCCCTTTGCTTTTGGGAGAAGAATAGTTTTGGCTTGGCATGAATAAGCTTGGGAGAGATGGTTTTTGGTAAACAGAACCTTTTGAGCTTTGCTAAAAAGATGCTGATTGATCGTTGAGCTTCAGTAAGCTTTAAATAGGTGTTAAACATTGATCGTAAATTTAAAGCATTACAACGTTTGTCTAAAGGCACAACAAACAACGTACTACGTAAGTATAAGACTAGGAAATTCAGGTGTAGAGAGTTTTCAAAATGACTCAAAATACTCAAGCATAGTGTAATATGTAAGTATGTTTTTCTAAAACAAAAGCCCAGGAGGCGAGACCTAACTATATAGCGTCTTATCTGAACTAAGAAAGCGCTTATAACAAGGGATGTGAACAACTGCTTATTCTATTTGTTTGCTCACCCATCTATAGACTAGCTGCAATGAAATTTACATAAGTCTTGTAATCTCGAATATAATATCCCAATAAGTTGTGGCATTTGCACTTTGCTAAGACAGTTTTTTCACTGATCCCGCTTCACAACAATAAATATGACATTTGATTGAATTTTTTTACAAGCAACCATACCGAACTAGTATAGTAAAAGCAAAATAGCTGCTTTAACTTCACAATAAAGAAACGAAAACCAAAAAATTGATTAAAAACTTCACAACCAAGCAAACTACCCTCTTCCACACCCGAAAACAAATTCCAGTTTCCGCACGATTCAAAACACAAGCCATCCGTTAAAACCGCACACTCTAAACTTTTATACGTGCATTGGGAATTCCGATCTTAAACGCAATATATCATAGTGACTGGAACAGGAGCTGGCAGTCTGCCAACCGATGGAAGGATTGACTTATAGCTGCCCTGTTGACATAGTATGATAATGGGCAGAATACGTGAGGCAAGTTTTTCAAGCTAATATAGCCTGTTTCACTGATGTTTTGGCTTGCTCGTCTGGCATAGAGCACGACAATTTTGTTTTTAAGAACTGAAGATTTTGTCTACACAGAGCCTGAAACAAAGAAACACAACAGACATGGCATTTAAAAAAACCAGTGTGTTAAACTCGCCTCATGTAGTATCTCAGGCATTAAGGATAGACCTTGCCTGCAGCTTATTACGTGTTACACCCTAGGCTGCAGCAATGCTTAACATCAGGCAGGCTGTAGTCAAACGTAAACCTATCCCAAGTAAAAAAAAAAAAAAAAAGCTTATTTTTTCTGTCCGGTTGCTCTTTTTTTTCTGAAGGCGTTACGGTATGTTGTTAATGAACTAAGGTATACAGACGGGTATCGATTATAATATAAATGACTATTAACCACACTCTCAGTTTATTTCAAATTGAGAGTGTCCCTAGCGTTCATAAAATAGTGTTTTTAAGTCAGTCTAGTTTATGTCACCACGTATAGCTGCAGCCTTGTACCGTAGACAGGGTAAGCCTCCACTAACGGGGTATTGGTTTGGTGTCCATAACAGAGAATAGGCAGTACTGGCCAAGCGTGACGCCTATTTATCATTAGATACGTCTGTGGCTTGTATACTGCGGTAGTAATAGTAATAGTAGTAGTAGTTGACGATTAGCAAAGTTAAGCAACTGGCATCACGGTTAGTTTTTTGGATGGGTGACCGTCACTAAGAGAGAAATAAACATTTACATCTGGATGCCTTCGTGGGTTGCCCAAACATCCCAACCAAAAGTCAGAAGACTTTTGGGCCATTTGAAAACCAAACTATACAAACTCATTGATAAATTAATTTTGATTATTATTTTTACGCCCGCGGCATCGCTCGCATAATTTCAGGATAACAAGTGGCCTATGACACTCCTACGACCTCATACTACCTACACACCAAAAATCATGATGATCCGTTAAACCATTTTTGCGTGATGAGCGTTTAATTAAATAGACAAACAGAGACACAGATAAATAGATAGAATTTGTTGGCATGAGTTTTGCTATCAATTCAAAGTATATCCAAACGAATTTATGTTAACTCTCTTCAATATTCGGACTGTCGACCCTCTTCAGCTCTATTATGTATAGATTTTCCTAATTTGTAGGTCAATGTATCCAAAAAAGATAAATAGTCATACAGCTATCCAAATCAAACAAAATAGCTTATCTGAGTAAAATAAGATAAGATAAGATATGTCTTAATGCACACCAAAGAAATTACATAATAAAAAGAAATTTAAAAACTAATTTAATGCACATTGGGCGGCCTTATCGCCTTAGGCGATTCCTTCCAGGCAACCTTTGGATGGACAGGATTTTCCGTATATTACTAGTAACTTCTACAAATTCTACATATTCCTACAAAGCAATGTTCTAAGCGTTATAGTTTGACCAAGTTGAACGGTAGCATGCACTCAACGCGAGCACTGCTCTGAATTAACATCACTGCTGGATACAGTTAAATACTAAGTACAAAATGTATCTTAGAAGTACTTGTGGTGTAAAGTATACACTTTTCGGAAATATTTATGATAATATTATTGTTAGAACGAAATTACGTTTTTGGTAGCTTGGTAGCAAATAAAGGATACCTAATTTTGTATACATTTGAAGAGACGTTTTTATTACAAGTTTGTGCTTTTAAAACATGTGTTTGAGTTCGGTGATGTCTTATTTCAATAGTACTAAAACTAATATGTACCTACATATTTTTTCCCTGGTTATTCTGTAAAAGATTAACAAATAATAAGTTGAGCACCAGCGTTTTGACATATTGACAGATATATTAACAATCGACATCTACAATAAATAAAATAAACAGACTGAAGGACTAACATCTTATAGAATAATTAATTACTATTTCTTTATAAGTAAAACTGTTTATCGCTTATATATAATCGCTTTTCTCTTTCATCTTAACCCATCTAACTCCCAAGTGCACAGAGATGTTATTACCGCACTGCTATCTCCAATGTTATTTGGTCGGATTAATTCACCAGTGTTTCAGTTTACTCCATTAATGGGTATGATACTGGTATCAAACATTACTTGGTATGATAAGTCGATTCTCCTTAAGTCGTATGCCTCATGTCTGAAGATCGTGACCACCATCTTCTATGACCTTGCTTCTTATGATATTCTTTCACTCATACCTGTACTCGGTAACATGCAAGGCATTGTAAGTTAGTCAGACCCATGTGTTGGGTTAAGTTGGTGCATACAGACAAAAATGGGTCTTATTACAAAACGTCACAGGCCATTAGGGCGGCTTGATAAACACTCGACACCAGAGTTGGCCACTCTCATTCAAAAAGAAAAAGATTACAAAACGTGGTCTAGAACTTTGAAAAAAAAAAGTCCGTTTTTGTTGTTCGAAATTGGTAAGTCTACTGTCATAATAATCAAACTATCAAGATGTTACCAATAAAATAATCAAAGTTACAATTTGAAGTTGACATTGTGATTGTTTGTATGTGATGTTTCAACAGCTGCGCTCTTCGTTGTTATTTACGTTAATCCAGGATAAAAAATAGAAAGAAAGAAAGAAAAGAAAGAAAACATTTATTGTGACAGATTTAACAGAAGAACACACAGGAGTAAAAACATAATAAACAAACATAAAAATCTGCCACAACACAGCCCCAACTCAGCATAATGCTGGTTGTGTGGAAGCAACCAGCGCTGGTCTTCCGTTGGGGCTGGCTGTGACGTCACGCACGTACAAGAAGGCAGGAAAACAAACAAAGACAAAGACGTAGGTATACAAAGAGGAACAAAATTTTAAATTAGACATACTGGTAGTGGAAGGAATGAAATAAATATATAAAATATATACAATATATATACGAGCTAGGGCTACACTAATTAATACATATTACACAAAATAACATATATACTTATGGACAAAAACTTATGTAGGTAAATTAGTATTAAGACAATAATTAAATTAAAATGCGCTAGTGTCGTTTATGAATAAGGCTTCTCGTTTTTGAAGTTCAAAAATAAAACTCTTCAATTTTAGTTTGAAAGCATACAAAGTACGCAGGTTCCTTATCGGAGGCGGGATGTTGTTCCAACATTTGGAGGCCGCATAACGAAAGCTACCTCTGAAAGCGGCAGTGGCGTGACTCTGTGTGAGAAGCGGCGCGGTGCATGCGCGGGCGCCGTGCGAGTGCCGGCCCGGCTTCCAGCTCAGCTTCGCGTGCAGATAGGAAGGCTCGCCATGCTTGACCACTCCAAATAGAAGGCATGCTAGGTGAAGCTTTCTACGGTGCATCATTTTTAACATTGCGTTCTTGTTTAAGAAAGGTGTTACATGGGCACGAGGTGGTATATAGCGTATTTGTATGTTCATTCAGGGTTTATTTACTATTATATATCCACAAATTTATTCAAATTAGTTCAGCCGTGTGAATGGGAAGAAGTAACATACACCCATTGACAAACTTTCCTTTGCATATTATCATTTGTATAGAAATCTGTTGTTATTCGAGAATCTATCTGCACCAGGTTTGATAATTTGATAACTCCATAGTAATATTTTACTATTCATTCCTTTACCACCAA
This sequence comes from Macaria liturata, assembly GCA_964023185.1. Classification (NCBI taxonomy): domain Eukaryota; kingdom Metazoa; phylum Arthropoda; class Insecta; order Lepidoptera; family Geometridae; genus Macaria; species Macaria liturata. The sequence continues at coordinate 1,085,209 of OZ026829.1, forward strand.
AACAATCCATTTATCTAGCCACAAATCCACGTTAATTCCGCCACTGCTCATTTACATCAATCATAATGTATCATCTTTAATCCCGCAACAACAGGGACATATTGTAGTAATTATTTACTTTCTTTTCTTTTTTAGAAAAACATAGTGATAATGTATTTAGGAGAGACAAAGAATATGTTATGTTGTATATTGTAGTAGGTTTCCTAAATCATAAAATCATTGCATGCTTGGGTCATGTTTTATCATCATGTTTTGGGTACTTATGATATTTTTAGATAAATAGATAGATAGACAGAAAATTCTTAAATAGTAACACACGAAATAAAAATAAAAAAAAAACTATAAAATTAACTCATACTAGTGCCACAAGTCGCAGCCTTATCGCTAACAGCGATCTGTATAGCGTTATTTTAGCTTTCCTCAACGAATATTCGTCAGACAATTATGTTATTAATATAGTCAAAGAACAGTATGCTGGGCACGCTGCCCTCTGGTAGTGGGCTGGAGCACTTAGATTATCTTTAGGCTTTTCTAAGTGCCCCTTTTTTGTAGTAGTTAGAAGTAGTATGTTTAGTTTTTCTTCCCTTGTTTTCATATTTTATTATTGTAAATAAATTTTTGTCTAGTCAAAGATAAAATAAGAAAAAAGTTCGTATGAGAATGGAAAACTTAACGACTGTTTGGCATATAATAATGCTTATCGAGAAAGTGTAAACCAATTCACTAAAGGTTTGAACAGCTAAAATTTAGTTCGCGGGGATCAAGGAGCCATGCAAAGGTTTATATTTGCGTATTACTCAATATATTTACAACTTTTGATACGGTGGTAGTACAAAACCTTAAAACGACCTAACATACAATTATTAGTTATTTGTTGCGAATAAATCGTTACTTTCAAAAACCCCCAAAAAAAAACAAGCATTTTCTTTTTGCTATGAAACCCATTAATGGAAATCAATAGGCACGCGTGTCCATTAACGGTAAACACTTCGTTTGTGCTGAGTGCTTGCAAAGGTTATGAAAGAACAGATAGATGACACGAATCTGTCACCTTCACTAAAAACTAACGTGTATTGTTTTTCATAATATTTGTTTTAATTTCATTTTTTAGATGGAACAAGAATTGGCTCAATATAGTGAGAATTAATTGTTTCTTACTGAATACTTTTTTCCATGCCTTACGGCGGTTTGTAAACTATGGTACCAAATTTCGTCTCTTTCATATGAACTAACAAATGACATTATTATTAGCCATGAGACAATTTATATTAAATTCTTATACAGGAGCGAATATCCATGATAAAGGTCTGTCTGGTAATAATAACTGGCCATTGCGTCCATTTGCTACTGTTACGTCATGGTTAATCCTGCAATATTTAAAATAACCATTCTTATACTTCATATACCAAATTCTTAATAAAAATATAAAAATAAAATAAATATTCCGGGACATAGCACGTACAGCGCCATCTAGCCCCACACTAAGCAAACGCTTGTGTCGTGGGTACTAAATAACGGATTTAATACTTAAATACTTTTCTTTTGTAAATACATACTTACTATACATACGAGTACAAACGATAAGTAACTATTAGCCGATTAAATCAATGAACAATTCACAAACACCAAAAAGAAACATTAGATTGATTTTAAGCCACTTGTGTAGACCAAGAAACATTCCTATTCATTATTTTCTAATCGGATCCAGTCTTCTTTCTAGGATCATTTGGGTTAATTGATGCTAACGCCCCAGATATAGGTCGTTGAATAAAGCCTAGATTTACTGTGATCTTGTTTATCTAAAGCTCAAGGCTTTTAGAGCTTTAGAAATAATTTTGTACCTATTTTTAGACTGACCTTGTTTTTAACTAAGATGGATTTTATGTTGCCGTTGAAAAACATGTTTTTAACGAAATGGTAAATCTTTTAGATGAAGTGTGTTTACAAAGTTGATTTCATTTTAGACGGTAACAGTTTGAATTCTAGAAGTTTTTTTATGCCTTAGTATATTATTTGAAGTATTAAAGCAATGGAAAGAAATGAAAGAATTTTTAATTCAGCCCAGAAACCTTAAACAAAGATACGAGGAAATAAGGTTTTAGTTTTTAGTTTGTATAAATGAAGTTCAGATAGATTTTATTTCATTTGTGGGTTGTTATTTATTCCTTAGTTAATGTTATTTATTGACTAAAGTAATAATTATAAGAAACTTAAAAAAAAAGAAAAAATATAAATATCTCCAAGAAAGTCTCCCTGTAAAAAAGATATTTTGTCCTGAAATCCCCCATATAAATATCAGAAAAATATTCCTACTTATTTATAAATACAAGATTTTATATAAACGTCTCTTTGTAAATTCCGTGGAATCCTCGCGTTAGATGTAACCTGGACAGTATTCTATCCCCAACGAAATTGCAAACTTGTGAAGGTTGAATTACATAAATTATGCAAATCTGGATGTGTCCAGTAGACATGGGTTTCTTGGAATAAAAGTTGGAATAGTCAATGGTTGTTCGAATTAATTTTGTTATTAATTAAAATAAATGTTACTTCGATAAATAGATAGATAGATAGATAGATTAACTCTTTATTGTTGACACATATTAAAAAACAGTACATAAAACAAATTGTATCTAAACTAGTGCCACAAGCGGCGGCCTTATCGCTAAAAGCGATCTCTTCCAGGCAACCTTCGGCTGGAGAGAAATAAGCAAAAAGAAAAAAAAAGAAGAATGTGGTGTACAACAAAAAGGAAATAAGAAATATTACTAATATATACCATATATAAATATATATACCATATATATACACATATAAATACACAATGCACATACTTAATATAATAAAATAGATGTTAATAATGCAGTGAGGGATTAATTAACGCGAGAAATCTCTCGTAATTAGGTAGTTTATATGAATTTCGGGTCTTTTAACTAAGTGCCATCTAGCCCTGTATATAGCTTAAGTTTATTTAAGGGTGATGGAGTAAGGTACATAGGTATATGTTATTCTTTGACAAAAACTGATTTTAAATATATACTTTGGTTGTCAATGCTATACTCAAGACTGCATAGTGTAAATTGAAACTGATCAATTAATTATATACACATCGCCATCTAGCCCCACACTAAGCAAACCCTTGTGTCGTGGGTACTAGATAACGGATATAATACTTGTTTACTTGTTTTTGTAAACTCTTACTTTTTATACATAGAAACGACCAGACTCTACACAAGTAATTATACATTTTAAAATTCATAATTATTTGTGTCATCCGGGAATCGAACCCGCAACCCTAGATTAGAAGGCAGAGCCACAATCAACTAAGCCAACAGGTCAGTCAAATCCGTGTGTTGTTGATAAATCTAAGAATAATTAATTTGAGACATAATAATCATTATACCGCATCTAATAATCGTGTTGCAGTTTAGGTAAGATGTATAAAACCGATATTTTTGTAATTAGAGTTTTGAAAGAAGCAATAGCTCAAAAAAAATTGTTATTTTATGCATTGCCAAAATATTTTCAATCCTTTCTTATTTTCTTAAATTCGAACAAAACTCCTGTAAATATTCCCATCTCTATTCAGTACAGTACAGAGGTAACTCTGGGACGATTCTGTTTATTTGGGTTTGAGTACTTAGGACTCATTGTGCTACCTTTGTTAAGTACCAAACTAAACCTTATCACAAAGGAGTAGGGATGAATTTTCAATAGCAACTTCTTACAAAGGACAAGAGGTGGTGTTAACTGTTAATATATGGCTAAAATGTTAATTTATAGTATTAGAATAGATTAAGGATGGGTTTTTGGAGGACTGTTGCGATTACATTTGTACGTAACAAAACATACGAGCGTAACGTTTAAGGCACTAAAGCAAGTAATTTTAGTAGATAGCGACAATGAGAATTTTGATACTTGAGTTCACAAACGGTTTAAAAACTTATGCAATGATTTATGTATTTTATGAATCTCTCTTGATTCGTTTTCCTCGTGACTAAGGGTCGTGACTCCCCGCAGAATTAATCCGTTAGAGGAGTTTTCTTGGACAGATACATACATCGTGGTGGGCGCCCAGGTCCTTCCACGAAGGTTATTTTATGAATAGCTTGTAGTAATTAAGCTTATCAACTTTGATGTACCTACGCTAAAGAATAAAGATTATATTATAGACTCAAGATATTAAAAAAAATAACATTATCTTCTTCTTAATCAAAGGAAAGTTTATTGGTAAAAGAAATTGCAAAAAGTACCCCTTGCATCCCTTTTAAGCTAATTTAAATGATGTGCCAGAAAGCCAACAAAGCCGTAGGTATCAGCTAGTATAATAAGTAGCAACATCTCAACGTAAAACATCTGTTACGACATAATATAAAACATATAAAAAACTTTGCTCCGAACTGGGACGTAACAAGTTTATGAGTGCGTCGCATATCCGTGAATTTTACTTTTGACGTAGATTATATAATTCCTAGAGAAGTATTTGAGTATGAGAGTGAGATAACGACCATTTAATTTTATTACTACAACTACAATACCTACCTCAGAAGCCATAAGGGCCGGTTTGAAAACTCTCAATACTTGAGTTGCAGCATGCAGATTGTGTGTAAAACACTTCCCATCTAAGAAAAAAAATCTTCTTTATTAAAAACAAAACGTTTTTTTAGACATAGATTGAATGTGTGACAAAAAAAACATATGTTTCTAAATCTATTTTCTATTTATCTAAATATATTCAACACAAATGTGATTAACTGACATATCTAGCCTAAACCACTGGATGGATCGGGCTGAAATTTGGCATGCAGGTAGATGTTATAACGAAGGCATCCGCTAAGAAAGGATTTTCGGAAATGCCACTTTTAAATGGGATGGAATAGGGGAAGCAAGTTTTACTTCTTAACACGAGCAAAGCCGCGATCACTTACTAGTTAAGTTATATATTTAATTTGGAATAAGTTTGACTGAATTAAATAGACCTCTATAAATTTACAACTCTGTGTTGGAGAAATTATGGATGCAAAACTCGATTACTTTGTATGACGGAACGTTTTACTCAGAAACATAGGTATAAACCTCTCTTCATTCCTCGTACTACATTTTCATTATAACAAACTAAAAAAAAAATGTTGTAAACAAATAATAATAATACAAAGATATTTTGGCATATTAATTATTTCAAATGCAAATTAATACAAAGAATAAAAACGTATGAAATTTTAAATTATGACCTTGTTTTTGATAACATCTGGCAGATTTTGTTTAATTTATTATTTTTTGCTAAAGCCATCCTCTCACACAAATTGCGACATATTAAACACGATAATACAAAAAATAAACCACTTAACACAAATTAACATTCAGCGTTTACATTCAATTAATTCCGTAGCAAAAACATGTTAAAATAATTAAACATGACTCATCTGAGTCACACAAGTGACTCGGATGTTTGTTTAAAAACAATGCCTATAATAATGCCTATAATGCAATACATCATCTCTGAAATACATTTTTGAAAGCTCTTGACACCAGGGATCACCGTTCATATACATGCTTACATATATATAAGACGATTCGTCAGAGTATTCGCATGTTATTGTCACTATAAATATTACGTCAAATAAGCGATTTTTGAATTCGTATTAACATTAGTAATTAAATTAGCGCAGTTGGCACAAAACTTAAAGAGTTTTGTTTTATTTTGGTGCCAACTTTGGTGACTTGCCAAGTTAAACGCGAGCACTATTTCTTTTGATCGAACCACAAATAGAAATCACTTAGAACCCCATTCTTAAAATACACCTAATCTGTAGGATTCCAAAGGTAACTTTGGCTAGAGCCCAAATGGCACGAGCGGATTCACTTGGCTTATCATATTTCCAAGAAAATACTTAGCGGAAATGATTTAGAGGTTATCCATTTTGACTTTTGCTAGTTGGCAAGAGTCTTTTGACTTTTGGAAGGAATTGCGGGAAAGTTTCGTTTGACATTTGTCTTTGATTTTGTCAATGTCGTCTTTCTTACGACGGGAAAGAGAGGGATGAAATAAAAAATCCTTGGATGTAACATATTGTTTGTTTACATTAAATTTATCTTTAGCTTATCATAATGTGGTTGTTATGTGACTGCTATTTTAAAATGTTGGTAGGCCGAGCCTACCCACATTCAAAATTTTATTGTATTGTCCCTTAACAAATTAATTGATATATGGTTGCAAAACTAGTATGTAGGCTCGAAACCCACCCTGAATAGCTTCTACTGCTGATCTAGCTGGCATTCAGTAACTAAGGCGCCCATTTATTGTACTAAAACCTAAATTCTGTAAGTTTATTTAGCCCTTCAGGCACTGCGTTGTTTATATTGTATTTTATCTATCTCCTACAAAGTATCCTTAATAAATAACCTTATCATTCTCAGTCGCTTTCTTTCATTTACCTATCTACCTAAGAATATGTAGGTTTAGCTTTAAAAAAGGTTACACTGGTTACACAGTTGTTAGAAAAATATTAGGTATTCAGTTTCCTTCTATAAAGACATTGGAATTATTACTATTTTTTAATTAACTGAAATACATTTAAGTATACACGGACGGTGAAATTTCTCTTTTATAGTTTTTTTGCGTAACAACAGACTTTGATCTCTTTAACTTCTGGTTAAAGAATCTACCTCAATACTATAAATAGAAACAAGTGATATGCATATGGGATGAGTTCTCAGTTAGCCTATTTGCTATACCTACAATTTTAATCCAAATTTTGAACATATCATTTTTGCTCTACTTTCAAACACCGTACACTAGTGCTCATTAATATCAGTTAGTACAAAAATAGCCTTTAAAATAACATGGAACGTACTAACGAGTTTACAAATACTATAACCAACAGGACAGCAAACATATAGAGCCATTTGTTTGTCAAACATAAACCTCACTTGCCTGTAGTGTAATCCGAAACAAAACCGCGGACACTGTATACTTTCGTATCAGTTGTTAAAGTTTTGAAGTGGCTTTGATATAAATTACAAGTATAATGATTATTGTCTCGTACGTGACGCCACAGAATGGATACCCTTGGATAGAGCCAGAAACCCGGGGAGACCAAGGAAGAGGTGGAGGGATGTGTTCCAAGAAATCTGCGGTCCTGATTGGATGAGGAAGGCGAGAGAGAGAGATGAGTGGAAAACAATAGGGGAGGCCTTTGCCAAGCAGGCAACTTCTGCTGACAAAAATTATAACTCAAAATGTGAAATTTTTAACTAACATTTTAATTTTGTAGCAGTAGAATAAAGGCTATTTTATTTTATTTATTTACGTGACGTCACAGCCAGTCCTAACGGAAGACCAGCGCTGATTGTTTCCAGTAATCTGCATTATGTTGAGTTGGGGCTGTGTTGGAGCAGACTTATTTATTTATTTGTTGTATGTATGTGTATGAGTATATCTGGTAAATCTGTCTAAAAAAATGATTTTCTATTTCTATTTCGACCACAAAGTCGCTCATTCCAGTATTGCTTCTTCTGGTGATCTTATGTGGTAAATAAATATCCATAAAAAATAATCATAATTATTTTAATGACATAGCGTATACTTGTAGTGGAATGGAACTTGTACTCAAGCAAGGCGCTCTAAACGTAAAACCTTAGGCATTTCACTTTGAAAACTTGCTTTAAAATTAGTAAAACCAATGTACTGAACATTCTGCAATACCAAACTGAACATATTTATAGCCCCGACGATAACAATGTTTATATCCAAATAGAAACTACAAAACCAATAGCAGCGGACAAAATAACAATGTGTGCAAATGGTGAGTTTTGTACTTCTGTCTTTTTAACGGATTATAAAAAAGATCCATTTAACCGCTTTTAAATTAACAGGATCGTAAGGAAACTGACATGTTTGTGGACCACAATATCCGAGGACATATTGTGTATTCCGTGGAAGAACCTGGGCGCCCACCACGACGTATCTGCCCAAGAAAACTCCCCTAACGGATTAATTCTGTCTGCGGGGTAGTCACGACCCTCAGTCGTAAAGGAAGAAGAAGAGGAAATATGACTCGAAAGAGAGAATAACATACAATAAATTGTCCAAAGATGATTTTTAAAATCTCGACGCCAGAGGCAGTCACTCTCATAAGAATGTACAACATTTTAGCTCAGCGCTAATCCAACTCGCTTGCATATTCAGCAAGGGAAGCCAAATAATTGTGTTAACGTGCATTGCAGGCGTGTTAGGATTTTAATTTGCGTTTTAAACGCTTTTATTTCAGTGTAAAGTGTTTTAAATTACAAGTTGGAGCTGTGCATTGGAAGAGTTGTAAATAAATGATTTTGAGTGAGAAATTGTTGAAAATATAATTGTTCTCCAATTTGTAGCGTTTATCGTTATTGAGACATTGTTTTGTATATTTGACAAGTAAAACGCTTTTTAAAATTCATAAGTTTATATCAAATGTCACATTATTCATAACTATGCAAGATAGACTTACGCATAACAGCATTTTTTTTTTTTTTTAAATTACACGTTTCTCATGTTTTAAAAAAAATGTTATGATTCCGATATTTTGACATTTCATCCAAGCTACGTATGAGTATAATATTATTTTTTAAATAAAATAAAGATAAATTAAAGATAAATAAAATGTTACATCTTACAAATAACACTGACACTTACATTTGAAAAAAACTGTGTTGTAGAGAGGCAGGTTCTTGTTTACAACAAAATTACCAAACCTTTACAATTAAATAGGCATGTATCCATTAAAAAAAAAAACATTAATACATTTATTTAACCCCTACTTTACAGGTAATTAACCACACCGGCCTCAACTAGACAAAACTCAGCAACAAATCAAAGGTAAACTTAGAAGGGCCCATTAGAGTAGACCTGTGAAGTTAACCCTTGACACGCTACACCTCGCCCTATGGAAAGGACATCGTTGTGGTCAGCGGGACCCGGTAGTTTAACCCTTGGATGGTAGGTGTGAGGGATAAAATACTAGCGTGTTGATACTAATTATTTTTCTTCTTCTTCTTCTTATCGAATGAGAGCAATAGAACTTTTGTGTCGAGAGTTTATCAAGCCGCTATAAGGGCCTCTGACATGGCTTAACGACTGCCATACTAGACAAACAGCCAGGACCTACAATTAAACGTGTCATTTGACCCACGGAAGCGCCCAAAATGCAAGTTTTCGGTCACCCACCCAAGGACTGACCCCGTTGACCTTTGCTTAACATTTCACGCTTCATACATATTATTAAGAAGGTTATTTTGTGTAAAAGAGAAGCCTTCACTCAGCAGTGAGGTGATGCCAGATTTGTGTATTGATTGATATCGATGATTTATTCGGAAAGCAATTTTATTCCATTTTAAAAAAAACTAACTTCAACTAATAAGTTTTTAAATAAATTCATATTGTGTAAAAATGAAGATTAAGAAGAAAATGAGAAATACTGGACATCACGATCAATTACCATTACATCCGCACGCAAGTACCATTGCCTACCAAAAAGTGAATCATATCTGTATTAGAATAGAACTGGCTAAAAAACGAAGTTGCTATCACAATGTACGACCACTGTGTCATCACCATCCGTAGTCTTTGGGATCCTACTGCTGGGTATAGGCCTCCCTTTGTATGCGCCATCTGAGTTATTCCTGTGCTTTGGCTTGGTGACAATTTTTTCATTTTAAGGGTGGTACCAAGCCAGGCTGATTGACTAAAATAACAGAAACTAATGTCAAGCAACATTGCATTTCACATCATGGCAAGAATACGAGTACATAAATATCAGTCTTAGTAATGGTATTAAGGCATTCGCTTATAACTTAAACCGTCTCACAAACTTAATAGGTCAAAATTGACACTGGCCGTTGTAGAGTTAATATTGGTGTTCTATTCTGTTACACTAATTAAATCAGCCTGAAAGTTTTAACTTTGTTCTCTCTAATTGTCTACGTTTGATTTGAACGAATGATGTACTGTTATTTTAGTTAAATTCACTTACAGATACTTGTATAGATCTGAAAAGATAAAATATCTTGTATTACATTTTTGTATTTTTTTTTTAATAATTCGCTATACATGTGTATGAGCAACCTTTCAAATACTAAATTCAATATATAATTAACATAAAATAATCAAAGAACCCACCCTGGATCGTTACCGGCGCAAAGGTTCCCATTACGCTTGCCGCGTTGCCACGTTGAATCGCGATGGCTAACCTTTGCACCAAAAATATAAACTTATCTAATACTATTTTAGCGTTCTATTAAAGACATTAGTACTAAAAAAAAACTTGTCATATATTTTTACTTTAAACAAAAGCAATTTAGTCCCCATCATGGTCTGAAAGCTTTGATGTTAAAAGGAGCTTAATAATTGGCAAAAAGCTCTGAGGTTACGGGGCGTTAGCTTAAATAGACAGAGGCGTTAACTACCAGAACTAACGCTTTGTTGAGCCTTAAATTTCGCGGAAAAGGTAACTTGGGACAGTGTGTTTTAGAATGCAATTTATGTTTGTAGCTTTATTTGTGTATCAAAAACAGACCAACTTACCTATTATTGTAAAATTTAGTTTATTTATTGGTTGATCACGCATGAATAGAGAAAAAGAGAGTTATGTTTTTTTTTATTAGTGACAAAGGTGATGTCCCTAGTACTTATATATCAATTAATTATGTATTAAGTAACGACTAATTATGACTGATGTGATATTGTCCGTTTCAATATGTCAATTTAGTTTGGTGACCTCGGGTGACCTCTAGTGCACGGTATTTTTTCAAATCAAATAAACTATGTACGCATGAATTAAACTAACGAAAAATAAATTTAAATCGGCAGTTACGTAGATGAATAAAACTTGAAATTAAATTTATTTATTTTGCTAATGTCTCGATGAAGTAATTTATTTCAAGAAACAAAGGTGGTATCATTATCACGTACCCCAGATATGGCAAATTGAATCATAGTTGCAATGCAATTTCTTTGTTTCTGAATAAAAAGTTTTTCTACCTATTATAGTGGTATACAAGAAATATCTACCCACAATAAAATTAAACACGAATTAAATGGCTGTTTTTTATGAAAAATAAATACCTAGAGTTGACGGCCCTTCCAAGCATTTTATAAGTTGTTTAACGATCTGGATTAGGTTTTCCTTTACCCAATATGTTAATTTTGTAAAAAAGTTGTAACTCAGAATTTCTTGAAAATGTGAAACATTTTCAAGAAACTCGACCACTTGAAGTGCAGCAACCAACTTCGAGCTTCGAGTGCCCCAGCGCGGCAGCTGTGACCTTGCTACATCTGTGGTGATGGTCACGTGGCACTGCGGTGCGCCCATGCTGATATCATCCGTTGCTGGCGGCAGCGCTCAGCGCGTCGCCACTACCAGCGTCGTGAAGCGAGGTGGCTTATGTGATAAGAAAACCTGTGATTGGGACCAGCGTATAATCTGGTGAGCAGTTTTCATTTTGTTTGAAAGAGATCCCCACGTAAGCTAATCGACACTATGTAACGTGAAGTTATTGCTACCTTAATTGGTGTAGGATTTTTATGCGTATGCGCATTGCGCACTATACGCGTGAGGGTGAATTCCGTTTGTAAGATATTCGATCTGAATGGTTTTCGATGTTTCTGAGAGGCGTAGTGAGTGGCCGTGGACTGGCGTGGTGGCCGTGTAAAGGCGAGGTGGCCATAAGGGGGCCGGTTTTATGTTTGAAATGAAAAGGTTTGTACAACGACTTAGTAGTGGTTAGACGTTGAGTTGCCGGTCCGATGTGACATTATTTGACATGAAGTCCCTTGAAGCTAAGACTCTTTTTGGTCAGGATTGACCGAGCAGTACTACAAAATGATTTCTCTTTCTTCAGATAACGTTGGTGCGCGGCCTTGTACATCACACGAGGGCGTGTGGTACGTCAGGACGGCCGTGTCGGAGCAAGGAAGCTGTTGTATCGATCGCTGCTTAGTCATAATTTGTAACAATGTCTAAAATGAGATCTTACTACCTAGATAGTTATTATAAATCAGTTAGCGAATTTACAAAACTATTTTGACATGATTGTAATGATAATGATAACATTTTATTATAGCACATAGCGGCACGGGAATGTCAGAGGAAGTTGTTGAGTTGACTGTCGCTTGGTCATAGTTTATTACTAATTCTTAACGTTATTGTTTATTGTCTAATATGATTCGTAAATTCATAAAGGGATTAGAATAGAATTTACTGGATTAATCCTATTTGTTTTTACAAGTTTATGAAGTTGCTAATGTAAAAAGTCACGAATATTATTTGTAACAACCAATTGGAGCAGAGCAGAGTCTCGAGTGAGGTCGAGGCGCCATCTTGATGTAAAGCCAATATAATCCATGTGGATGGTGGCTCGAAAAGGCAGTCGAAGTTGAGCTTAGGAGTTAGTGTTAGAATATCATGTGATGTGGTCGAGTTGGACCCTTGATTTGTTCATGTAATGTGGTCGAGTTGGACCCCTGTTTTCATGGTGCTGGGTCGAGGTCGGAGCCTCTGTGAAAAGTGTAATAAACGTTTGTGAATATCTCTTATCAGTGTTCTAAACTAGTATTTTACCCAGAATACGAATATAAATCCCTGGTGGTCGCTCCGACATATTTGTATATAATTATTTACAGGACTGTTTATTTTTAATTTAATTATAAGTATTTCCTTCATTTTGTAAGCTACTTAAAACGCTGATGATTAATTTCAATAACTTTTCGCAATTTATTAAATTTCTTCAACATCTCCTTAATTTCAAAAATATCGCGTTGCAGTTGAAATTTCATACAAGTTGTGAGAATTTCCATTAAGAAGATGGCGGATCATCCATCATGTTAAAGCAAAGATATAACTACTAATGAATGTCTCACTATGCTCAGAAATTTCAAAACATATTCCGTAATGAGCTAGGGGCGTTCCGGAAAGCTATTTTATGTATTTTTTATACTAACTGGAGTGTTACAAGAAGGGTATGACAGGATAGGAATCATCCATCTAAAGTCTAAGTTGTATACATATCAAACATTATTGTCACCCGGGAAACAGAAACATCTCGTCCGGGTGACAACACACTGTTATAAGAAATTACTCTTGTTTTATATGGTATTAATATAGTGAACCTAGATATAAGTAGTTTTGAACTCAGTAAACGATTTTGTATTGTATTGTATTGTATTATTAAAATTGTTTCAGTTATTTGGCCGTGATAAATGCAAAACTCAAAGTGTTGACTACATAATTATGAGAACATAGTATCCATGCATCAAAAACACACCAAGCTATTCCTCTGTAAGCTGATTGGGTCCTTGTTGCTGACGGAAACCAACAAAGCCAATGTTTTAATTGACGTCTTAGTAAATTATTATTTATTTAAATATTATGAAGGTTGATAGGTCCTCGTATGTATATGTCTTGGAGTTAAATTGTCTATGAACGAAAGTAACGGCAAGTCATTCCATTTCATCTCATCTTGCTTGAGTTTGAGAAATATGTCCAGTTGACGGTTTCAAATGGTCTCTGTGACCGATAGAAATACTCTACTTCGGGAATATAACTCTTGTATCTTGTGGTGACAAGCAATCATATTATATATACTTACCTTAAACTGTTAGTAAACCAGTATAATATTTTATTTACAGTTTTGTTTTAAATGAACAACAATGAAACAAACACAATCTATATTTTATACTGCCTACAAAAAAACTATTTATTGGATGTGTAAAGAAGCAATGTCCTACAGACGCAATCCTAAAATATTTCATCGCATTCCTCCACATCCTCCACAAAACCATTAATTCAAATTTAAATAACCTAGCTTGAAAATTAAAACATTACAGTGCCAAGAATATATTAGCATTTATAGCATTTGATAGCTGAATGAACTGTTTTTTTTGCTAGAAATTACATAAAAGACAATGGATTTATGTCTAACAATGCTTAAGGCAAATTTTACTTTATTACAATCAGTTACTTCCCTAGTTTTTGTAAAACCACCTGACGTAAATGAAAATATTGAGCTTCAAGATATGAAAAACCTAGTCATCACACCAAAATCCGTCTAAATTTTATGCTTTCATCCGTTCTAGTTAATAAAGGTTTTTGCTAAGGTTTTGTTCGTGGTACATACAAAAGCGAGCCTTCTAAACATGCCTCGGACAATTTATTACAACAACCTACACTGATAAACTCACCTGGCGTGTGGTACAAACAATAATATTACAGCATAAATTCTGTAGTTATTCCTTGTAACATTTAAAACATAAATTTATGTTATGGATGGATGTTTGTGTGTATGGATGTAATTAATGTAATATGCATCATAACATGAAGTTTTTTACAACACGTATTCAAGGATTTTCATTCCTCTTATATTATTTCCATGCACGTATTTCGTTGATCTGACAGTGACACTTGACAATGACAGTTAAGTTTTCTTTATGTTAATTGGCCTGTAGTATACTCGTATACCTCATTATTTGTGTCTTTGCCAAATACATTCTGACAAGGTTAAAAATTGGTACACATTTTAGTGTTGGGTATCAATTGTAAAAAAACCTAATTTTCGAACATTCTCGACACTAATCTTCTTCTTTTTTCATTTAAGGTCAATACTATTTAATTGTTATGTTACCGTTGATAAACAATATGACAGATTATTAAATTCTAAAATGTGTAGGTATTTATATATTAGCGTTGTGGGAAAAAAATACCATTATTTTTAATTATAACATTGTGTGCATAACTTAGTAAAATTAGTATATTTTTATCATACCCTCATAAGACAATAAAATTAGATTTGTACCACACACTGCATACCTAAATTAATGCAATGCAAATCAATTTATCCAGCGAAGACGAGAAATGAACAGATAAATTATTCATGTTCAATTACGGAAAATGTACCGCTACGTGTTTATTTCGATGCGATTTCACATTTGGATAGAAATCAGACCTTAAAAAAGCAAAGTGAACAAAAATGTAGATTAATCATTAAACTTACTTTTTCTTCTTCTTATCGAATGAAAGTGGAATACTTTGGCGTCGAGAGTTTAGTTTTATCAAGCCGCTCTAAGGGCCTCTGACATGGCTTAAAGACTGCCGTACTATGACAATAACCGGGACTTAAAATTTAACGTGTCCTCCGACCCACGGAATACTTACTAATTTTGATTAACGTCATTGCGCAAAAATCTGCTAAATATAAAGGAATTTAAAATTATTGTTATGCATTTTCAAATAGGCCTAAATAATTCTATATATAAGGCTAGTTTCTGAAGCTAGCGCTAGTAAACTTGCAAGCTAGTGTTTCTAACTTCGTGGTAACAATCCAACTTTATTACGAAAGGCAGGAATAGCGTGTTCAGCTAGCTTGCTAGCTTATTAACTTTAAGTTTGCTATTCTAGCTTGAAAAATTACGGTCCTGTCTACCGTGCAACTGGGAGCATAATAGGGAATATGCACAAATTTCTTTTTATTACTTCAATGAAAGCTTTTTAATAGACAAACATGCTAAGTCAAATTATTTTTCAATTAGCTTTAAAACTAACGCAGTTATACACGTTTTTAGTTTACGATTAGACGTTTTTAGTTTACGATTAGAGAGAACCGACATGCTCTGTGACGTCACATGGCACTAACGTCATACAAAATACATAGAAAATTCTGTTTTGAAAGTATGAGATGGAATGAAATCTTCAATTGGTCATAACTTCTTTATTTTTCAGTGGATATAAATGGGGTTTCAAATTGAAAGTGAATGTATGCTTTTATATTAAATTATGCTTGTTTAAAATAATTCAAGATAAAGTTTGTGTTCAATTCTATCAAAATATATTAATCAGATGTGTGAAATTCAAAAATATAATTACCTACCTTACCTACCAACTATTGTTAAAGATTCTATAATTGTAAGATTTTTTTTTCTAAATAACGGTTTTAAATAAGAAAGTAATGTGAGAGTTAATTGTGTGATAGACATAAAGGCTTTTTTATTTTATTTTATAAATGGGGTTTGTTCAGCTCGTTAAGTATTTTGGTATATTTTTATAGTTTATTTACAAAAATTAAATTTCAGTTGCATGCATATTGTTACCCTATTGTTATACGTTCATAATTTTGGTTCCTTTACACTTTTTAAAAATGATAAACTTGTAATAAACCTCGACATTTACAAACAAAAACTATGATATTTTCACTTGACGTCATTTTGAAACGAACATGTTACAGATAGTATATAGCATATTTTTTTAAGCGAGTGTGTCTGTCAGTGTCTGCTTTTCGTCCAGGCGCACCCTGGTTCGAATCCGGCCCTACACCAATGACTTGCATTTTCAAGTCAAGATTTGCACTCGCTTAACGGTGAAGGAAAACATCGTGAGGAAACCGACATGTTTGTGGACCACAATATCCGAGGATATGTGTCTTCCGTGGAGGAACCTGCGAGCCCACCACGATGTATCTGCCCAAGATAACTCTCCTAACAAATTAATGCTGCGGGGGAGTCACGACCCTAAGTCATGAGAAAATATGACTCAAGAGATATATTTTTTTTTAAACATAATATGTTGTGTAATGAAAATGTTATGCAGATACAACAAACGCAATATAATGTTGTCTATACAAAAAAAACATGTAGAAATATGAAATATGATATGAATTGATTTCTGCAACTTTTAATTCACCTTTCACACCCATCTACCTTCATAAAAATCCAAAAAACCTATTTCGTCTGAAATAGCGCAGACCCCGAGCCCGTGATAAAATGTAGTCGCCAATTTTTCCGCTGCCTTCCGATTCAATAGAGGGAAATGTAAATGGAACTGAGTCGAGTTATGCTACGCTCTTCTGACGGTTATACAACGTGTATTTGAGATTGTGTATCTAATTTTTATATAAAAAAACTAAGAGATTTTATTAATATATATTTTGGACTTCGATTACGGACTTAGATTATTCCACTTTTTAACCGAATTCAAAATAAGAAAAACCTTTCTTACAGTTTCCGAACAATGAATTTGAAAGTAAAACATTCATTAAAATGTCGCAAATAGTAGAAAAAGGACTTAAATTTGGTTAAATATCTTTAGGTTTTAATTATTCTATATTTATAACAAAAACAAAATTTTTAGCGCAGTTATTGTATCGATATATTTTTTATTCTATGTGTACCTACAAGATTTTTTTACGTATCGTAAACATTGTGTTATTTTTTTCGAAATGTAACTTGTTTAAATGTTGTTCTGGTTTAATAACGTTTTAATACACTAATTATTGTATCACAGTTTATAAGATGGTTGGCAAAGCGATGTTTTGAGAATAAAGAAAGAGAAAGATTTTTTTTAAATAGGTAATTCTGTGCCACGTTGTATTTAACACCGTTTAGAGTTTTGAAAGGTGGAACGTTTTAACGACAGCTTTAAATGGACCTAAATATTATCTGAAGTGGCGATAATAGAAACAACTGTAAAAATATATATCTTTATACATTTTATTTACGAACACGTGTTTAAACTCGTACCTTACTTATGTTACTGTTATAAAAGAGAAAGACTATGATTTTAATTGAGGTTTTGTAAATTAGCGTAAGTTTATTGTAGATTATAAATAAAAAACGCGTTTTTGGCGTGTTCACGTGGTATTAAATCATTAATTACTACACTAAATATTAATTGAAGTTTCTTGGATCACGAAATATTTTTTATAGGTACTTTTTTTAAATCTAGCACAAATTTCAAGTCTACAGCACGAAGTTAGCTCCACAGCCTACGAGTAGCGAAACACAAGCTACAAGCGTATGAATTAATTCCACTGAACTAAGCAAAACTAGTTCCTATTTGCCCAGTCTGGTTCTTCGGGGTTACACTGAAATGTATTTTAAAAGTAAATTGATATACCTCTTGAATATGCACATGCTAGTTTATTATTAGTAGTTAGACTTTCAATTTATAACATTTTATAAATACCTACGTTTTTATAGTTTCGAATAGGAAATTTAACAGTAACCCTAAAAAATCTTAATCAAATTTGATGTATTACCAAATTTGAAAATTTTATAGTAGCAGAAGTCTTAACCGTTGAATGATTTATCTATTCAGAATTAAGATGAAAGCGACTTTCAATAGAAGGCCGAAAATTCAAATCAAATCTAAATTTAAGCTTTTTTGAGCTGACCCAAGTGCATTTTTTGCATATTCATGTTTTCCATTGATTAAACTTAATAGGGGTCCAATAACAGGTGCATTATAATATTCCTACTCGTTTATAAAAATAAATATATATCTTTTGCGCAGTATTTTTCCTCAATATAGAGGATTGTGACTTCCCCTCCTATTTTTTTTTATCAAAAACAACTCAGGTAGTTACTTATAGTTTTTATTTCAACGTAACCCCTTGTATAGTAGTCCTTCTAGTCAAAGCAAACGGGTTGAGTTTATTCAACGTTTGTAGCCTTTTGTATGGGCAGGAATTTAATTATATGCATAGTGGTTGCAATTGTACTGCAATAGACTTTATACGAGTTCAACTTTTTTACATATAGGTATTGGAAGTAACATAAAGTACCAATGTTTGTATTTATTAGCAATTTTTATGTTGTATTTATTTCAATTTTGTCAATTTTATAAAATTTTAGTATTATGATCTTGCTTGGTTTTTAAATACATGTATTTTTATATGTACTTGTACTGTAGCTTAATTGGCTCAATGTTTTTCCGTGAATTTATCATAAAATAAAACCTTTTGTATTGGTTTAGTACTTACTATACAACTTATTTTATATTCGTACATTTTTATGTGTATGCGTTGTGTAAGTTTCTTTGTACCACGCTCAAACGTCTGAGCCGATTTCACGAATATTTTTAATGGATATAAAATATCTTGGATAAACACAAAGTATCCCGTATTAAAGCAAGTAACATCGCGAGGCCCTGTTTGTATATAAAATATCACTATACTTTTGCTATTAATTACACAAAGTGCGTTATTTGTAAAGAGCAAGAGACCCATATTTTAATTACACGAGCAATAAACATCCCCTACTGTGTGTTTTATTTTACAAGGGTAAAGTAGTAGGGGTAGTTTATCCAAATATTATGGAACTAAATAATCTACATATATACATTGAGGTGCCTATGAATAGAATAAGTTGAACAATGTACAAAGATAAGAGAGGAATACACAGATTGTAATATCTTGATGCTAGTCTAAAACTAATAGTTGTTTTCAGTTACAAGAAAATACATTAATGTACATAAGCAAACAAAGAATTTAAAAGTATCGTTTTTTTCGCGTAATAAATCTATAGAAAATGATCCCAACATTACATTACAAATGGAAATCAGCTACGCTCTACGATTTTCGTAGCAATATGCTGCTACGTTAAAACGTAGCTGTTACAAAAAGCATATCTGTTGCATCATGCCCGTGTTAAGAAATATGTAATTTTTCCATAAAACTTGTATTATTATAGAATAAATTGCAAATTTCGAAAATAGCTGAACTATTGGCTAATTTACACAGTTAATACGGGGCTCAAAGGTGGTGTCTGTTTATTTTATTTATTTATTATTAATTATTTTTCGTCCTTACTGTAATGCTTATACACGTAAGTGCGTAGAGTTTTCCTACCGTACGTTTTAATTAGCCTTGATGTTAATTAAGGTTGGTAAAGCGTTAAATTATAATACGCTTGTTGTTAAAGCAATTGTTTGGACAAGCCAAATTGACTCATTTACAAGAAAACTTGCATATATTTTTGTACTACATAAAGTACTGATAGTGGATGTACCCTTTTTTGTTTCCTTATTAATTGTTGGGTGGCAAGTTGCTTTAAGTTTTTTTGTTAGTGGTGAAATCTACTTTAAATGTTTTGAACGTTGGTAAACTAAAAATGGCAGACTATTAATAGTTTCGGTTAAAAAATCATTTTTATTGAGCCGATACGAAATGTTAACATATTGTGTTCGTATAAAAATAAAATTTAGGCAGCCAAATTATTCCAAATCGTTATTCCTATGTGGCAACAAAAACTCACTTAAAAATGCACAAGCAGAGGTTAAAAAAATATTTAATTAACTCCCAGCTCCAGAAGAGTGGTAAGCCGTGACTCGATCAGTTTTTAGGTCCCTCGGCCTTTTGCGGTTGACACTCTTGACAGGGGTACGGTGGGGAAAAAATAAAAAAAGGGGTAGGAATAAGTATTGTCATATAAAGGGTTCTGCATGTGAAATAAACAAAAACATATTTCGTTTAGAGGTAAAAACTATAGAAAAGATAAGTGACCAGAACTAACACCTGCTAACATTTTGTCAGGCGATAGTTGTCGCCGAAAATGTGTCACGAAATGGTTTTGGACTATCTACCTTTTTAACTATGAACAACAGCAAAAACACTTATATAGTGTGGGTATCTTAAGTCATTTGATTCATCTTTTATGTTTATTATTTGTTACTAGAACGGCAACAAAACATACATCATTCAATGAAAATCTAAACTGTTCTGACCATCACAGGTTTGAAGGTTTGCCTGCGGACAGACAAATCTATCTATCTTTTGCCTATAATAAAGCTGAAGAGGGACAAAAATCTGAACACAGAAGATGTTAGAAAGAAATATCTATGTGTATACTTTTAATCCATAACAGAAACGTTTGAGTAGTTTTTAGAATTTTTGTCTGTTTATTTAAACGCTCTTAACTCAAAAACTGAACGGATCATCATGATTTTTGGCACGTAGATAGTATGCGGTCTTAGAAGTGTCATTATTATCTTAAAATAATACGAGCGAAGCCGCAGACGTCCACTAGTATATAAAATACTGACAGTAGAGTGTTAGTTATAAGGTTTTCTTTATTACTCTGCTTTCGGAGTCCTAAAACAAGAAAAGGTCCTACAACCACACCATTACCATATGGTTGAAAGCTTATGGAAAGCCGCGGTCATGCCCCGTAAGATGCTTCAAAGGTTTTTTGCGTAAAACTCGTTTTTACACCATTGTTTTCTAACCGACTTTCAAAATAAGGCAGAGATTTATAAATAACTTGATGTACCCGCAATGTGTGTTGCTTTTGGTGAATTTTTTTATGGAATATTTTTATTTGGTTAAATTTAACTACTTTATTTTATGTTATTATTAGTTATGAACCATAATATATTAAATTTACGCCTATCGATTTTCCAATTAATGAAGGTTTATGTAGGTCTACTAATGAAGAGTCTTTTATGAAACAATAAATACAGCTATCAATGAAAACGCATCTACGTAGCGCTAGCAATATTGAGATATTTTCGTAAAGTTCCCAAAGTAGAGTTGTCGATGAAGAGCTCTTTATGTAGGTTAAATTAAAGTAGAGGTATCCATGTAGCACTTTAAATATAGAGCTGTAAGTAAGATTCAAAACTACCCTCTACAATTTGAGACTTAACTACAGGCGGAGTAACTTTTTGTTGAATGAGCAGTTTTTGAAAACTGCATTGTACATTTTTATGTGATAGTAAAGGTCAAAAACTTGAGCCTAAGGTTTAAAACTAAAGTATTTATAATTATGAATACTCCTAACTCAGGCTTTTGTTTAGTATGGAGCTAGATGTCAAATATGATATATCCCGGAATCAAAATAATCGAAAGCTACTGAAATTAATTTATATCATATTATTTATTATCATACTTTTTTTTTTTTTTGTAGTAGTTAGAAGTAGTATGTTTAGTTTTTCTTGCCTTGTTTTTATATTTTATTATTGTAAATAAAGTTAATTAGTAATACAAAAAAAAAAAAATATTATATCACCATCACTAACCTTATCTTGCTATATATATATATATATAGCTTGGAACATAGTCGCAAGGTTGCTAGCCTGTCGGTCTTCTATCGGTTGCATTTCGGTGAGTGTGCAACGGAGCTTCACAATATAATTCCTCCGTCTCCATTCCACCGTCGAACAAGCAGGAAGTCAGCGGGGCGTCACCGGTTTATGGTGGAAGTTCCAAAGACTCGCACGAAGCGCTTTGATTCTACCTTCATAGTAAGGACAGCGAGACTATGGAACTCTGTACCTGGAGCCCTGTTCCCAGAAAATTATAACCCAGGGGTCTTCAAATCTAGAGTAAATAGGTTTCTTCTAGGCAAGCGTGCTACATCTTAGACTATAGTGGTGCTTAACATCAGGCAGACTATAGTCAAACGTAAGCCTATTTAATGTAAAAAAAAAAAAAAACATCCACAGCCATTTATTCTCTATCCATTTATCCAATTTCCATAAACACGTTAAACTCTCAACTCTAAAATATTATTATTACCATAATAAACAAAGTGTGAGGTTGAATCACACAATTTCCTCGACCCCATAACCAGGTCTGCATAAGAGGTATATCACGGTAAATGGTAAAATAAAATACCATCACAGTCGTCATACATGTACCGTTATTAAAGTATTAAATAAAAGAAGTCCCAAGGAACCTTAGTAAAAGAGCTCGGAGTTAATCCGAAGGCTTAAGATCGTATTAAAGATACCTTTGAGGTAGTATTTCTTAATCTTTATACGTATGAAGATATTATACAGTTGCTGGCAAATTTAAGGCATGTTAAATTAATATGTATTTATTCCTTTCCATCTAATGGTAACCTGGAAGAGGTTGGCACGTTTAATTAGTAATACCTTACTTATTTATTCCTTTCCATCCAACGGTTGCCAGGAAGAGATTGTTCTTAGCAATAGGGCTGCCACTTGTGGCACTTGTATAGTTTAAATTTGTTTTCTTTCTTTGTAATTGTGAATTTTCTATGTATCTCTTAACTTCGATTATTTTTGGAAGAAAAGAATGTCCTTGGCTTTGTTAGTTTTTCGGTATAATATGTTATCTATATCACTCTTAAGACTATTTGCAATAAGCATACCAAAAACCAGGTGGATCTGTTTGTAAATTACGGCGCAAAATTACCAACAAACTCACTAAGGTGGTCCAAGGGTTTAAATTCCACAAAATCAGAGTATCGTCATCTGTGGAAAGACCCGAAAGGATGAACACCCATCACGATCTCTAAAGATCTTTGAAACTAGGTGTGCCAGCGACTTTGTCCGCATGGAATAGTTAATACATAAAAACGGTTCTAGTGAGTTAATATTAAAAGATAGACATATACTGTTGCAGACATTGTGTTAGATCATTTCGAGCGGAATAATTCTTTCATACATATTTTTTTTGATATCTTTAACCGTTTTCGCACACGCAACGGAAGCACTCAAATTTGAATAATTTTCCCCGATTCATTCCACATTTTCCATTGTTTTTTCGCTCCTGTTAGTTGCAGCGTGATGTTATATAGCCTACAACCTTCCACGATAAATGGTCTATTCAACACAAAAGATTTTTTAAATTCGCACCAGTAGTTCCTGAGATTAGCGCGTTCAAACAAACAAACTCTTCAGCTTTATAATATTAGTATAGATAAGGAACATTTATGGGTCCGCGGATGTTATTTTTTTTCATGCAAACGTGGTCCGCTATTTCTTTATTGGAAATTGAAACAAATGACATAATTTTTGAACCTTAAATCTATTATCATCTAAGAGAATGCCACTCTGTTTAGATTTTTTACTTAAAACTAACAGTACCTATATGAACTCGTATAAACATTAATATAGTGTTAATTGATGTGCCAATTATCCCACGCACTGTACCAAATGAAGCGAAGCACTTTGCAAAGCGCATAATCTTCTTACTTGCGAAACACGTTCTCACTGTGACCAAAGATTTGGCGAAATGAAAATACCAGCTCATTTCGTGTATGAAAATTAATGATACGTGAGAAGGTTGTTTTTTTAAACAACTACAAAATCGGAGACTATAATTTTTACTTCGTTGTAAATCTACACATACATATGTGTAATTGTGGGAATTGTGTGAAATTTTAGCTGGATAGCATTAATGAATCAATCTAGTTTATAATATAATCAGAATTTGTCTTTGGAAGCCTCAAAACAGATCATTGTGTCAAAATTGTGTTGGCTAATCTTTTTAAGTTTTTGACGATTTAATTAGAGACTTTAAGTCACATTTAATTTGATTCCTTTTTATTTGCTTATGCCTACACTAGCAAATAGGTAGATTAAATTATATATTTTTCATCATTAAAAAAATGCTGTTTTATAATCATGTTTCAAAGTATTGGTCAATAGTCAACATAACAAATTATAAAGACTATTCAAATATTTCTAGTCCCCCTTATTAAAAAGAGAACAATAAAGTCGCAATTTCAATTCACAAAAGGCAAACATCAAAGACGTAGTCTAAAATGAGACGCAAAAACGGAGAAGTGCACTTGAGAAAAAAATACTTTTAAGAAAATGCACTCTTCATAAAATACTCGGGTATACTGGCTCACATGTAAATAATGAATCTTCTCCTAGACTTGAGTTATAAAATAGAGCTGAAGAGGATCATAACATTATATAAGACATTAGAAAAAAAAATGTTTGGGTATACTTTAAATGCACTTTAAATCAAGTTTTACTAACAATAAATGATTATTACTCCATAACAGAACACGTTTCAGCAGGTATTATAATTTTTGTATGTTCGTCTGTTTATTTAAACGCTCATAACCAAATTGAGGCAATTCACGGGTCTGTTCTTATGAACAGAAATTATTTTCTTTTTAATCAAAGTAAATATTTTTGTTATTTTTTTTTCAGTGTTTCATTATGATAATAGATGTCACTACATGAAATAATCTTGTCAAATTATTTAGCTGATTTATACCAAACACCAAAAACCATTCCATTATATCAATTATTGACTAATTCAAAAATCTCAACACTAGAGTTCACTACCCGCACATATTATAGATTATTAGTTTCAAATTACCCTGTATACCTCCCTGTACTTGCAAAGCAATCGCTTTTGAAGTGGTTCGAATGAAAGGAACCATTGTGAAATGTTTGTTGAATGAATTCTTTGCACTCGTAATCGTTCGGCCTTGCTTAGCTTGCATGTTAGGTGTTATTTTAGGACAGGACGTGTCTAGTTTATATTTGTAATAACAATGGATGAAACGAAAAAGAACAAACAAAAAACGACTAGTTTGTGTTACCTTCTATGTATATATGTATATAAATCTATATATATAAAAGAAAGTGGTGTTAGTTACACCATATGTAACTCAAGAACGGTTAAACGGATTTAGCTGAAAATTGGCGGGGAGGTAGCTTAGAACCAGGAGACGTAAATAAAATACTTTTTATCCCGTTTTTTTTTAGTACACCATTTGTAAATCTAAAACGGCCAAGTGAAATACATAAATTTACATACATTTGATATTAACTATACTACAGGAACAGAATGGCAGGAAACAATGTCCGAGCTACAACACCAACTGCGTTTTAATTTCAATACGTACAACAGTTATTGCGCGGATACGACTACATGTTTATTGGACAACTCATTGTGGAGAAAAAAGTTAAAATAACACGTACATAATTTAACTTACTAGGTACCAAAAAAAAGGTATATTAATAAAGTTACTTATAAATACTAGTTTAAAAAGTGTTTTAAAGAATATTTGTCAAATACAATAGAACCTTTTGCTAGAAGGCGATGAACGTTTTGTACGGAACAGCAGATTTTTTGTAAATTTCCTAAAGTCCTAGAAAAAAATTTGATTCATACGCCAACTTGTAGGTTGATAGGTCACCGTGGCGTGGATTATTTCTGATTTTGGTCGAGGGTAAGATTTTTTACTAGAAATGTTAGGGTTCGTGTGATTAAAATCCACACGTTGATTTCAATGGCGTCTTTATTTTCTTGCGTCTTACTCCATCATACAGTTTTTGACATAATATATTTGTCTCGTTTTCACAAGCACGACATTGCTTGTCTGTGTCGCTAGATGTCGTTCCAGTCGACATGGTTCTATACTTTGTTCAATACAATAACGTTTTCGTAGAGACAACATAGATGGCGCTTACAGAAAATTGTAACTTTTCTGAAAAAAATATAGAAATTGAGCCAGAATAATAACGGCCGACAGGATTCAAGTCAGTATTGATTCATGCAGGACCAGCGTCATTCTGAAAAAGCCAGAACGACATAGGTTCGACTTCTACCGGAAGTGATTATTTTCGTTCATTTTCAATTAATGGTTAAGAATTAAGCAACCTTAATGTGGCTTGGTACTTAGTAAAACTCTTGACATGTATCTAAAGTTAGTTATCTAAGACTTTTATTGTCTATGCTACATGCCTGCCGCTGCCGTTTTATGAGTTTTGACGCCGCTGTCCAAACATTATTGTTTCCGGTGTTTTGTTTCCGGTTTTATTACAAAGTTGTGTCGAATTTTGCCGGAAGTATGTACGCTGTTTATATGTTATATTATGCATTTTGGGATTGCAACTAAAAACATCGTGTTATATGCATGAGTAACTTTTAATATAACGCTTATTTAAAAAATATGTGTTGCCAACTGAAAACTTTTTTAAGTATCCCAAAACCAAAAACTAACTTATTCTTACGTCACACATAAGTGGTGACTTCATAACTTAAAGTGTGTTTGTCACACACTTGTTATAACATCTAGCTTCTTCTTTTTATTGAATGAGAGTGGCCAACTCTGGTGTCGAGAGTTTATCAAGCCGCCTAAGGTCCTCTGACATGACTAAACATACAAACAGCCGGGACCTACAATGTAACGTGTCACCCGACCCATGGAATCGCCTAAAATGGAATGCCACTTTTCGGATTGCCTCCACTAGCTGAGCTACGGGTGCTTCTAAATCTGCTTGTGTAGCACAAAAAGTCTCCACTAAAGCTGACCAGACGATTTTCTCTTGTCATGTAGATTGCAGATGGAAACTAAAACGGAGATTACATAAGGTTAGCACTTTTTAACTATGCATTTTTTTAAGTGAAAACTGGTTGCCCCATGGCGATACTCCCGTTAATCTAAATATATGAAACTATCAACGCACAGCCCAAACCTCAGGACTGATCGGGTTGAAATTTAGCATGCAGGTAGATGTTATGACATGACGTAGGCATCCGCTAAAAGAAAGGATTCTAGGAAACGCCACTTTTAAAGGGGATGCAAGTTCTACTTCTTATTGCGAGCGAAGCCGTGAGCACCCACTCAGATCAGTTTCAGTTTTCAAACATCTTTATTTCACTATAAATCCCCACTAGTCAGATACAAAAGTAAGTAGCCAATTTGTTAATTTTATAATAGTATTAAAAACGTTGGGATGCATATGTAATTGAAAAGATTAAATGCGTAAAAACGTAGAAAAAAAATATATCAATGAAACTTTCTACTCCTAACAACGCCATCACAAACAAACATATTTAAAGCCTTTCTTATCTTACAAATACATAGGTAGTTAAGTATTATAGAAATACACGTGCGATTACCAATGAAAGGTCAACACGGTCAGTTCTTGGATGGGTGACCGAAAACTGGCATATCAGGCGCTTCCGTGGGTCGGATGACACGTTAAATTGTTGATCCCAGCTGTTTGTCTAGTACGGCAGTCGCAAAGCTATTGTCAAAGGCCCTTAGGGCGGCTTGATAAACTCTTAAGACCAGAGTTGGCTACTCTCATTCGATAAGAAGAAGAAGACTACCTAATACGAGTTGGCAACGCCTCATTTTATCATAAATAGTCTCAAGAACGCTTTCTTACTTATCTTCCTGTAATAAACAAATGCGACGTTGCCAGCTCGCAACTAATCGTCTTTTTTTTATTACATAGAATGGGTTTGTTCTCGACCGTAATTCGTCTGATGGTAAGCAATCATTACGGTCTAGGATGGAAAATGTTTACCCAGTAAGAACCGATTCACTCTCGTTATATCTCACTAGTCTGATTGAGATATGACATGAATACCGAAGTCCAGTGTTGATCTATACAGTATATGCTTGATTGTTAAAATGCAGAGTAGGTACTTTTTAAATTAAATAATCAATTTGTTTCAGAGTAAATTTCGATACCTAATAAAGATTTAAAAAACAGTAAACGAAAAAAATAAAATTTTTATTAAAATATCACTACGTATTATATTATCTTTTCAAATCAAACTCGCATTAAGGTTTTATTTTATCAACTTTTTTTTGCCAAATTATTAGATTGAATTATCTTAAACCTCCGAATACAACATTAATCTCTATTTTTGATGTACCTTGTTCCTTATACAACCTCCTCTAAATTCCACCTCTTTGCTAGTAGAAGGTTAATAATGCTGCATTCCCCTCATTTACATGTGCCGCGGTCGGATCAAGTGACACTCAGTGGAACTGAGTTTGTTACTAATACGGTGACCATATAATCAAGATTTTATGGGACATTATTTTCCGTGTCTTTTCACTTATTAGTACCAGTTTTTTTTTACTATTTTTGTGTATGATTTGTTAAATTGGTGACCATGGCTGGTTTTGATTAGATAAGCTTAAGATGGCTAGAAATCTATTGACACCTATTTGAAAAGAAAGAAAGAAAACATTTATTTTGACAGATTTAACAGAAAAACAAACACGATTAAAAACATAACAAACAAACAAAAAATCTGCCACAACACAGCCCCAACTCAGCATAATGCTGGTTGTTGGTTGTTGGTCTCTCTCATAGAAGCTTGATGCTTATACAGCCTATTCAATTTTATACAATCTTCTTTAAGTTCCACCTCTATCCAGTAGAAGGTTAATAATCCTGCAATCCCCTCATTTACCTCCATACATGTGCCGCGGTCGCATCAAGTGACACGCAGTGGAACTGAGTTCGTAACTAATAATGATGACTATAATATATTTAGTTATTAATGGAACATTACTTGCATATGAATTTCATTGAGCCTGTTTCGGCAGAAATCAAGTATACCTTTTAGTACCTAATAGTTACTGTATTATAGTTCCCGTAAGGCAAGATTAAATTTAATTATTATTTATTTAATTATTGACGTAAGTGCTAGCCGGTTATTACAACTAAATTTATACCTAATAATTGTTGATGATCTTACTAACGTAGAATCTACGAGTATAGGAACGTGTTATGAGTTATTTTGTCAAGTGATAAACCCACATTATGATCGTTTAACTTAACCTTAAGGCGTTCTGACGGTAGCAGAAATACGCAGGTACGAATACTGCTGGTCGGGATTATTATTGCACATTTTCCAATAAAAGTTTAAGTTGTTGGAACGTGTCATGTTTTGCGACGCGGTTGACGTGAGATTCCTAACTGGTGGTGCAACGCGCCAAAGCCTTTATGCTGACTCTTATGTTGGCGGGAAACCCGCCCATTGGTCTGTTGTTGGTGTGTTATGTTGGTAGCTTTGTTAAATAGGGATGTTTCAGCAGTAATCATTTGAGCGCTTGCTTGGGTCAGCCTGTTTTCATAATACAATAGTTTGTAAGCCATGTCAATGCTCAAAGTCGTGGTAACAAAGTCTGTCAGTAAGGTCCGTTTTTTTTCATTTATATTAAAAGCAATACATTGCATGATATAATGAAATTAGTTAAATCAGAGAAAGTCCAGTTCAACACTGAGTCATGGTTACAACGACTGCAAAGTTTTGCATAAAAATAACCGTCATTCATTTATAATTGAAACCGACGGCCAGACAAGAGGTTTTATGCGGAACTTTAACGCTAAGTAAGTCGTGTGAGAGAGGCTGATACTTGTGTTGGATCTCTTGTTTGGTTTAGTATTATATTTTTTTATTGTGAAGATAAGCCGCAAATAACTATAATTTATGAAATATAATTTTGTCTCACCCACCCACTACAAATTAATTATAACGCTCTGATTGCCTTACCTGAAGAAAAAAACAACCCATTTTAGACAACATAATGATTTTTTTTATATTTGTTAGTACGCGTGCGTTTGTGTAAATACAAAAAAGTTTCGAAATAAATGTAACAGAGTCTCATGACTAGCACAAGGTCCGAGGTTTCACGAAATTTATTGTTACCCGATTTTATTATGTCAATATTTTTTTTTTAGTAAACGAAATTGAGAGAACCAATTTGTACCACACACATGCTGATAAAGCGGCAATTACCTTATGCTCTTAAAATACAATATAAATAGATTTTTTAATAACAAATCTGTGTTTTTTTAACTTTGGCATGAGCAATTAGTAATAATAAAAGTTGATTAAAATAAAGCAAATTGGTACTTTCATCTATGCCTTACTCGATTCACCAAGATTTACTTGCTTTAATACCACACTAACCTGTATTTGGAATTAGTATTCTCAGCACGTCACTTCCTTCGGAGCATAAAATTAAAATTGCTTAGCTTCCTTTGTTTATTGTTTATTTTACACACAGGAATAAAGCCGGAGATATACAGCTTCCGGAGAGTAACTGCCGATGACTGTTGTTTTTGTAGATTGTTCGTACAATAAGCATTTTTTTAGTGGACTTTAGAAAAAAAGATTAAAATTATGTTGTTACAGTAATAGAATAATACTTATAAATGAAAGTTTTTTTTGTGGTTTTTCATATTACATATTATATTAAAATAAACACTACATATCAAATGTACAAAAGTTACAAATCTACCAAAAACATATAAAGTATTGTGGTAGTCTTACAAATTTTTTTACGTGTTATTTACTCTATGGTTATAATTTAGGTTCGCATTGACTAAACATAAACAGACAAGGATAGATACGAAAAACTATGTAAAGACACTTTAAAAAACTTAACAGACACTTTTTATTCCCACTGCGTAATTTTCGACGGAAAGTCATCGTTCAAAAACAAATCAACCAATGTCAAAGTTATTAGTTTTATTGCCACGTACAAAAGTAAAGAATATTATTTTTAAAGGTGCCAACTATTTCTAATACCAAATAAGCATGAAACCGTTATGAGCAATCAATAAAATTATGTATATATGGTATCCATTGAATTACAAACTTGAAAATCGCAGCGGTTAAGGAAAAACGCAATGGAAAATATCACTTTATCCTGAATAATTTTTCACATTGTATTGTTGGTTTGTTAGCGTGGAAGCGAAACAATTTGTTTTACCTGATATGAATGCATAACAAAGAAAATCCATTAAAAGTAGTTTGAAAGTTAAATGTTCGGTAGATAGAAAAATATTTATCAGAAAAGGATATAACTCGACAATTAATAAGTTTTTTTTAGGTGTGTAAGTACGTATGCTACAACAATGCTTAACATCAGGCAAGTTGTGCATGGAACAGAAAGTATTTTCAATACAATTGGATAATCATTATGTTTTTAAATTCGATACACTTTTTTTGTAATGTGTATTAAAAGCTGTTTCACCTTTATTAAATATTTAAATCTAAAAAGGTTGCTATGAAAAACAAGTCAGTCCACAAAAAAGTTTGATTACACAAATTAGCAGGAAGAAAATATTTGTAGAACTAATGGCTGGTCGAGGCGGAAATGTCTGTTTGATGGTTCCTGATAGATGGGCGGACTAAGGGATAAGCGGTTTGATGTATTTTCATGTTATATTTACATAAAAAAATGTAAACTTTGTAAATGTAAAACTAAAATGTTCATAATGTAAGCTATAGGTTATTATTGACTATAGGTTGTGGATTTCCACAGAACAGAAGAGATGTTTGTACTTACTAAATTTGTTTAAATTTAATGTATACGTGTACTCTATTTATTTTATTCACTTTTAATATATTTTCAATTAATCTAATATCTCAGTTATCATAATTGGTAACTCATGCCAAAAAAGTAGCATTCATATTATGGACTTGGAAAGTCTGTGTGTACGTACAGTGTAACATCTTACAGTTAATGTTATACCTAAATATACGAAAATGTTGTAGTAGGTCCCTTATGTTAACAATAAAAACCAGTCAAACAACCTTTGAGAAGCCAAAACTTAAAACACCACTCTCACTCAAACCTACTTCAATCCAAAATCCTTAAATCCCAAATCCCGCTCATATCCTATCCCCGAATGCGACAAAATTGTCTGAGCGATCTCAATTTCTCCCATTGATTGATTGCCACCGGCCTAAACGGATTCGCGCATTTTTCACACGACGTCACCCATAAAACGGCTTTATTGAATGGAAGATTGATAGTTTTGTTAATTTTATCAACTTTTGGAAGAGATTTTAGATTTTTGAGAGGATTTTCTGAGATTTGATGACAGTAAGTTGTAACAGTAGTAAAATAGGAAGATGGGAGTCAAAAATTAGTATTCAGAATTTATTTATTGAGCAAAATATTGACTTAACTAGTTTATAGTTTATATTATAGTGCGATCTTAGTAATCAATCTACCTGCATATTTTTCTTCTTATTGAATTAAAGTTGCCATCTCTGGTGTCGAGAATTTATCAAGCCGCCCTAAAGGCCTCTGACATAGCTTAACGACTGCCGTACTATACAAACAGCTGGGATATAAAATTTACAATTTACCTCCATATAAAAGTTGCTTATACCTTTATGTTAAAACGGTAGAATTGATTTGGATAAAATTTGGAATGGAGAAAAACATAGGTTACTTGCACGAGTGAAACTGTAGACGATAATTTGGAAAGATAATTATTATTTTGTAAATCTCAAACATGGATTATAGCAACGAGGACGCTACTTGCGATAAGTATTTTTTTTTTGTTATTATGAATATGTGTTATAGAAATACCATGTTTTGTATCATGCTCAACAAAATAAAAAGGCATAGCATAATAATAAGCAATAATTTTTGACGTATCATTTGCTCACTGTACTATAGTTCCCGTAAGGCATGATTTAATTTCATTGTAATAACCGGTTAGCACGTGGTTCATTTATTATTGTAATGTACATAATATGTACCAATTGAAACATTATTTTCCAAAACCTCTCGGAGCGCTTGGTTGACGCGACGCATGACCAAAATGCTGGCCTTTTTCTGGCTCAACGTATCAGCATTGCACTCCAGCGTGGTAATGCGGCCAGTATGCTGGGCACGCTGCCCTCTGGTAGTGGGCTGGACCACTTAGATTATCTTTAGGCTTTTCTAAAGATTTTCTAAGTGCCCCTGTTTGTAGTAGTTTGAAGTAGTATGTTTAGTTTTTCTTCCCTTGTTTTTATATTATATTATTGTAAATAAAGTTGTTTCTCATGATAAAAAAAAAATAAAAAAAATTATAAGTAACAAATATCCCCTAACCAAAACATAATTTTGCGTAATTAGTACGTATATAATAATCACCAAAACATGGATTGCAAAACCGGAAGGTTTCACCAAAATAATGTATTTAACTATCTAACATCTACTAATAACGATAAACAATCATCAGTATTTATGTTTGTCCGTAGAGATAAACTAGTTGGCTAGGTTATTTTAAATAATAAGTGAAATGTCATTAGATATTTATAATGCAAGTAAATAGATAATTTCTGGACATAATTGGTTACATTTTATAATAGTTAACTATTAGACAAAATTATAGCAAAGAACAAACTTATTTTAATAAAAAAATATAAATGTTACTGACTCGCTGGCGGCAGGATCTCGACCGGTTTCGGAGTGCCTGGAGTGAGGAGACCGGGTCACATGGAGGGATTTGGGGGAAACCAGCGCCCAGGAGTGTAGGTATAGGGGAAAAAAAGCTAAACAATAAAATCAGGTATAAAATTCTGCCAAGATATAATATATGAGCCATTATTTAGTAAAGCATCTAACACTAAGTTCCGGCGGTCTCGTTGAAAAGCCAATTTCATTTCTGTAATTTTACGTTCCACGTAGTACTTTTATGGACCACAGTGTTTGCTTGTGGAGGTGCTTTATGTGACCTGGTGGTCAAACTTACCTTACCTTGTGTTGTGTAAAGAAAAATTAGGGCTGGTTAGTAACTTTAAAGTAGTTACCGAATTATTGATTTTCTTTTTTTTAACTTAGCTCATCATGTCATGTGTAAGGTATACATACCTATAATTATTTTGTAATATCTCGTACAAAAAAACAACAATTTTAATTTTGCTATGACTTACAGAATAATATTTTCTATAAATTTTTGTATTAAATATCTCATTTAGTCAATAAATTTTATTGACTAAATGAGAATTAATGACCGTAAGTATTAACGACGTAGTACGGTACGTACTTCGCTAGATGGCTCTAGCGAGGTACGTACCGTACTACGTTTATTTGATGACTAGCTGTGCTCGTGACTTCGTCGGCGTGGAATAGTTATTTTGGGTATCATATTTATTTTTGCAAACAACCTCTTCAATTTTATAAATTATAGCTGTTACCCACGACTTGAACCGTTTTCGCAGCGCCTGCAACGGAAGCCCTCAAAGATGAATAATTTCCCCTGCTTTTTCCATATTTTCCATTGTTTCATCGCTTCTATTAGTTGCAGCGTGATGTTATATAGCCTAAAGCCTTCCTCGATAAATGGTCTATTAAACACAAAACTATTTTTTCAATTCGCACCAGTAGTTCCTGATATTAGCGCGTTCAAACAAACAAACAAACTCTTCAGCTTTATAATATTATAGTATATATTTAAATTGCTTATTTTCACGATTTCCGTTCTATATATTTACAGTTCTAATTCTTCGTCAAACACAGTAACTGATTACTGGTCTGATTAATATTTTGATAATAAATTGGAGCTGCTTTTATATGGCCTCAGTACTAATTCGCTTTTGTGGTATCATTTAATTTGTCGATAAAGTTGAAGCTGGTTAAACATGATTTAATTAATTTAGACTACATTTTCAAATAATCTATACTTATATTATAAAGCTGAAGAGTTTGTTTGTTTGTTTGTTTGAACGCGCTAATCTCAGGAAGTACTGGTCCGATTTGAAAACGTCTTTTTGTGTTGAAGAGACTATTTATCGAGGAAGGCTTTAGGTTGTAAAACATCACGCTGCAACTAATAGGAGCGAAGAAATAATGGAAAATGTGGAAAAAACGGGGAAAATTATTCATCTTTGAGGGCTTCCGTTGCGTGCGCTGCGAAAACGGTTCAAGATATCAAAAAAATATGTGTGAAAGAATTATTTATCTTGAAATGATCTAACAAAATGTCTGCAACAGTATATGTCTATCTTTTAAGGTTAACTCAATATACTCGTTTTATGGTAATAACTATTCGACGCGAACGAAGTCGCGCGCACCAGCTAGTTGTTTAATATTGGTCGTTAATCTATGTCAGAAATTTCTTAAATAATAAAGTCTGTTGTTTTTTTTTAACAAAGAATGGGTTTGCTCTTGACCGTAATTCGCCTGATGGTAAGCAATCATATCATAATCATATCATATGGTAGCCTGATGATATAATAAGACTAGGTTAGGATTTTATTCTGACAGCAGATTTTCAATATTGTATTTTATTAAAAAACGGATAAAATGTACAAGTTCACGAGGTTACTAAAATAAGAGTTATTTTTAGCTAGAACAAAATTTTTTTTTTATTAAAAACATACTTTGCATTTATACCACCACTTAGGTACCTAATCTACTTCTTACTTTCAAACACATACAGATAAAATTATCTCCTAACACCTAAAATAATCTTTATTACCAAACAATAAAGTTCAAGATATAAACAAACCTGTGACGTTGTCACATCATCTACCCACATCTATAGCAAAAAAAATATCTCTCGAGTCGTCGCATTGAGAAAACGCAAAAAGTCCATATTTCATCTTAATAAGTGGCATTGTTTCCAAGCGCTTTCGTTTTATGACGAATTGAATATATTCTAAGTAAGGATATATTCATAAAGTTGAGAGTACATATATCTTATATGTATAAAATTCGAGATCCATAAGCAGATATAAGATTAAAATGTTGTAACCCGTTTTTATATCTACAATTCTGATGACAACGAATTTATCACCTTATTTACAGTAAAGTAACAATTTGCATTAATTTAAAACGGGAAACTGAAAGTTTTATAAGTCCATTACTTTCGATACAAAAATAAACAAAGTAAATAACTTAAGTAAACCGACTTATTCTAGTGTTATAAGTAGCGTTCGATCTAATCGTTAAAAAATGATTTTTTACAATTTCCAAAATATAAGCTGAACCATGTTTGGTGAAATTTAATATACATGATACGGAGAAATTTTAAATTGAAAATTGTATTTGTAATTAAGTAAGTGTTAAAATCTTTGTTTATAGAGTTAAGATTTATTTAGATTTGATTAAGATGAATGTTTATATATGAATATTTATGGGATTTGTAAATAAGGTTTACGAGAATATATAAATACGACAATAAATTAAAAATCAATTCCAAAATTGACGTAGCAACAAATAAATAGCACATCTATTTAACCTTTAAAAAAGCTCTTTTCTGAAAACGCCCTAACTCTGTAAAAGCGTTCTCAGGCTTGATGAATAGGTTGCCTTGAAAAAATATGACAGAGTACAAATGGCAAGGGTTATATGAAAACGATGCCTGGGTGTGTTTTAGCACGTATTGTATGGAATAAGTTTATTTCGTTACGTCTTATAAACTGAGTATTTAAAAAAGAAAATTATATAAGTATTATAAACGTTATCTAGTACCCACGACACAAGCGTTTGCTTAGTGTGGGGCCAGATGGCGTTGTGTGCAATGTCCCGGAACATTTAGTATATTATATTATTATTTATTATATTATAAAAAACATACTAAAACCTGTTCAGAAATATTGGTATTTATACAAAATGGTTTGGAAGTTATAAGTTTAACGTGCGTGTATGTGAGTGTTTGTAAGTCTATTTGTATGTCTTTTACATATAAATTCCCAAACAGATTGACTGATTTTATCAAGTTTTTTTTTATGTTGGTTAGTGGGTCGAGAGATATTTTTCTGTTTTCAGGTCATGTTATGATTAAGCATTAAGAAAAAGAATATGTACGGGAATTAGTTTAGTTCTTGGATATTAAAGGTTGCCTGGATGAAATCGCTCTTAAAAATAGCAAGCAGCCACTTGTTGCACTAGTTTGCGATTGTCTTTGTTAAATTTGTTTTATTGTGTTTACATTAAAATGGTCTATATACCTACAACAATATAACGTTCACAAATAAACGAAACAAAATGTTTCACAGTTTCATTAAAAATATAAACTGTAAGCTAAACACAACAAATGTAAATCTATTTGTCTGTTGCTAGAGCTAGCTGCCCAATTTATCGCCCTACTAAATCACTCGGTGGTTTGTGATAATTTCCGTACTATAGCTTGTATATGGATCAATTTAGTTGATGGTAAGTAACTGTTATAATATTGTATACTAAAATACTGCAATATTATATGATTCATTTCTTAATTAATGTAATTGGATGATACCGTTTTATTTTAGTAAATAAATGAAATTAATAAAATATATAAACACATATGTATAGCACACCGGTATTTTTGGATAAGAGCATAATCTCCTTCTAACGTATAAGATTTGCTAATAAAAGGATTTTATAACATCTTCTTCTTATCAAATGAAAGTGACCAACTCTGGTGTCGAGAGTTTTCAAACCGCCCTAAGGGCCTCTGACATGGCTTAACGACTGTCGTACTAGACAAACAGCCGGGACCTACAATTTAACGTGTCATCCAACCCACGGAAGCGCCCATAACATTTTATAACATGAAATAAATAAGTGAAATTAATATATTCATACTGAGCTGAGCTTTAGACAAACACGACGCGTGACATTCACTACTTTGCAATCTTTCAATGCCCAGAACCTACGTATTTTTTACAAGATATGGGTTTGCGCTTGATTGTAATTCGCCTGATGGTAAGCAATCATTACGGTCTAGGATGGAACGTGCTTACCCAGTAAGAACCGATTCATTTAATACATTTATCAAACTACTTGTCTATTTTACAAATTCCTTACTCAATAAATCAGTAAAACAGCGTACTAACCTCGAATAGACACATGTTGTGGCCATGTCTTCGATAGGACACTGGTCCAATGATTCTACGTACAAATTACCGCTGCAGTTAGCGGTACATTGAATAATTTGTCCGTAGCATTAGTTCAGAATTAAGTTGTATACGTAACATTTTTTGGAAATTTGGTTCTTTTGACTTGCTATCGTAAATAATATGTGCTACTTTCATTACACTGTCACTAAGAATGATGTCTGTTCGACAAATCACTGTCTCAAAAAATCACTTAAATATTGTGCATTGATTCAACATAAATATTACTGTTGTAGTTAGCGGTACTTTGTCATAGCCTAGCCAGGTTGGAACTGGTTCTAAGAGGTTTTGAAGAGCATGTATAGGTACTCATCATTGTCATCGGGTTCCGTCTTCATATTGAAGTTCGGGGGTCAGTAGGCAAAACTTCTTGCGATCCCATACTGCTTCTTTAGATGCAATTCAGTTATACTGAGGTGTTATTAATAGTTAATTTGAATGAATTCCACTATTATAAAGACGTATGTGCGTGCTTGCATAAATGTGGGTTTGTTAACGTCTTCAAGCTCAAACAGATGAAACAATTTAGATGAAATTTTGTATATCAGAAATAGCGTTACCTCTTCAATAAATTAATAAAACTTTATTTTGGACTACGCGTGAATCCGAAGAGCGCCACTAGAAATACGTACATGATCAAAATGTTACGTATTTTTTTTTATATATAATGCAACCTATTCAAAAAACTTAAAGGAAGAAATCCCTAAAACATTTTTACACGCATTCATCGTCACAAATGGGGCGGCTTTATCAAAAGCAGTCAATAAAGCTTGACCATAATAATAACCCAAATGGGGCATCCCGAAAAATTGCTCCTAATATCAAAAGGAGGTACGGAAGTATTTTTTTGGACGACGCTTTTTATAAAATTACCTAGATATGACTTTTTTACGAGAATCTACGTACAAGGTATAAATAAATGTTAATATAATACCTTACTTTCATAATATGTAGTTCATAGTCATTTATTTATAAACACAGTTTACACGTATAATTAGAAAATAATATTGATATACCACATAGTATAAATATAGCGGTCAAATCATAGCACTTTAACTTGTTTTAACGTATTCGATTAAGAAGGTATGATGGTCATCTTCATACCTTGTAAAAGGGAACAAATAAAATCATTATTGTAATTTTTTCGTAAAGGGCTTAAAACCAGTAAATGATATGGACTTATTATTATGAAAAAAAAAAAAACGCTAACACTTCAGAGCTGTGAATAACCAAAAACCTATATTGTGAATTATATGTACAAAAAATAGAACCTACTTGCCACCAAACGAACGCCTTTTTGAACTTATGTCCTTTTGATGTTTAATTGTTTTTATAACAAAATAATTATAATTATTGTATCTACTAAATCATTTAATTATTCAAAACTAGACACATTTTTTTTTTCTATATTCCAATTTTAGATTTAAAACTATTTAGTTGATGGTGTAGACAGTTGTCATTTCAAGTATTTACTACATCCGACCCCGTAACCCTGCAGAAAACGTTATGAATTGAAAGAGCCCTTTTATGTAACTGAAAGTGGATAACCGTGCAAAAAACAAAACGGTTCAACGTGAAAAGAGGGTTTTCAAGAGAAAAATAACATTTTCCATGAAAACATTGATGTTTTGATGAATGTCCAAATGACCTCCTAGCGCTGTCGGAAAAACAACTTTGTATTTTTTACGAAACGTGCACATTACAGCCGGAATGGGTATGAAAATTAAATTTTGTTAATCTTTAACAAAATAAATTTATTGTTTATCATGTTCCATGCGTCATCATCATCACTACTGAGTATAGGCCTCCTCCCCAGCGCACCACACAGTAGGTACGGTTCCATGCTTTTTTTTTAAATGTATAAAATGTATATCTAACACAAAATTTATAATAACTAAGATAAACAAGATAAACAATTTATTAATAATTTGTACAATTATAATGTCAATTTTATATAATTATATTAATAATAATTATTATTTGTTCATTTTATTCAATAATAAATTATATAGTATATCAAAATAAAGTTAAAATTTTATACACAAAATTTTAGCCA
Source organism: Macaria liturata (assembly GCA_964023185.1). Taxonomy (NCBI): domain Eukaryota; kingdom Metazoa; phylum Arthropoda; class Insecta; order Lepidoptera; family Geometridae; genus Macaria; species Macaria liturata. The sequence goes on from OZ026829.1 coordinate 1,125,206, forward strand.
CAAATTTTTATTTTATCAATGTCTATATTACAGCTAGTTTGTTAGCATCATTAAGTCCTTTTCCTACATCACCGGACTTCAATTGAGAATTGGTTTACATTAACCTTTTTAACTTTATTGTATTTTTCGTGTTCTTATTACCGATGTTGTTATGAAAAACATATACTAATAGAACTTTTTTTTTCTGTCACTCAATTACTTATTTTGACAAGCAAACGAAATTAAAACAACACTAGCTACATTAACTAACCACTTCCATATGTAACTCCACTTACTAATCTACGAGTATCATTTTCCAACTAGTTATCTGGTGCAACCTAATTTGAAGCGCGCTCTGTGGTCTGCAAAATGAACTAGCGAACAGTCAGAGCTGCTTTTGGCACGTCAATTATACTTGATGGATGACTTTTGCAGCCAGGGACCAATTTTAGGATGACTTTGGGGTAGAGAACTTGAAATTTTATAAATAACTAGTGGGTGCTCGCGGCATCGCTCGCATTAAGAAGTAAAACTTGCTTCCCCTATTTCACGCCTTTAAAAGTGGCATTTCCAAAAATCCTTTCTTAGCAGATGCCTACGTCATAACATCTACCTTTCAGCTCAATCCGTCCAGTGGTTTGGGCTGCGCGTTGATAGATACTTTGAGTTTTATAATAGCTTTCTCCTGCGGCTTTGCACGCGTTCCTATACACATGAATCTTCCTCTTGAACCACTCTATCTAATAAAAAAACTGCCGTTGATTTTTTATCACGACATAGGCTTAAGTTTGACTACAGCCTGATATTAAGCACCACTGTAGTCTAAGATGTAGCACGCTTGCCTAGAAGAAATCTATTAACTAAAGATTTGAAGACCCCTTGGGTTAAATTTAGAGTGTAGTTTTAAAGATATAAGCATACATACAGACTGACGCGGGAAGCTACTTTGCTTTGTACTACGTAGTAATAGTGATTAAAATAAACATTAAATAAAACAAAATTGGGCAAATTTTACAAATGGTCAAATGCAAACCCAGTAAAGTTAGAATACTAAATTACTGACAAAATGTTTTTTTTAAGATCATAAGAGTTATGTTCGAAAGAGCAAAACTGTTGTGACCATTGAAGAAAATATAACACCATTGTACTGTACAGTTTGCAATAAATATATTACTTTACTTTACTTTATTATAATTATATGATCATCATTACTTATCATTTTAAGTTACAAGAGATGCATAATAGATATTTTAATCCCGAAAAAAAACTCAGTCAAAGCCGCAGGATGGCTCTAAGAATTATGCAAAACTATAATTATTTCTGTTTCCGTGTGTCGGATGATATGTTTAATTATAGGTTCAGGCTGCTTCTAGTTTTCAAATATATAGTTTTCAAAACGGTCGAAATTCACGTAAAACAAATGTATAACGTACAATTAAGTTTTTTTTAATCTTTATTTATTTATGGACCTTTGTCGAACTTCGACTATGCCGGTCCGTTTCACAATCAAAAATAAAAAAAATATTCGTTATAATCTACACATGATTCAGCAAATATAAAAATAAACATGACTGTAACAAATATGAAATCAAAACTTATCATAATAAAGCGACTGAACGTACAATCTAGTTATTTCTACCTTTTACCTGAGTTAGTTTCTACTAAAATTAGGTGTTATTTTTGCAAGAATAGTTCAAAAACATAGTTAAGTATATGCAAATACAGCCTTTGTTATGTGACAAGCACTTATCTTTTCAAATAAATTTTATTGTCGAATGGCAAGCATTAAATGTCTTTATGTTTATTCTATAGTAGAATAATGTTTACGTAATTTTATTATGTTCTTGTTAGTTTTGCTAATATAAATAACTAGCTGGTGCCCGCGACTTCGTCCGCGTGGAATAGTTATTACTATAGAAACGGTTCTAGTGAGTTAACCTTAAAAGATAGACATATATTTTTGAATACACTTTGTTAGATTATTTTAAGAGAAATAATTCTTTCATACATATTTTTGTGATATCTTGAACCGTTTTCGCAGCGCACGCAACGGAAGCCCTCAAAGATGAATAATTTTCCCCGTTTTTTCCACATTTTCCATTATTTCTTCGCTCCTATTAGTTAAAGCGTGATGTGACATAGCCTTAAGCCTTCCTCGATAAATAGTCTATTAAACACAAAAAATATTTCTCAGTTCGCACCGGTAGATCCTGAGATTAGCGCGTTCAAACAAACAAACAAACTCTTCAGCTTTTTAATATAAGTATAGATATAAACGGTTCTAGTGCGTTAACCTTAAAAGATAGACAGATATTGTTCGATACATTTTGTTAGATTATTTTCTTACGAAATTGTGTTTAGTTATTTTAAATATGTAAAGTGAGCCAAATAAAAAAAGTACAAAGCTACGTATAATTGAAATTTTTAAACTGAATATGTTTGTTTGTATAACATTTTTAAGTAAGTTTTTAGTGAACACTGTAACATAGGTTACAAAAAACTCAGTAAAACACTTACCATCATAAAACAAAACGCGGTTTAAATATTAGTCCAGGACTTTGAAAATAAAAAGTCGGTTCTTGTTGTTCAAACATCACATACACACAATCAAATGTCAACTTCAAATTGGGATGCTGATTTATCATTGGTAACATTTTGACAGTATGATTATTATGACAATAGACAGAAAAATTTCGAACAGCAAAAACGGACTGCATAATTTCAAAGTTCTACAAAGGTCCTTAGTATTTTATATAAGGTTTGTGTAACAATGTATTCATTTTCACTCAAATTTTCGCCTTATTATAACTTGTTTCTGGCATTACGTTTTATTTATTCAGGGTCAGCTCTTAACTTAGGTAGATTTTTGTTTTATAAAATATATAAATAAATATTCCGGGACATTGCACTCAGCGCCATCTAGCCCCACACTAAGCAAACGCTTGTGTCTTGGGTACTAGATAATAGATATAATACTTTTGTACTTTTCTTTTGTAAATACATACTTATTATAAACTCGCTGCTCTGACAGGCTTCGCACGGTCACATATGCACGTTATTTAAAAAACGTCCTCTTAAAACACTATCTGTTAAAAAAACCACATCAAACCCGTTGCGTAGTTTTGGAGATCGACGAGTATATTGCAGTTTAAAGTATTAAATTGGACTGTATTGCTATTAGCAATAAACTTCAAATTTACTCTATGTTTTATTTAGAAAACTTTTGTATGGGAAAAAGATCGTCTTCGAAGGTCTTTTTTAAGGTTTTTCCGGCCATTATACGATTTTTATCGCCATAAAAACGTACCTAGAACATAAAGAACATTTAAAAAAAAATTGGCCGAATCGGTCCAGGCGTTGTTGAGTTATGCGCTTACCAACACATTTTTAAAAAAAACTACCAGTCTCAACACTTGCAATAAAATTATAAATTTAAAAATTCATAATTACTTGTGTCATGCGGGAATCGAACCCGCAACCCTAGATTAGAAGGCAGACCAACTCAGTTACTAGGCCAATCAAATTATTATAGTTTACCATTTCATTTTGTGTTACATCAGCTTCAGGAGCTGTCTGATTTGACAAATCTACATACATAAAGAACAACAAAACAACGTGAGGTATAAAAATTCTTGGTAAAAACTTAAACAAAAAAAAAACAATTTGCCGCTTTGCTTTATCTTAAAAAAAAAATAGACAAACTCTCGGGCTCACGCTAACTTCTTATCCAAGAGCAATTAAAGAAATATTTAAACAACCTTGTGACTGGCGTAGGCGTAGTATATAACGTTGGCCAGCTGAAACCATTTCATAGTCAATTCTACTCAACTCTACAGAAACTTACATTTTCCTATCAACATGAAACTATTGGTAAGTCGTTTTCAAGTTTTCTTTTTATATTCTTATTATTTATTATTAATCCTGGTTTGTTTTAGACTTAGACTAAATTTTGATATACCTTCATTCATCTGATTTATTTATTTAGTTTTTAGTAGATATATCTTCAGTCGTATTTCCTCATGACTCATGATCGTGTCTCTATCGCCGAATTAATTCGTTAGGGGAGTTCTCTTAAGCAGATACATCGTGGTGGGCGCCCAGTTTCTTCCACAGAAGACACAAATCCTCGAATATTGTGGTCCTCAAACATATCGATTTCCTCACGATGTTTTCCTTTACCTTAAAGCGAGTGCAAATCTACATTTAACTCGGAAATACAAGTCAATGGTTTAGGGCCGGATTCGAACCAGGGTGCGTCTGGATGAAAAGCAGACACTGACAGACACACTCGCTCAAATAGTAGGTAGGTACCTAATACCTATATAATTATTTCTATATATTGCATTTAGAGCTATTACATAGGTTAAACGATATTATTATTTTTTAAGTTTCGTTTGTTAGTAATAAAGTTATGTCGGAGGCCTTTAGGGTGGTTTGAAAAATCTAGTCATCAGAGTCAGCCACTCATATACAAAGTTATTACTAACAAATAGAAATAAAAATAGTAAGCTAAGCACCCAAAACACTTAAACTTGGTGTCCTTATCGCTATCGGAATGATGTATCCCTAGTGACCAATCTTATATTACAGATAGTCCTGGGATTAGTCGTCATGCTGGCTGTCATGAGCTCAGGCCAAGACGATTATGGTAACGGTATAATACCCGAAACAACAGACAAAATATTACTAGAGCTCACGGCCCTTGGCATAGCCGGACAAAAGATTGCAGGACCCCAAGTACTTCCAGATGTATCTGAAGTTAATGAAGACACTCAAGATTTGAATTTTAATTTAGCTGCTAATTAAAATAAAATAAAAATAAAAGAGCCTTTATTTCTATTACCCATTAAGGAATAGTTACAAAATAAGTAATGTACATGATATTGAGAACCATTTAAGTAAGTATATTCTTCATGACATATTATACAATGTGCATTTAAAAATTAATACAATGTGTGTATACAAGTTTTCGCTTAAGTTTAGATAAGTACAAACCTAAATTTTGATTTTATTATATCAGATACATAATATTTATTTACCAACAAAGTACATCTATTTTTAAGTTTACTATCAAAGTACATAATATACAATGAGCATAAAAGAATGTATATAGGTGTGATACACATTTGTTTAGGTAACTAAGTAAATACAATACTTCTGATTTTATTATGACACACATTATATTAGCAAAGTACATTAATGTCTTAGATTTTTCATATTTTAATTTTGCATTCCGATTATATTTTCTTAACAATGTACAAATGCATTTCAACACAACTATGATGGTATTAGTAATCAATTAATGTAATTGTAATAAGGGTAACCATTTATTTTATGTAGTCAAAGTTTTATAAGAAGCACTTCATTTTTGTTTGCCTATTTGTTTCTAGAAACAAATAGGTATGAAAAAAAACAGAAATAAATTTATCAATTTTTTTTTTTTGTTATTCTTTATCAAGAAGACAATCTATATTTTTTATTTGTTTTATTTTTCTTTATCAAAAAGATACATAGTGTCAAACAAAATTGATTACTTATGTGTATGTGAACTTGAAATAAAACAAATAGAAATACGTTTTCAGGGACTTTTCACTCAACGCCATCTAGACCCATACCCATACTAAGCTAACACTTGTGGTACTAGATAACGAATATAATCTATACTAATATAATAAAGCTGAAGAGTTTGTTTGTTTGAACGCGCTAATCTCAGGAACTACTGGTGCCAATTGAAAAAATATTTTTGTGTTGAATAGACCAGTTATTGAGGAAGGCTTTAGGCTATATAACATCACGCTGCAACTAATAGAAGCGAAGAAACAATGGAAAATGTGGAAAAAACGGGGTAAAATTATTCATCTCTGAGGGCTACCGTTGCGTGCGCTGCGAAAACGGTTCAAGTCGTGGGCTATAATTTATAAAGCTGAAAAGGTTGTTTGCAAAAATAAATACGATGCCCAATATAACTATTCCACGCGGACGAAGTCGCAGGCACAGCTAGTACTATATATTTTTTCTTCTGTAAATACTTACATAACATACACTGGTGGACGCCCGCGGCTTCCAAAAGTGTATGTATGTATCATTTCACCAATGCCGTAGATTGGATGATGCGTTAAATTGTTTTAAATCCCGGCTGTATTGTTTGACATATTAAAACAGTTTGAATATCACGAGTATGGTAAAACAAAGAAGTAAGCCTTAAATAAGCCTAAATACGGCTTGGATATCTCATAGAATGTATAAAAATACTTTTTCAATTTATAGCATCAAATCGTAATTAAGTGCTAGGTTGATTTTAAAATAAGAAAAAGTGGATGTCAAAACACAGTAATCAAAACACAGTAATAGACCTAGTGTGATATCCAGGGTTTGCCTATTAGTGTATAGTAATCTATAAAACCCTAGTTTATGTATAATCCTAAATGTTTAACATTACTGTACAACCTTTTTGAAAATTCAAAAAAACCTTTTTTAATGTTTATAAAGAAACCACCCCCGTTCTAAATGTATCCTAAATACGTACCGTGATACATTTAATAACCAAAACTAATTGAATATTGCTGATTATGACTGAATATGACGGATAGGCGGCTTCATTTGCTAATTTGCCATGAAACGATTGCACGCTCCATTGTCATTAGTAGATGTCACTGTCACTGCAATAGTTCGGCAAGAGTTGGAGGAGGCCTACGTCCAAAGTTGGACGATCCCGAGATAACTGAAGAAATTTTTAGTTAAAATTAAAATTTGACATTAATACATTACTATTTTGATATCGTAAATTCCCTTTGACATTAAAATTTTTGACATTATAATGTACAAAGAAATATTATAAAAATTTGAATTATAATAATTTAATGAACAAAGTGACATCAAAACCTGTAATGTGAAACTTTTTAAATAGAGAAATAAAGGCTATAAAAAAATACATACATAAAATTTTTCTTGAGATCTGGCACAATACAATACAACGTCAAGAGCTGGTAAAGTAAGGTTGGTCGAGTAATCTTTGGATAAGTTGACAGTCAGTCAATGTTACTAACCATGAGAAGAAATGAGAGCACTATTTTGTTTTTTTTTTTACTTGAGGACTGGCGCAATACTAAGTCATGGCCAAAAAAAGAAATATTAGGTATTTTAATTTTCATCCATTTTGATAGATCCATGTATTATCAAATAATAATTAATATTCGGCGGTATTGTTTAAAATAAAACATTTCTTCAGCGTCGTTTTGAATAACCTGTTTTTTAAATCATTTGTCACTATATTTGATTGAAGCTCACAATGCAACATGTTTTGTTTTTCCTGGCTATGAACTTGTTTGTGGTAATTGATTCAAGTGACAAATTGAATTTGTAATATTATACGTTAGAAACTGAACGTTGTTGAGGGAATTGCGCGTGACAGTTTAATTACAAGTGAAAAATTGAACGTTCGAAGAAAAAAATACATGTTAAGGTACATACATACCTTAACATTTATTTTTTCCTTCAGTAATAATCACGACCAAAGTTTGACGGAAAAGATCAGAAACCTTTAAAAATCATCATACCTTTATTCCACACTAGTGGACGTCCACGGCTTCGATCGCATTATTTAAGATAAAAAGTAGCATATGACACTAAGATGTCACACTACCTACCTAACAAAACTCATAAAGATCCGTTTAATAAAAAAAAAACAAGAGAAATAGTCAAAAATCTAAAAACTGCTGAAACGTGTTCTGTTATGGATTTAAAGTACCTATACCCAAACAAAATATTTAATATCTTCTAAGTTCAGATTTTTGAACCTCTTTAATTGTATTATATGTATGTATAGGCACATCATACATCATCATATATAAATAAATATATACTAATAATATTATAAAGCTGAAGAGTTTGTTTGTTTGTTTGAACGCGCTAATCTCAGGAACTACTGGTTCGAATTGATAAATTCTTTTTGTGTTGAATAGACCATTTATTGAGGAAGGCTTTAGGCTATATAACATCACGCTGCAACTAATAGGAGCGAAGAAACAATGGAAAATGTGGAAAAATACGGGGAAAATTATTCATCTTTGAGGGCTTCCGTTGCGTGCGCTGCGAATACGGTTCTAAATTCAAAAAAATAATGCCCAAAATAACTATTCCACGCGGACGAAGTCGCAGGCACAGCTAGTCATACATAAAATACTCATACCAGATGATCAAAATTATACCACTTTTAAAAGTCAAAAGTAAAACAAAAGTATTCATCATATCAATTCACACACGATAGCAACTGCATTCAAGCAAACGCACCGACCGTTTCTAATTTGTAATTCAAGCGTGTAAAGCAAAACGGTTCAGCGCTTGATTCGATTCAAGCCCGTGCTTTGCTAAACTCAAGCGCTGCGGCCGCTCAATGCAAGCAAGCAATGCAGCGCTGTAGCAGCTGACTAAACCTGATTAACCATATTCCTCAGAGATGAGAACTTCTGAATTTTGACCCATCGGGGAGCGCTAAAATGTAGCACTATGTTTTTTTTTTTTATTATTTAACTCATTTTTTGTAGTATTAGGCATACAGTAGTGATTTTATCATGCATATTATAAGACCCAAGTTATTGATGTTTTGTGAAAAAGCGAATGATGATTGTTTATGTGTATTATGTGGTTCTGTAAAATATGAAATAAGCTTACATAAAATAAAGTACTTATCTACAATTATTTGCGAAATTTCTTAGCTTAATTTTTACAATTTTATTGTTATAGATAGCAATAAATTATAAACATAGAATAAACAACATTTTTTTTGATAAAAAACTCAATAATAAGATATCACACAGATATTTTTTATTGTATTTCAGCGTAATTTTAGCCGTATTTCTAGGTCAGTTAACACAAACATGTTTGTTGCTTTTCATTTACTTTTGTTTCAGTATCAGCTTTGGAACACTTTACCAGAAGATGTGTTTCCTGCGAACAACAATCCAGGGGTCTTCATATCTATAGTTAATGGGTTTATAATTATTCTAGGTATGCGTGAACACCCTTGGCTCAGCAATGCTATCATCGATCATCATGTTTTGTGGTAGGTAGTATGATGTCATTGGCTACTTTTTATCTCAAAATAATGCGAGCGAAGCCCCGGGAGGCCACTAGTAAGTACATAAGTGAAACGAAAAAAAACACCTTTAAGCATGAAACTTAAAACAAGTTAAATCCAGATATTTCGACACATTCTCAATGATGGATCATTTGCATAACCAGCACTGAGCCGTCGAGTTGATGCTCGAATTTATTTTACTGTTGTAATTAAATCATTGGAAGTGTTAAGGTGAATCTTTACTTTACATTGAACAAGAGATTTTATTTTACCACTAAATTATTATAAAGGAAAACTTTGTGCATGTGTGCTTGTATGTATGTTTATTTATTGTTCACGGAATTCCGTATGGAAATAATAAAAATATATATAGCCTTCTTTTGTTTGAATAATTCATCATACTTGCAATGTTTCCAAGTGAAGAAGTATGTCACGATAAAAAACGTTTGTATTCGTATTTTAAACGGTGAAAAGCGCGGGTAAAACTTCGAGATTCGTCCAGAAATTAAGAAATTTGAGGACCAACATTAAAGGTTTTCCGTCATCCGTAAAAGGACCCACCACGATGTATGCGCTTAAGATACCTCTCCTCCGATGAATGTATTATGCGGAGAAGTCATGACCCTCGGTGCTGAGGAATACGACTCAAAGAGGATTGAAAAGGAGGTATGAATGGACTATCTCTCAAGTTTACTAGGCCTGGTAAACTAATACTACATGAAGGATTATTTATTAAAAAAAAACCTGTAGAATTAATAATTTAATAATAAATATTCAATAGCAATCCCCTTAAATCATCGGCAGTCAAAATTAAACGTTAATGTCAGATGTTGAGTATCTGTGAATTATTCATCATAGGCCACGACTGATTACGCAAATTTTATGGCACAATAATAAGTTTCATTGATGCTACAATTTTACATAACAACTCTTATGTGACGGCGGCTACGAAAATTAAATAATATAGTTATGACACACGGTTTTACTGATGTACGTAGTGATATCTATACATATAAAATAAAGCTGAAGTAGGTAAAAAAACTGAACATAGATGAAATATTAGAACAAAGATCACGTTTTAAAAGTTTTTAGATTTTTTATTTGTTTATTTAACGCTCATAACGCAAAAACGGCTAAACGGATCAACATGATTTTTTTGTATTTAGGTAGTATGAGGTCTTAAAAGTGTTATAGACTTTTACCTAAATAATAATGCGATCAAAGCTGCGGGCGTCCACTAGTATACAAGATTATCAAAAAAAATAATGAATCTTTTCATGTTTTAAAAGTATCAGATTGTTACATTTGTATTTATACCTTATGGGCCTTATTACAAAACATGGTTAAAATATTAGTCTGGACCAAGTCTGTTAAAATGTACCAATGTTAAATCAAAGTTCCAATTTGAAGTTAACATTTTGATGGCTTGTATGTGATGTCTGAACAACAAGAACCCACTTTTTATTTACAAAGTCCTGGACTAATATTTAAACCGCGTTTTGTAATAAGACGGTAATTGCTTTAATGAATTTTACTATGTATTTATTAATTAAATTCACTTAATTGTGTCATTTACAGGAGAAACAAGATATCAAGTAATGTAAGGTAAGTAGTACTTAAAGAGGCGCTATCCGAGAGTATTTTAAACTATGAAGTATAAAAGTTTTCTTCATAAGTAGTTTGATATTGCATAAGTAGGCTAAGTACAAAATACTAACAGAACTTGGCCTCTCTTGGGAGATGCAACTATGAGTACAATCTGTATTAAAGAGGAAATCGCTTAAAATATTTAGAAAAAATCTATTAAAATTTTTAAGGTCATAATTAAAATCCTAGCTATAATAATATTTAAGTTGTTTTACATATTTACCCCTTAGATATATCTTTAAAAAAAAGTTAAAAAAGTATTGCTTACATACTTTTTCCCTTTTTTTTTTTTTTTTTTTCAGGACATATCACACAGCGCCGTCTAGCCCCATACTAAGCTTACGCTTGTATCATGGGTACTAGATAAATAATAATAATATTTAAAACGGATTTGCACTGGATCACAGTTTGCCTGATGGTAAACAATAGGCTATGGTCTAAGAAGGAGCGTGCTTACCTGATAAAAACCGGTTTACTCTTGCTTCGATGATCGCTGGATTATAATTCAAGCGGAACAGACAGCATCTTGAGTTTTCCATTTTCATTTTTGAAAATTTTAATGAAAAACTCAAAAAACTTCTCTGTTAGCTACATTACCTTGTACTATACTTACTAAAATAGTTCACTTTATAGGGTAATAACAGTTAACCTTAGCCATCGAGCCTACTATCTGAAACGGTTGAGCCAAACGCAATCGATGGTTATTGAGAATGTATCCTACCGGTTAACATCCATCAGGCGAATTACGGTCAAGTGCAAACCCATTTCTTGTAAAAAAAAAAAACGTAATGTCTATAATAATGTATATAACATATAATGCATATAATTTTAATAGTGGATGGCGTGTCTTATCTAACATAACTTTAATGATAAAATCAAATTATGAAATTCACTGTATAGTATAGTTAAAAAGTTCATTACCTAGTTAAAAGCATTTATAAAATAATTGTTTTTATAAAAAAAAACTTGTTTCGGTTATTCGAGAAGTGACCGCAACGCAGGTTGGTTATTTTTGTGTATTTAGGTATTTATCAACTTTCCTAGTTTTTGTTCTGATAAATCCGTCCCTTAAAGCTTATACCTATGATGAGATGATAACAGTTAATGGATTACTAACATACTTCTTTTAGATAATTATAATGATTGATTGAAATGAAACTAACATGAATAATCAATCATATTATTGGACTAAGTTTTACCGAAAAAAATTGTTAGTAAGTTATTAACTAGTATGTAATCGTTCGTGATTAATTTAGTTGATGAGTTACGATTGTTTGCGATTTTTGGATGGATGACCGAAACAAAAAAGCGTTTCAAAAACTTTATTCAAACAGAACATCAAACAAATCCACAAAAGTTCCTTCTAGGTTTAGCCTATTCACCAGACTGTGAAGTCAGCATCTTCCTAACTTCATATTATGTGAAGTTTTGAACTTCACAGACCGATGTTCCAAACTTCCAAACTGACGAGACAGCTATTCTCCATTAGAAGTTCACGGAGCATGAAATTCATTGCTCTGTTATATTTAGAAAAGCTAAGTCTAGGCTAAGTACGGATGTTTTATCATCATCATTATTATCTTAATCACGTGTCTACTCACTGCTGAGCATAGGCCAACTCAATATGTAATCTAAACGGTTTTCACTCACGTGTAATTCACGTATGCTGTAGATGGATGTCATAACATCCGAAACGCGCAAACAACATACGCGAATTACACGTGAGTGAAAACAGTTTAGTTAACATATTGATAAAAATATGTCTCACGAAAGTTTTAATAATAAAATAGGCCAACTCGTCTAATATAGTTCCTACTAACGTTCTTATAAATGTCATCCGATGTTTTTGGGTCTGGCAATGTTCTAGGCAAATATAATGCCTATCTATTAGATATTCCGCGGACAACGCATGTTCTCGGATGTGGTGTTCAAACATGTCGTTTTTCTCAAAATGTTTTACTTTTCTAGTAAGCAATTGTAAATCAAAAGACATCATCATCATCAGGCCGTTATCGGCCACTGCTGAGTATAGGCCTCTTTTCTTGTACGCCACTCATCCTGGTCCGGTGTAGATTGATCAAAACACTTAATTAAAAAAAATAGTGTAGGGCCAGACTCGAGCCATGGAGTTCCTGAATGTCAAGCAAGAAGTTTACTCATAAGCCACACTCGCTTATTTACAAATGTGACAACTAAACGGGTTTGAAATGAGCATTCAGTTATCTAGATTATCTCTAAAATTCAAGTTTAATAATAAAATATAACGAAATCCACGAACAAACAATTTGACAGGCCAGCTATTCATAAATCAAAACCTAAGCTTGATACGCCTAAATACATTTTCACGGCAAAAGTATTACCGCAAAACGAACAATAAATTTGGATTTTTGGTCAGTTACGAAAACATTAAAGAGGAAATCCTAGTGATAAAACTGCCCTAATTATAATTTTAAGAGAAGATTGATTTGTTGTTGAATACGCCTAGATATTGTCTACTAGTTTAAAGACTATGAATCCCTTGTAATAGAGAGAACATTATAAATAAATAAGAAGTGGCGTTAATTTAGATTGCAATACAAATCAAGTACTCTCTTACAGTTGATACATTATAATTAACATTATTTGTTTTTTTTTTATTTCATGTATTTTTTTCAGGACAAAGTTTGTAGTGTATGTACATCACTTGTTAAATTTTAAGCGTCTGTAGCTCAGCTAGCGAAGGCAATCGCATGCGATTATCAATGTAAGCAAAGGTCGACGCGGTCAGTCCTTGGATGGGTGACCGAAAAGTGGCATTCCATTTTGAGCGCTTCTGTGGGTCGGATGTCACGTTGGATTGTAGGTCCCGGCTGTTTGTCTAGTACGGCAGTCGTTAAGCTATATCACAGGCCCTTCGGGCGTCTTGATAAACTCTCGACACCAAAGTTGGCCACTCTCATTCGATAAGAAAAAGAAGTTAAATCTTAAACTTCTATAGAAAGCCTTTGAAAGTTACTGTTAGGATGCCAGAAATTAAGTTCATTCGCTCCCTCTATATTCATATCTTAATCTGTGGTACACACATGAACCCTTGACATTGACAAAGGCGTAATGTCAGGGGCATTTAGGAAGCCATCAGTAACGGTGTTGCAGTGTAATAGGTATCATTGTATGAGATTAGTGAATTATTGTGCGTAGGAAGTATTTAAATGTTTTTTTTTAAAAAGGAGGTTACAAATTTGACTTGGAAAAGATATGGAAAATATGTGCATATTTTTTCCATATCTGACAATATAACATACAAAAAAAGTTGTCGATATAATGTGTCTTTTTGATAAAAAAAATGCACAGCAATTAACTTAAAATATTTACAGTAGCTTACTATAAAATATGAACAGTAAGTAAATCAAAGAATCAAGTTTAGAAAAAAGCTTTCTACACTGTGTTAAAAACAAGGTTCATTATTAATCTAAAAAGGTTTACTGCCTGTATTAAAACTTTTACAAGGAACTGAATAAAGCCTGAGCGAGGAAAGTTGGTTTTAATTAGGATTAAAATGTTTTTCTTATTTCCAACCATATTTATCTTTTTTCGTAATTTATGTATTACTGTGTTCAGGGTACAGAATAACATATCTCAAATATGGTTTTATAAAAACAACTTCAAAAACTTAATCAAAATCGATTTATTCAACTAAGAGTCGCCGAACTTTGGCAGAGATGCCACGAATATCCAGTAGAAGAACAGATCAAGCGCCGCAAGTGAAACTGGATTGGTCACACTTTGCGCAGGAACCCAGGCCATATTTCTAAACAGGCGTTGGATTGGAATCCTCGGGGCAAAAGGAAACGTGGTCGGCCGACACAAACCTGGCGGCATTCAGTCACAGACGACTGAAAGCAGTTCGCAAGACCTGGTCGGTGGTGAAGCCCAAGATAGGAGTAGCTGGCGAGTCTTCGTGGATGCCCTCTGGGTGGAGACCCAGGGGACCTAGGATAGGGTCATTGCGGAGGAGTATTGCTCGCTTGCCCGCGAAACCCGTCCTTGCCGAGATGAAGGGACATATTCGTGGTAGGTTTTAGTCGGTAGTGGAGTCCCATTAGCTCCGAGCCCGACATACCCCGCTGCCCCCCTCCGGGGAGAGTGCGGGGATGCGTTAATGCATACACGAAAAAAAAAAAAGGGGACCTAGGAAGATAAGTCAAGTAAGTCAATAGTAACAGTCAGACATATAGATAATCAATTACACGACATATCAAACTTACAACACCTTATATTTTTCTAATAATTAGATAAGATTTTAACGTTATAAAATAATGTAGCCAAACCAATATTAGTAACTTCATAGTCTACCACCAACCGCGTTTGTTGATCCTTAAGCAACCACAATTTGTTACGTGCTATACATAGACAATATGGACTAGACTCTCAAATTACCATTTCAATTGATGTTGCTGCTAATATAATAAAAAAATTAAAATAAAGTTATTTTGTTAATCTGTTGTTTCGTGGCAAAGGAACAAACAGCAACAAAGTAACAAACTCACTATCGATATATTTATAACATAATCTCATGCGATGTGTGTCAATCAGCATTGATCACGCGTTCCTGACAGATTTATTTTTTTATGGGATTTTAGCATATACATAGTTTGGAATAATATCTCAAATTTAGATATATCAGTCACAAGCTAGCATGACAATTTAGCTCCAATATTAAAGTTTTTTTTAATTAAAAAAGAAACAGTTGCCGTAGCGAATTGGGCATGTATTATTGTTATTCTATGTTTTTTTACATGCCCGCTGGTATTTATTTGGTATAATGTACCGTCTGTTAGGTGGAATATCGTTGCGTGCATTGCCTTTGATTTATTACGAGCCAGTTTGTAACTGAAATATGGGCAAATTGGAAAAGTGGTTTGGGCATCAGAATTTAATTTTCGAAGAAAAAAAGATGCGTATTGTATTTTAAATCTTGTCGTTTTCTGAAACTGCTAAAAAACTATGATACTAATGATCATAATTTCTTTTTTTTTCTTATTATCTAATATTTTTTCATAAAATGTTTATCTAAGACGAGGAAGAAATGCTTTTGATAATTAACTGTCATTGATGTTATCAAGCAAACAGTGAAAAG
This sequence comes from Macaria liturata, assembly GCA_964023185.1. Classification (NCBI taxonomy): domain Eukaryota; kingdom Metazoa; phylum Arthropoda; class Insecta; order Lepidoptera; family Geometridae; genus Macaria; species Macaria liturata. Next base: position 1,141,024 of record OZ026829.1, read on the forward strand.
AAGATTTATAATATCATCATATTTGTTTCGTGTGACTAATATTTAATTATTCACTTAACAACTAAATTTCCCCATAAAAACCAACAGTCACGACTGTGGTTCGGCGCTTACCACATTATCAGAATAGCTTACCTTTCAGACTTAATAAAAATGTTGCTGCCCAATTAATCACATCACATCCATGGGAAAATTAACTGCTGAACTTGTTTCCCGTTCAACGTTTTATAGTTTTTGAAACTATAAACTCGCAAAGTGAAGTTTCATGCAGTTTCAGTAGAATAAGTTGAAGTGTAGTTTGTAAGCAATTTCGCACGAGATTTGATTTTCATCAGTTAAGTAAACTGTTAAGATACAAAGTTGATCTATCTTTACTGTTTCTGATCTTTGTTTATGTGGTCGTAGACATTTTATGGATGGAAAAATTTGCAAGTTTGTAAGTGTGTATTTGCAGTAAGTACTGAATCATTGAAATAAGTGTTTACCAACTTAGCAAACCTCATATGTTCAGTTTTTATACATTAAATAGATTAGTTAGATTATGATTATGTTATATATTTGTTTTTTGTACATAAGTTTAATCAGTAAGTTACAACATATTGCTATTATTTCAAACATAGTGCTGAGGAACCGCTACCGTAATACCAACATATTCAACTTGAAGGTTTCTATATTACCATAGAAATAAAATATTAAATCAGGCGTTACTTAGCGGAAATCCATTGTAAATGAAACTCTGGAGACGTATATAATGCACTTCCGCTGCGAATGCTCCTTAACCGGCTGCAAATAGCGAACTTAATAGTTTTTGGGTGTGTTCCTCCATATACCATCGCCACATCTCTCCCCTTAATCAAAGTGGCCTTCGAGGTTTTCAGAGAAGAACCTAACCACTACTTATTACGATGACGTTCAAACAGATAAACATTTTATTAATAATATGATGAATTATTAGTCAAGGAAATATATATAATCACATTTTTATTAAATATTTCCATATAATTCTAACTGCTATCTCACCACATATAAGAAAACAATTTACACACATTGTAACACATAAAAATTTTACAAAATGTGTGAGAGAACACTAAAAATATCATTCCACGTGACGACCTAACTAGACCACGCGGCGGAAGCTCAATTACGTCATCATTTGTTGCTACGTCACGAGAACCAGCCGAGAAGTTCTAGAAACGACTTTGTAATAAACAGGTACCTAGTTATGTATAGTATATAACATAAAGTATATGGTACATAAGTAAAATTATGTGATTGTAGTATTGTAAAAAATATTTAATAAGTCTGCATCTGAACGCTGAGTAGTAAATCGGTATTATTTATTTTGACTTCAAGGCTCATTAGGATAACTTTGCTAATAATTATTGTGTGCTATAGATAAAGATATTTTTTCCATTCCAGATGTAATATTGACCGTGTAGTTTTGAATTTTAAATTTGTGACGCTATACATACCATGCATTTTATTGTAAGACATGTGACGATAACTTTTATAAGAGTGAAACATTTTATTATCGTACACTACAGATTGTAAAATAAAAACCTAATAAGTCACATACGTAATCTTTCAATCTTCTTCTTCACTTCTTATCAGATACTATACAGCCAAACACACACACACTACAGAGATATTCGTACCTAAGTACCGTCTTACGATTACTTTGTCTGCAGTTTCAAGCGCTGAAACCGCTTGAATATCATCCCCTTTTTATGAGAGGTGGGTTGTACCATTTTCAGAGATGGTAACTGGCAATTTGTTGGAGAAATGAGACGTTTGTGGAGTCTTATGTTATGCGCTTTATATTGTTCTTAGAATGTAAAACGGGATGGATTAAAAGTGATGGTGTGCTTTTGTAGGTACATATAGGCTTGGTTTGTCGCGGTGTCATAGAATAGAGAATATTGTACTGGTCATAATGTTGATGCGGTAAAAGAATGTAGGTATTAACTTACACATACATATTCACAAACTTTTACTTACATGAAGTGTCCGTGATATTTTACTGCGGATTCATTCGTTGTAAGCAACTGCCGAAGTCATTCGATGCCAAAGAGACATCTGGGTACTTCCGTGGGTCGGATAAAACGTCAAATAGTAAGTACCAACTGTTTGTTATACAGTCACATTACGTTGGCATGAGGTTTTTCGAGCGATGTGAGAATTTTTAATCATAGTGTAACGGAGTCAGTCATTCTTATGAAAACTTACTTATTTGATTATAGTACTAGGATCTATTTAAAAAAAATTTAGAATATCTCCATACACAAGCTCACAAGTCAGTTATAAAGAAGATCACCTCTTCATCAACAAAAATACTATAACTTTGTAAAAATGCCCACTGAATGAAAGAAGCACGTAATCCCAACACAATAAGCAATTAAACGATCTCAAGGAAGACCATTTTCTTTTATTTAGTGTGCCGTTAGCGGAATTAAAATAGGTTAATTTACCTTTATAAATTAGGTACTTATACAGGGTTGTTTGATTCGTTTGGAATATTAAAAATCTTAATGTCAACTTTAGGATTTAGGTTCTGTCAGTAATCAGACATATATGGTTTAATATTTAAATTTAAAATAAAATCGTACATCAATGACAAATTTATTATAAGCACAAGGAACGTGGTATTTAATTCCAGCATGCTTCTTCGATTTATTGGGGAAGACATTTTGGACAAAAAATTCGTGTACAAAATAAATCTACAGATCTGGGACACATATGGATTCTAATCTTATGTTTTGTAGGAAAAAATATGATTTCTGAAACAACTGAAACAAGTACGTATACTGCTTTTAAACTAAACATTTATATCATATTATGAGCTGGAAACATCTCCTACCGTGCACATTTTTAAGCCATTTTTACAGCACTTTAACAACGTACCTATAGTACAGTTCCCTATAACTATAACCTTGTATAAAGAAGCTAACTAGCTGACTGCAATTCGGTGGATCGTTGTCCTTCTAGTATGACTTTATAGGCACTTCCTCCGGTAATTGAAATGTGAGATAAAACGTTACAGTTACGTATTGTTTATGATTATAACCGTGCAATTATAAATTTGTAACTGGCTATTAGGAATGTTTTATAGATTGTATTTTGTTGTAATTTAAGAATTATACTAAGATTTCCATGATAACAGGGAAATTATTGGGTATTGGGAGATACAATATGTGTCATGGGATAAAGAGAACCGTGTAAAGATACGCTCAGTGAAATGTTTGTGGCTCTACACAGCAGCACTTGTTCGAAATTTGCAAACCGAAACAAATATACAAATAGACAAAGACAAAGTGCTATGTTTAAGCACTTATCTATATGAAATAACATGAAATTATATGCTTTAATAATATGCTTAAGTACTTTAGCTGTTAAACCACGTCAGAAACCTTTCGGGCGGTTTAAAAGTATTGATTACTACATTTAAGTCTTAAAACTCTAAGTTGAAAACTAAGTTTTAAAATTGTAAACTTAAGAGACACGCAGCTTCCTCTTCATATAATTTGATACCTTATAAAAGTACATCAAGTTATTTCTTCATTTTGCAGTAAAGGCAACTTTTTCTTAGAAGTTTACAACCACAGGTAACAGAAACAAGGGGAGATCGGCCTTCTAAGAATTTTGTTTCAAACCCAGTGTCCGCTAAAATCCTAGAAGCGGCTGCATTTCGATCAAGAGTTAGCGTGCGTTGTCAGTGAGTGATTGTTATGCGTAATCATCCATTGCAACTTAGAACTACTTAATTGTTATACGTCTTATACAAACCAAGCAATGGTAAAAAGCTTTGTTTTTCTAAAAACTTTCTAAACTAGCCTTATCTCTATTTGTTTCTGTAATCTGTGCTTACAACAACGATGCGCAAAACAGGCTAGGAGTACACTTCTTTCTGTGCTTAATACAAAAAAGCTGCACATAATTTAAAGCTTAACATTCAACAGTTTGAAAATCTTAAAAACGCCTCATAATTGACATCATCTACAAAATGGCGGCCATGTCATAAGCACAATGAAAAACTAATTACTATGGTGTAATTAAAGTGTTCTGAATGCCTTCTTGCAGCCCATACTAGGGGGTTACTATGACATGTTTTATAAGATAGAATTAATTTTGCTTTTTAATCGACTTTTTGTTTTTATTTTTTCAGTTAAGACCTTAATTACTATCACTACATAGTAAAAAGCAAAGCCGCTTCCCACGTTTGTTCCTATGTCTGAATGTATGCTTTGATTTTTAATACTACACAACGGATTTTTTTTATAAGATAGTAGTAGGTCCCGGCTGTATGTCTAATACGGTAGTCGTTAAGCCATGTCAGAGGCCCTAAGGGCGACTTGATAAACACTCGACAGGAATGTTTAAATGTATTTCATTTATGTATTTCCCTGGAAGTTGGGTCGGCCCCTTGTGTGGGACGCAACTTGCGTCGACACATTGGCGCCGTCTCATCTGTCTTTGACACGGTGTCGGGCTGGAGCGGCGGCTATTATTGCCGAGCATCACAAGAGACGCAAATATGCTAACCTCGGCCGAGGTTACATATTTGAGCCTTTTGGAGTCGAGACTTTGGGGCCGTGGGGTCCGGGAGCCCATACTATTTTCCAAAACCTCTCGGAGCGCTTGGTTGACGCGACGCATGACCAAAATGCTGGCCTTTTTCTGGCTCAACGTATCAGCATTGCCATCCAGCGTGGTAATGCGGCCAGTATGCTGGGCACGCTGCCCTCTGGTAGTGGGCTGGAGCACTTAGATTATCTTTAGGCTTTTCTAAAGATTTTCTAAGTGCCCCTATTTGTAGTAGTTAGAAGTAGAGTGTTTAGTTTTTCTTTCCTTGTTTTTATATTTTATTATTGTAAATAAAGTTGTTCTCTTTCATAAGTTACTAATACAATTATTTTTACTTTATCCTACTATATGCGATCGGCATAGCATGTTTCTTTCTTCCATTGCATTCTAGAAGACATGGATAAACTGTGGGAATGAGGATATATCCTCATTCACATAGCTTATCCATGTCTTTATAGGGTTTCCTCTGCCTATTCTGCCACTTACCATCAGGCCTATATAGTATAATGTACAAAATGTTAATTATCTCATAGTAACCTCCTCTGGATGCTTTAATTAGATTCTTGAAACAGCCGTCGACATCGTCTAGACGGTAATTTGCCGCTTTCCAGCCGTATTTTTTGTGGCCGCTACATTAATGGCACCATCTCACTGCATTTAAACTGACGTTCAAAATAATGTAGATTGCAACAAAATGTTTGGTTTAATTTAATTAAAATTTTATTATCTTTTAACAACCAGATGAAAGCAATCATAAGTAAATTATCTAAAAAACGATTAATTTTGAATCCAAACGTTGGCTTTGACGACCAGCTAAATAATGTAGGCACGGTCGAAGTCGCGGACATATACCAGTATACAATAAACTATAAATAAACGTAAATTTAACACAGTCTGGCAATACAGAATTAATAATTTAACATCAACTTGTGCCAAAAATAACATAAAAACTGCATGAATGAATTCGCTCGGATTTCAGTATACTGCGGAATGTCGTCATGAAACTTTAATAACGAATTTAAATTTTGTCGGTCACATCCCTGGTTTTACGATGGTTCTGATATTTTGGATATAATTTAAGTATGCATATGAAAGAATTGCAATACATTTTATGATAGATATCATATGTATTGCTTGTTAAAAATAAAATGTTTGTGCTATGTGCAATAGCAATCATTTTGCTATCTTGCCTACACTGTTTGTTGTCATACCACTTAATTTGTACACAAATTGAGGGTAGTTACTTAGATATTGAAATAAAATAAAAGCATTGTTTGTGTAACCTATAGCTAAGACGTAACTATAATTAAACTAGATATATACTGGGAGATGACTCTGGCCTCGTAACACAGCCTAACGGCTACCACGAGGTCAGAGGATTCCAAACATATTGTGACATAATTTATTTGGCAAATAAATGATTTTGTATTTGTATTTGTATCTGATTCAAATATATTACTAACTAGTAAACGCCCGCGGCTTTCTCGCATTATTTCAGGATAAATAATAACCTATGACACTACTAAAACCTATCTTACATACTAAAAATCATGATGATCCGTTCAGCCATTTTTGCGTAATGAGCGTTTTGATAAGGAAATTCCCAGAGATACAGATAAACAGACAAAATTTCTAGAAATTGTTAAAACGTGTTCTGCTATCAATTTGAAGTATCTTTAATCATTATTTTTATATCTACAATGTTCAGACTTTCAACCCTCTGCAGCTTTATTATATGTACATATGTGTCCTGTTATTAGGTAATGAAAAATATGCTATCAAGCAAAAGCACCGAACATTTATTAATACGACGGCAATAGCTCCACCTGAAAATATATAAATTATTCAATAACTGCATACTTTAGTGTCGAAAAATCCATATATTACTACATTTTTTTTTAGTTTATGACTTTAGTACAAAAAAAAAACAAAAACTGCAAACCCTACGATCTTTAATGCGAGAGTGAACCGGTTTTTATTTGGTAAGCACGAACCATCTTAGACCATAGCTAATCTTTACTTACCATCAGGCAAACTATGGTCAAGTGCAAACCTTTTTTAGTTTAAAAGTCGTATTTGCTATCATGTTTAGTAAGTAATTTTATTTTACGTTGTCATGTTGCCTGCACAAAATATCCGTGACATTTTCCCAACTTCAAAATGGCGCTCGCTAAATTTTACTCCTTTGAAAGGGTAAGTGTTGTCACCGTCTCTAATTCCAACTAATTAGTGTCCTGTTTAATGTGTTTATTTATTTGTATGGCGTCACTCGATCCCGCCATACAGATTCACGGGTCCCTAGATGCATTTTACGGAGTTAAGGATAATAATGCATTAGGTTTGTAAAATTTTAAGGTTTTGAAAATAAACTTTGGGACACATTTACTGACAAATTTTAACAAATAACAGGGACATAGCTAAAAATTTGGCTATATGCTAGCCAGTACCTATCTATACAAGTTTTTCTTACATCTAATAATAGTATTAAACTTATTGAAAATAATCATGACCGGCAGGATTCGAACCTGCGTATTTCTGCTACCGCCAGAACGCTTTAACGAACTAGGATACGATCTACTAACTGCCAGGCGCGAAAATCCGCACTCATTTCCAAACTCTTCATAATAATAATTAAAAAATAAAATCTAAAATAGTCATCAATTTACTCGTAATCTCTCGAAAACGAAACATCAATCATAAAAACCTTTGGTTAGAAGTGTGTTGCTAAGACGTTTTAGATTGGTGTTTAAATTTCAAGAAATACTTTCTGAATTCACAACGCGTATTTTTGTTTGTACTCTGTATATTTCCATTTGAACTCCTTGCCCGAATCTCTATTCCCCTTGAACTATAATTTGTCGGTCTTCAAGTCAAGAGTAAACCGGTTTCTTCTAGGCAAGCGCGTAAGATCGTAGATTATAACGTTGCTTAACATCAGGCAAGTTGTAGTCAAGCGTGAGCCTATTTCATGTAAAAAAAAAAAAAAAAATTATATAAATAATAAATAAGTCAATAACATCACACATGTAATAAAATTATGAATTTCAAAATTTGTAATTACTTGTGTTGAGTCTGGTATTTTCTATGTATAATAAGTATGTATTTACAAAAGAAAAGTGTTTATATACTTTTATTTCATACTTATGTATTATATCCGTTACCTATGTAGACCCATGATAAACGCTTTAGCTTAATATGGCGCTGTGTGATGTCCTGAAATTTGAAATCATGTATGTGATATTTTACAAACTGGCAAAAACATTTTGTTTGTTACTTTTAATATTTGAAAGGCACAGTGCGTTCTTTGTCTTTACTCCGAGGGTTTTGACCCTAATGGGCTATTAGACTTATGTATCACTTAAATTTGAGGATAACGACTTTGTGTGGTTCTAATGAAGAAGTTTAGCTCTTGGGCTTATCATGTTAGATTATACGCATTGTTTCTCAGACGATGGCAACTTTATAAGATATCTGTGGTAAGATTAGGTTAAGTTTAGTTTTATATTAACTTGTAAGTCGTCCTTGTTTGCAAATTGATAGTAGTATTTTTGGGATGATATATCCAATTATTTGTTACCTGCGAATTCACTTACGCTTGACCTTTTTACCATTAAACACCAATTATTTTATTAAAAATAAATCTATTCCTCAGCTGATTTTATTTTAGACTAGTCTATTTTTTTCTGTACCAGTAACTAGTGTAAAAACTGAGTAAAAACGCGTCAATTGCGCGTTTTTACTATGTATTTTTATTTTTCACTTTTGCAAATTGAACTGTTAGTGCAACTTCCGATGTATATAGGAATTTTGGTAATTTAATATAAAATATGCCTGAAACCAGCATCAACAATAAGATTTTACAAACTACTAACTCTAACATATTTTATAATAAAAAAAAACTAAAATTCCTATTACATGACTCAATGCCTGTATAACTCAAAGCAATCATAGCAAACAGAGATCAGGCAATATCAATAGATCAATCCCTTGGAACATGTCCTAACTAATGGCCCGGTGAGGCAGGTTAGATTGTACAGCGACATAGAATTACGATGGACTAATCTAATGTAACTATTTTGTAAATACATGGTTCACTTTCAGTTTTATACCAACTGACCTATAAAACAAAAACATGTTTTATAATTTTTTCCAATAAAAATGTGTGTTATACGTGTATAGTGATGATACAAGCGAAAGCTTAGTATGGAGCTAGATGGCGCTGTGTGATATATGTATGTCCTGATATATTTATTTATTATTTATAGTAAACTTTACAAAAATCACGTTTTATGAACTGGGTTCTATATTTGGTCATAATTTGCCTGATAGTAAGAGATCATTAAAATCTATGACAAAACGTGCTACCCGGTAAGAACTGGGGATTGCAGTAAAGAGTAAGTAAAATAAATCTTTCGGCAGCACGAGACACTGTTAAACGGTTACACCTAGGACACTTAGCGTAAGGCTCAGTAAAACCTCTCAAAAGGTCCAGAATTCTGTTGTTTTATGCTACAAATCGTTAATAAGGTTATATGTCATTTTATAATCAGCACTTGTCTTATAGCAAAAAATAATTAATTAAAGAGAAAAAAAACATTGTGTAACAAGGCTTGTCTTTTACCACGCTATGTCGATGATATTGTACAGAATTCCTGGATTTGTGTAATTGCTTGCACTAGTATTCAATATTATTGAATAGTAATCAAGTGCTTAAGTGTTTTTAATTTAAACTTTTCATTGGAAAATGAGCAAAAATCATCACTACCGGCAGGATTGGAACCTGACTTTTCTATGTATTTTAGTAAACTGTACAAGTACATTCATTTATAAATAACATAGCCTGCCCTCCACAACACAGGTTATCCTAGTGTGAAGTGCAGTGAACATATTGTTATAGTTCATAAGTGTTTCACTTAAATAAAATATTTATTATTATTATTAGTATAACAATACATCAATACATCTGCATATCGCCATTTTAATTGTCACATGAATCTATTCACAAACGTCGCATTCAAAGATGTTGCAAGTTATAGGATTTAAAAGTCGCCCCCGCACATTATTTCGTATCATGTGATGCAAAGACGAAATAAAAATAATTATTTGAGTTATTTATCAGACAGCCGCCTTAGTGTTTTTATTATATCACAGAGTTATTTCGCAGTAAAAACTCACTGTAAACAAATTTTATTGTTTAAATCTATTAATTTCCTTTATTCTAACGAAACAGTATATGAAACCGACCATATGATTGGTTGAACACAAACGTAACATCGTCAGAAGCTCAATTAAATGGTAATGGGGATCCTGTGTTGATTTGGATGGAGGAAGTTTAGTTTGCTCAGTTGTTTGATAGGATAGGATATATTATGTGTAAAGACTGGATACATGTAAATGTTGTAATTGATATTATGTAATTTTTCAATTTTTTTTTTTTTTTACCTATGTGAGTAGTAATTCCTCATGACTGAGGGTCGTGACTCCCCCGCTGAATTAATTCGTTAAGGGAGTTCTTTTGGGCACGGAAATCACATGTTTTTGGATATTGTGGTCCTCATACATATCAGTTTCCTCACGATGTTTTCCGTCACCGCTAAGCGAGTGCAAATCCACACATAACTTGAAAGTACAAGTCATTGGTATAGGGCCAGATGCAAACCAGGGTGCGTCTGTATGAAAAGCAGACTACACTGGTACCGCTGAGCCACACTCGCTTAAATTGAACGTTATCAATTAATAGTTTACATTTGTGTATCATTTCGAGCTACTTTATGACATATTTTTTGACGTAATGTAAAAAAAGAATGACAGCCAGCTAAGGTTGTTATTGTTACAGAAGCTTTCGCAAAATGTGCTGTAATACAAAACATCCCTACTCAAATGATGTGGCGTTCTTACGAACAATTTATTTCTCTAAAGCGAAAGTCACTCTCAGATTGGATTAAGAAATATTCGGAGCTTTTGCTAGAATTACCTTTCCATCACATTAGAGCAGGTTCTATAAAAGAATGCGTATGAAAAACAAGTCATGTAACAACAACATTAAGATTCAACTTGCGTAGACTTTTTCTTATTCACTAGAAGCCATTTATTTCGGAATGACATCCATATACAATTTAAAAAAAACACAACACACATTTAAATATCATAATAAATTGCACAAACAAAAACATGAAAAAAGGTAGAATTAATAAAAGTACTGACATTAAAATTGACTTACTAGTGCAGCGTTAATGTGTGAATAGAATCTTGAACTTGATCCTTGACATAATAAAGTTCGTGCTGTATTTTCGATAGTATTCAAGGCGTTCTAAGCGCCCTGATATTAGTTTAGCGTCGTGTTACCTCCAAAAATTTACCTTAACCTAATATCCGACCAGAGGAAGTCTTTAAAATTAAAGGCCATCTTTTGATCACCCATCCTAGACTAAACGTATTGATAATAGTGCTAATCATTAGTAACTTCATATTTTTTTTATTTTTTTTTTTACCGGGACATTCCACACAGCGCCATCTAGCCCCACACTAAGCAAACGCTTGTGTCGTGGGTACTAGATAACGGATATAATACTTATATACTTTTTGTTTTGTAAATACATACTTATTATACATACAAACAACCAGACTCAACACAAGTAATTATACATTTTAAAATTAATAAATACTTGTGTCATACGGGAATCGAACTCGCAACCTCTAGATTAGAAGGCAGTGCCACTACCAACTAAGCTAACAGGCCAGTCCATATGAATAACCAGCTGATTTATCTTACTAATATTAGTGATCAAAATCATAATTATGAAAGGGCGTCCATACCCAGTGAGAACCAATTTACTTTCACTTAATCGCAAATAATTGAAAATATATACAATTTTTTTTTTACTACTTATGGCACCCATAATACTTGCGTTTCCTTAAAATGGAGCAAAATAGAACTAATTGCAAATGTCGCGGAATATATACATTATTTTGTTTACTAAGGGCCAAGCAAGGGATTCAACATTATTGTGATATGCACACTAGAAATAGAAGAACATACATATTATATCGTTTTAGGAACATAGATCGACTAATTATAACCCGGGGTCTTCAAATCCAGAGTAAATAGGATTCTCCTAGGCGAACGTGCCACGTCTTAGACTACTGTACAGCGGTGCTTACCATCAGGTAAGCTGGAGAAAAAGTTTGCCAATTCCGTGTAAAAAAATACTGTCGATAGATATGACTCTTCTTTAGAGAAACAATATCACCAGACACGAAGCCAGAAAAATCGCCCGTGACATGACTTTTACGGGCACAGCAATTACAATGATGTTCTTAGTACTTAACAGCTGAATAGATTAAAAAAAAAAGAAAATACTATACCTAGTTCAATCCGGGAATATTTTAAACTGAATCAAAATTGGAGGCACTTGTTATAAAAAAACAACTCACTTATAAATTGTTTTAAGAGGTAACTAACTCTATAAACAAACTATAGCTTAAGATATTTTCGTAATAGGACACACCACCAAGTCTTCTGTAAGTTTAGATCAAAAAATACATTTTAGAAATTAAAAGTATTAGAATTTAAAAGTAGTACTAAAATTTAAATTTATCAATAAAAATACAATACTTAATTACACTGTTATTGACATACATTCTTATGCATAAAGCTAAATTGGCAACATTCAACAGTCACTAACTCCAAAGTTTCACACATTCATCTTGTTTAAATGTAAATACCGCAGCTGTGGCTATTCCAGAACTTAACCTTATTTATTGTACTGCAAAGAAAGAATTCGATTACAAACTTACACTTTGCTACGGCAAGAAATTGAAACTCAAAAGTTGTAAGACTTTCTCACAGTTTCTAAAACATGTGGCGCCACCAATAAAAGCAAAAATGAAGTGGTAATTTTCTCATATGGAGCCTTTGTGTTTAGCAATCAGAATATTTATACGATTAAAGTGTTTTATTGGCTTTGAGAGTTGCCAATCTAATTGATTAGCTGAATGTTGGAGAAATGGGTATTTGTTAGCTGATTAATTAATTGAAATGGGTAGAAAGTACTTTGTTTGATAAGAATGAATAATATTAAGTACATTTTAATTACCAGTGATTACCAATGTTAAGCAAATGTTGACGCGGTCAGTCCTTGGATGGGTGACCAATAAGTGGCATTCTGTTCCAGGCGCTTCCATTGGTCGTGGTCGTTAAATTATAGGTCCCGGCTGCTTGTCAAAGTAGCCGCCCAAAGGGCCTCTGACATGACTAAACGACTGCAGAGTCGTTTAGTCATGTCAGAGGCCCTCTGGGCGGCTTGATGAACTCTCGATACCAGAGTTGCCACACTCATTCGATAAGAAGATTAGCAATAAAAATTGATCGCAACCTTGAATTAGTTACATATTTTATATCTAACACAGAGTACAGAATAGTTTTAATAGAAAAAAGATATCAATTGTTGAGGAAATACATTGTTTCACATTCAATCGAAACATTTATATTAGATTTTCTTCAAAAACAAAAACTATTGAAAACTCTTTCCAGTTTAATCGGTCGACAAGGAAATAAATAAACCAAGTTGAAAAACTTAGCAATTGAGAAAAGTATTTAAGAAAAAGCGATCCAAGTGGAATAATTTTAAAAAGATTTACTGTAAATCGGTTCTTAAGACCAGGTAACCGCATTCCAATTTGAAAATCCGACTTTCAAATTTTCTTCGCGATCGTAAAGGCAAATTTATAAGTCTGCTTAGCTCTTTAAATCTGTCTCTTCCTAATGGTATGGGACAGGTTTGGTTATAGTGTAGAGTTTAAAAGTTTATCTATCTTGTGAATTGCTCTTTTTTCTTTTGGTCTTAGTGGCAGGATAACATTGATATTTTTGAAGATATCTAAGATTCCGTAGGACAACAGAATGTTCGTTTATATTTCTCAACCGTCATTTTGTTTCGAGCTGTTTGTTAAAGGTACGTCAAATAATCTAAATCTTTAATAATATGAGAACATGTTTAGCCTACCTTGGTACAAAAATATTTATGTAGCACAATATTTATTTTATTAGGAAACTCAATCAGCATTTCTTTTACACAAAAATATTAAAAAACACAATCAACACAAGTCTTTTTTTCTTAACCTGTCTATTTGAATTTAAACAGTGTTACGCAATCAACAATCAGTACAGAATAAAAGCTCTTTATTCCCTTAATTGTCTGTCACTGCATCTCATAATGATATTTAATCTCGCCTTAATAAACCTACTTCAATTCTACCATAACTACATCCAAACACTTAACCCTTCAACTACAAAATACTACAACTACCCTAGTTGTAACTGTCCAGTGAGTGGACTGATAAAACTGTACTTAAACTGTCGTACAAAGCTAATCATGCACAAACCTTCCTTTCAAATGAGGCAGGACGGCTTAGTTGTCCAGTGTACAGTCAGCGACGTTTTGTTACTGGATTAGTTTTTTTTAACGGATGCCATTAAAAAAACAGTTTATTTAAATTCAATAATATTAAAGAATCGATGTTGTTATTGTATGTAGTTTTTTTACGTGGGTTAAGTTATTGTTTAAGAGTATTTTAAATTGTTATTATATAAATACCATCAATAATAATTGAAGAAAAAAATGTACCTAGGTAAATATGTGTTAGTTTAGCAGCGCCTCTTTTATTTGTTATAATTTAAATGTGACAAAGAAATAAATTGAATAAACGATCAACAACTAAAAGTTCGTTCTCGTTCATAACTAGCTAGACCATCCACGAATTTTCGTTCAGTCTTTTTTAGAAAACTTATTTTATTGAGTGTGTTGACATATAGCAATATTTTTTAAATCAGTTCGATATTTTTCCTTTTTTCCCGAAATTCGTGTTAAATAGTTCTCTTGAGTCATATTTTATATATGTGCAACTGAGTGTACTCTGAAACCCGTAGCGCGACTTATATGTTCCGAAACTAATTAAAAACTTTAAGCCGTCGTTTTGTGTTGGTGCTTTATCATAGCAGATGTTGGATTACTGCAACAATATGGACGGGATAACACAGTGGAAGAATAGCAGTGAGATAGTTTATATATCATATGCTTTGCCCAAAACAACTCCACTAACAAATAAATTCAGCGGGGGAGTCACATCAGTGTGTTTATTGTTTAAGTATTTATTGTCAAATTTCATGTGCTCGTTATTGTACACCCCGTCTAGTGTAGTCTTTTTTTATATTTTCCCTCTCCATCCTACAGTTGCCTGGAAGAGATCACTTTTAGCGATAAGGCCGCCATTTGTGGCATTAGTTTTAAATATATATTTTTTCCGTTTTGTGTTATGTTCTTTTTGTGTGAATGTCCAATAAAGTATTAATCAATCAATCAGAGAGTTTTCAAATCACCTTAGGGGTCTCTGACGTAGTTGATTAACTGCTGTACTATGACAAATAGTTCAAGTGCCCGTATCTCAGCTAGCGGAGATAATCACATGCGGCTACCACTACAATTTAAGGTGTTGTTTAACACACTGAAGCACCTTAATAGAATACTACTGCTTGATCACCCGCCCAAAGACTGGTCGCGTTGACAACTAGACTAAACGAGTACCTCCGCTATCTAAATATCGAGCGGTAGAAAAAACTATTCAGTTGAATAGAGAACCTTCTCCTGTTTTGAAGCCGGATAAAAATACATAGATCTTTATTGTTGTCACATATTAAAAACAAACAGTACATAAAACAAATCATTATCTTAACTAGTGCCACAAACGGTGGCCTTATCGCTGAAAGCCATCTCTTCCAGGCAACCTTTGGCTGGAGAGAAATAAGCATACAGGAAAAAGAAGAATGTGGTGTACAACAAAACGGAAATAAGAAACATTTCTTATATACGGAAATAACAATATCTACTATATAAAAATAAGTCGGGTTTTCCTTCCTGACGCTATAACTCCAGAACGCACAAACCGATTTCCACGGTTTTGCATTCGTTGGAAAGGTCTCGGGCTCCATGAGGTTTATAAAAAAAAGAAAAAACGAAGCCATCTGGTGGCGAAACGGAGTTTGCAGAGTTTGCTAGTGTATAAGAAATTTATAAACAATACATAATACTTATTAATGCGATAAAAAAAAACAAAAAATATTTTACAGAATATTATAATTGTAGTAGTTGAAATAACAGCAATTTCTATTGAAGGGAAACTTTTATTATTTTATTTTATTTTATTTTTATTTTCAATAAATAAGAATCTTCCTCTCAATTCATCTCATAATCCAGATAAATAAATCCCACTGCATTTACCACGCTATTTGCAAGCGAGCGACATAATATTTCCCGGGCTTCAGTTCAGTACGTGACAATGTGAACTAGACGTACTGCTGCTATTTATTCTGTAATGTCTGTGTTAGAAATCATAGGAATGCATTTTATATGTGTACTGTACATTGGTAACATTATCTCGTCTTAGTAGAAAAGATTACCTCGACTACAAATACAAATACAAAATACAAAAACTTCATCTGAACCCTTTTCTTTAAACTTGAAATAAGTAGTACTCGTAAGCAAGGCAAAACATAGCCATCTTGCTTATCCATGGTAGGATTGTTTTAAATAAATTGATTCTCATATATTTGTTAGCAAATAAAAATTACTTTATTCAAATAATATATAAGTCATATTATATAAAATACAATATAATTTTTGCTGCCAGAATATATTATGTGTACGAGTATGTTCGTTGCTCCCAGTTAACAGTCTCAATAGGTCTGCTCCATTATATAATACATAATACTTGTTATATACAATTTCAATTAATCAAGTTTTACAATAAAATACGACAAAATGCCTGACGTGTTTAAATTTAAAATGCAATAACTAAATACAATATTCTTACTCAGAGATCTTTAATTTTGTATTACTTATTCTTTTATTCAGGCGAATTTCGGTCAAGTGCAGACCCATTTCTTGTAAAAAAAAAACTATATTTTTCTTATGTATTTTTATACATATATTTTATTTTTATTAAATAACTTTGTATAATGTAACTGCATATTTAGCAGTATTCTCAATTTAGTTAGTAGTTAGGTACTATCTCCGTAATATACAGAGCTTAGCGATAATAGTTAACGGATATCACAAAAACACAAAAATAGTTTTCCAAAAAAGGTGTTTTAAATTTGGCAATGTAACAGTGATATTTACATTAAACATTTATTACCTATCTATGCAAACGCAAATTTTTCCTTGTAATTTGTAGTTCATTACTTTGATATTCTAAATACCTAGTCCTGTTTCCTTTTTTGTCCGTTTAAAAAAAGTTTTAAAAGTTTTTTTTTAATTATGAAACAACCATATCCGTCTTATTACAAAACACGGTTTAAATTATTAGTCCAGGACTTTGAAAATAAAAAGTGGGGTCTTGTTGTTCAGACATCACATACAAGCAATCAAAATGTCAACACAAATTGGATTTTTGATTTAACATTGGTACATTTCGACATTTTGATAATTATGACAGTAGACAGACAATTTTCGAACAACTAAAACGGAC
The DNA here is from genome assembly GCA_964023185.1 of Macaria liturata. Lineage (NCBI taxonomy): Eukaryota > Metazoa > Arthropoda > Insecta > Lepidoptera > Geometridae > Macaria > Macaria liturata. The sequence continues at coordinate 1,158,127 of OZ026829.1, forward strand.
TTAGTCTAGGCTTATATTTAAACCACGTTTTGTAATAAGGCCCTGTATGTATAGTTAGGAGTGTTCTTACTATAGTTAGTAGTTAGGTACTATCTCCGTAATGTACAGTGCTCAGCGATAATGGGTGTAGGATATCAACAACGAGGGCCATTCTCTGCCGGAGGTGTTTTGTTCTGATGGTACTTCTATTTATACACTTGCACGTACTTACCTTCATGTTGTCTGGTTATTATGTCTAAACTAACTCTTGAATAGTTTATATTTATTTTAATTTAATTAAAAAACAGTTTAGCCGTTAAGAAGTCAAGGAAACTAATCTGAGTATCAAAATTTTGCATATGTTGCTTATGTTAAAAGCACATGTGATTGAAAAGTAGAAGTTACCTCTTTATTTATTTTGTTCGGATCGTTAAAATCCAGTTTTTTTTATTAATGTGGGTAGGTTTACGTTTGACTACAGCCTGTCTGATGTTAAGCAATGCTGCAGCCTAGGATGTAACACGCTTACCTAGAAGATACCTATTAACTCTAGATTTGAAGACCCCTGGATTGTAGTTCACAGGAAACACGGCAAACAGTTGATTTTATGCAAGAGCCTCTGCTATAGTTTGCACCACAGCTCAATCAAATCCTGAATATCTATATCCTATACATAGTTCTATATTATTATTAATTAAATAATAATAATAGAAAACCATGACTGGCTATAGAAACAGAGGTCGCCCACCAATGCGGTGGGTTGACGACATTATAACAACCGCAGGGAGCACCTAGATTCAATCTGCACAGGACCGGGACGAGTGGCGTACTAGAGAAGAGAGGCCTATGCTCAGCAGTGGGCGATAATGGGCTGATGATGACATAATAATATCCTGTAAAACATAAATAATCAACCTTTCTTAGAGGCGGAACAAGCTCAAAGTTAAATCGTATTTGTACAAATAATCTCAAAAAGTAGGTACATATTACGTATAACGAGTTCCTCTAAACACATACACCGTCGGAAGGTATCATTGAATCTATACAAAATCACCAAAACCTCTATCAGGCTCAATCAGTGGGATCCACTCAGCAAATAGGCGATTTATTGAACCGAGGTCTCACAATAGACAACCCAAAGGATAGTTTATCAAAAGACGCTATTATAGGGGCGGTTGTCAAAAGAACGCTTTAGAGATGGCGTCGTTTAGAATCTTATTTAACTACTGATTTTCACAATGATTAAATAAGTATGTTTGAACAATTCAAACATATAATTAAACTATGCGGATGTTCTCAAAAAAACTAAACAACTCAAAAAAAAAAAAGGTCATTAAAGAAGAAATTCTTTCTGCTTTTTTGACCAGTAATCACATATGATAGTTGATTTATCATAAAACTCATAGGTCTAGCTAGTTATTGCTTGCTTAGTTTGGTTTTCAATGAGAATTATAATAAAAAAAGCTTTTTTTAAATCAATATGTGGGCTATGATATTAATCAAACAATTTTTTTTATTCGAATAAAATGATCGTTCAGTTGTTCCTCCCTAGTGCCATCTATTCCTACTTGCTGTGCTACTGAATTTAATTTTCTTCCGTAAGGAGAATATTGAAGAGGGGTATGGTAAAAACGAGATATATTCAATATCAGACTACGTCACAGGAGCCGCAGAATGCTGTTTTTTTATAGAATAGACTGTGATAGGTAAAATTCATGCAATGAGTGATACCAAAACTCTATAAAACAGATCAGAGATTTAATGTTTTTTTTTTAATTTAATAGTATCTATTATTTAGAACCAATCTAATAAATATACAAACTTTTTTTGTTTTTTCACTCGTACTAAAATAAATAGTCGCAAATAATCCGTATTATAATAATTTTAATCGTTTTAATCTCACAATATACATAATTCGTGTGTAAAATACTAGACAATATTTCCTGAGTAAAAAAAACTAACTAATGTTAACATACATACAACATGTTTTGAGAAATATACAGTAAAATAAATATACATCATTATCGACTGATTATATTTTCGTACCGCTTGGCTTCGAAACTTTTGGTCCGTGGGGTAAAAGCACGAAGGCTTTTATAAAAAAATTGAATAAAAGGTTGAATGACATCACTAGAGACAAGAACGCTGGCTGGTTCCTTGCGCAAAGGATTTCTATAGCAATCCAGCGTGGGAATGCAGCCAGCGTTCTTGGCTCCATACCACATGTAGATGTTTTAAATTTAGGTTAAATGTACATACTCTTATTTAGTTTTATTAGTGTATATATTGTTTATTATTGTAAAAAATGTAATGATAATTATTTATATTTTAAATAAATATTCAATAAACAAACAAACAATATATATACACTAAACTAAAAAAGTATGTAAATTTAATATAAATTTAAAACATCCATATATGAATTTATTATTTATTTAATATTTATTATCTAGAATTTCCTAAGAGAATTGCTTATATAAAAAACTGATCATAATATCTCTTGACATACAAAGTTTCTTATTTCAGTTCTCTGACAATTTATAAATCCACGCGAAAAGAGCACCTTTTGTCTCGAGTCTCTTGTTTATACCTCACAACATCATTGGCTTCGGTACTTTTATTGATACTTGTTAGGCTTTGTTACCGGGTTCATGTGAATATAACGAGTTTGTATGTATTAGGTTTCATCAACATCAGCCATTGATATCGGCCATTGCTGAGCATAGCTCTCCCTTCTAGTACACCACTCGTCTCGGTCCTGAGCAGATTGAATCCAGGATACGTAATAGTCGTACTAAGTTTTTGTCAGACAAATTAAAACAAACCTAAATTTAACTTGACTTTAAATTATAAATTCATTATGGTCATTGAAAACACCACGCAGCTGAGCAGTCATTTCCATGATCTCAGGACACAATAACATATATGAAAACTATAACTCATCCGTAAAACTTAAAGTTTCCATATATCTATACTAATATTATAAAGCTGAAGAGTTTGTTTGTTTCATTGAACGCGCTAATCTCAGGAACTACTGATGCAAATTGAAAAAATATTTTTGTGTTGAATCATTTATCGAGGAAGGCTTTAGGATATATAACATGACGCTGCAACTAATAGGAGCGAAGAAACAATGGAAAATCTGGAAAAAACGGGAACAAATCTTTGAGAGCTTCCGTTGCGTGCGTTGCGAAAACGGTTCAAGTCGTGGGTAACAGCTATAATTTATAAAGCTGAAGAGGTTGTTTGAAAAAATAAATATGATGTCCAAAATAACTATTCCACGCGGACGAAGTCGCAGGCACAGCTAGTGTTCATATAAATATATTGAAATAATAGCCCTACCACTCATGTATAGATTTCCACGCAAACACATACCTACATTTTACTGATATTTGAAAATAAGCGGAAATAATCACAGGTTTTAATTTAGCACGCCGTGATTATTAACACTCCATTCCAATTAAATTTACAATAAACAACCTTAGTGTGGGCTTAACGCTTGGCAAAACAAGTCATAAACTAAAAAAACCCACTAACCATTTAAAAAAGCCACTATATCAGTATTGTGTGACTAACTCGAACAGTACGTAGCACAAATACATCAACCTACAAACTTCATTGCTCTTAACGTAATTGCTTCAACAGCGGACCAGAATAAAACGTATCAACTATGATGATTTATAAATCAGATAGATGTGGGTACTACTCTTACATCTTCTTTATAAATAAAAATGAATTGTTGTTAGTTAGTCTGATTAAAACTCGAGAACGGCTGAACGTTTTTATCTTATCTTAGTCTTGAAATGTTCGTGGAGGTCTAGGAAAGGTTTAAAAGGAAAAAAAAAATACAAAAGTTTAGGTCGCAGTACGAAGTCTGCCGGGACAGCTAGTATTAAATAAGAAAAAGTGTTTGATAGTATTAATTGTTCTTAATTTGTAGGGTCGGTCCACGAACTCTTCTGATAAAAAAGTGGGTTATTTAAGAACCATCCCATAAAATCAGGATATCAATCACGTTTTCACTATTTTTTATTGGTTTCTGATACATACATTTTCTATTATTTTCCTATAATGCATGACAAGAGAGAGGTCTATACCCAGCAATGGGACAAAAACTGGCTGTGAATGATGATGATGATTGATATAATTGTGTATCCCAGCTAAGTATTATGTTAAAGTGTAAATAGTTGAATCTCCGCTGTCCGTGACAGCATTTCAGTTGCTAAGCTATGTCAAAGGCTCTTAGGGTGATTTGAAAACTCTAAAACTAGGATGCACCACACCCCTAAAATTTTGTTTATTTATTAAATTAAACCTTGTATGCCACATATCTCCCTACACCTATCATCGACTCGGAAGCTGCAAGCCGAGCGCAAATATTCACTCGTGTCTTCAATACGAAAATAGCTAGAGTCTGTAATGATAGGGAGCAGAGAATTTCTAGCTAGGAAAATATAATTTACTGTGAAATTCTTAAATAGCACCGTTAAAAGGAGGGCTTTATAAAATGACCTTGGAATAGAAATTGAATAGGAATGGGAATATATGTGACGGAATATATAATGTTTGTACTGAATTAAATTTTAACTGTTAAGTTTTTTTATCCCTGCTTTATTTTATCACAAATTAATAATCTTCATAAATTACTTCGTACTAATTTTTGTAACTTCACATTTATGTGATGAGTGGTTGAATGAAGTGAATATTTATCATTATCACAATACCTTATTGATTATATGTCTCTTTCTAATAAACAACCTATATCACCTAGTTTCCGGACAATAAATATATTTCATTCATTCATTCATTTCATTCATAATATTGATACTGCTAAAACAAGTAGCTCTCAAATGATGGCATTTGAGTTTATCTTTCATTAAATTCATTTTATCTTTATGGTTCACAAATTCATGAATATGAAATGTAGTAAACAGGCTTTATAAATCAAACCACCTCGAACAAAATTGCAGCCAAGCAAGTTCAACATTCTAATTTAATTTCATACGTCAACAACAGGCGCCATTTTGCAGAATTTATGCATAGAACCGCATCACAAGGCACGCACCGCCGCACGTGTGAAAACTACTCGTACCTCCAGGCTTTGTGCAAGACATGTTATATGGACGGAGATTACTTGTTAAAGATATTGGATAAGAACTTAGACTGCTCCGTTAGCTTAGTTGGTAGTGGCTCTGCCTTCTAATCTAGGGGTGCGGGTTCGATTCCCGCATAACACAAGTAATTATGAATATTAAAATTAGTAATTACTTGTGTTGGGTCTGGTCGTTTCTATGTATAATAAGTATGTATTTACAAAAGAAAAGTATATAATATGTATTATATCCGTTATCTAGTACCCATGATACAAGCGTAAGCTTAGTATGGGGCTAGATGGCGCTGTGTGATATGTCCTGAAATATTTATTTATTTATTTATTTACTATGTCTGTCTAATATTGATAATTATTTAGAAAACAAGAGACCACTTATATATTGACCAATCTCTCATTAAATATATTTTATTACTAAGACAATCACACAAAACCAAAAAATCTCGAAATAAATATGCAACCAACCATTCAACATTCCAATTTCATTTCAAACGTCAACAAGAGGCACCATTTTGGACAATTTGCATAGAACATCACAAAACACTTAAATTTTTATTAATATGATTATCAGGGTAAAATTTTGTTTATATTGTGAAAAATTACCATGATTGTGTTTGTTTTGACATTCAAAACTCAATTTTTTTAGGATAGCACACATAAATTGCCCAGAAAACTCAGTCAAATTTTGAGCTCTTTTTTAAATAAAAAATAAGGATTAGAGAGAGAGAGAGAGAGAGAGAGAGAGAGAAAATATCCAACACATAACTAAATGTATACTACAAGCCGGAGCACTCAGACTATCTTTAGGCTTTTCTAAGTGCCCCCTTTTATGATGTAGGTAGAAGTAGTATGTTACGGTTTTATTCCCTTGTTTTTATGTATATCAAATAAATAACATTAATATGAAAAAATATATATTTTAAGTTAGTATTAGTAATATTGTAAAGTTTTTATTTAAATTAGTTTTGATATCCTACTCGTAGTAATCTGTGCTTCAAACTAGTGATGTACAAGAGAGTGTAAAACTCAGTAATGTAACCGTCTGAGCTAGATATATTGTTCCCGTCACTAGAGTGCTGGAATACTTGTTCTTCTATTTACCTGTACTGTTATTTTGTTTGTGAGTGGGTATGTTTGTTTTTACTTTTGTCGATTCAAAATGTATGACAAATTAAACGAATTAACTTACGAGATATCTGTTTTTTTTATATTGATATTAGTAAATTCTTCTTCTTATCGAATAAGAGTGGCCAACTTTGGTGCCGAGAGTTTATCAAGCCGCCCTAAGGGCCTCTGACATGGCTTAACGACTGCGGTACTATGACAACAGCCGGGGCCTACAATTTAACGTGTCATCCGATCCACAGAAGCGCCCAAAATGGAATGCCAATTTTTGATCACCCATCCAAGGACTGACTGCGTCGACCTTTGCTAAACATTGGTGATCGCATTCGATTGCCTCTGCCAGCTGTGCTATGTGTTATTAGTAAATTAATCACACATGTCTCAATTCCACTAAACATCGTGATACCTTAAAGAAATTGCTTCTAGCAAGAAAGCCTCCAGTAGTAGCACTAGTTATATACGTCTTTTGTAATGTTTGTGTTATAATTTTGTTTGTTTTCAATAAGTAGAATATTTATCTTATCTATCTTATGAAAGAAGGTTATATGAATATTAAAGTTCATAAATTGCTTACCCTGTATAAAAATCAAACAAAAATAAATCAGCGATGTTTAAAACATATCGTTTTAGATCAAAGGGCGCGTTCAAAAGACCTGTCGGTGTAAAATAATTAATGCGATTACAGAAATACGAGTAATCGCTCCTAAAATATGTTCCGAATTATATTACGGTTTTTACTTTAAACACATGAATTAATTTTAAAAAAATATGTATCAATTTATGAAGTGTTTTGCTTCGACTTTCATTGTATGAACAGCCGAACTGTGGAACTCCTTTCCTGAATTTCCCTTGAACTTTAATGTGTCGGTCTTCAAGTTGAGAGTTTCGGTTGCCGGTCTCTTCTAGGCAAGCGTGATAGATCGTAGATTATAACGTTCTTAACATCGGGCAAGTTGTAGTAAAGCGTGAGCCTATCTTAAGTAAAAAAATACGTAATATCAATTTATGTGACAGGCAATTAGATAGATAGATAATTCTTTATTGTCACACACATAGAAAACAAAATTAATAACATAACGTTCATAAACGACTCGAGAGCCACAAGTGGCGGCCATATTGCTAAAAGCAATCTCTGCCATGCAACCATTGGATGGAGAGGAATAAATAAATGATTATAAAGGACGTTGTGTACAACAGAAATAGATAAATAAATAAATATTTCAGAACATACCACACAGCGCCATCTAGCCCCATACTTAATAGATGCTATTCTATTGTAATATTGTTAATGATTAAATTTAGTTGTAATAACAAATAATACAGTGATTGTTAATAATATTGTGTTATTATTATACAGTTTGGCACTGAGCAAAACAAAATGACATTGTTTAGTAAAACGTCCCGCAACCTTCATGTATTATGCACAGTACACTTTACTATTTGCTAAAAGCTCTTAACAATTCAATGAGAAAACACAATAAAAGGAAACAGGAAATAAATTACATAGAAATTGGACATAGTTTAAAAAAATAAGCTCTTAAATTGGCTACAACGGTGCTTTTATTGCAAAGGCATAACTTTTTAATGGTCGTTCATATATTTTTCTCTTAGCTCGTTTCTGAAACGATACGGCAGTTATGCAAATCTGATTCTTATTTTTTAGAGAATAGAGCTGATTTTGTATGATAAATAATTTATCTCAGAAGTGTAATGAGTTAAAAATGTAATTAAGTGCCTTCATTTCATTTGTAAGTACGGTTGCCTTTTTGAAGCAAAGTTTTCATTGAAATGTAAAAACCTTAATTTTTTGCGAACTGTACCAGGAAACGGGAATTGGAATAACTGAGTTATAATTGTTTGAATAGGAAATTAAATAACCCGTTGCTGCTTGTTTTACATTACTTTTTGTCAATTACCCTTTTTATGGCGTAGCGACTGCTACGTATTTGCTACGGCGTAGCAAATGCTACGGGAAATACATTTCTTAGTACTTTGATGTAAATATGTAAACTTTGTTTGAGCTTTATTTTTACCCTTTTTATTTTTACTGCATATTAAAAATACTTAATACGAAGTATTCACATATTTTAGTCATTATTCTCTGAGGATTTAATACAAAAGAAAAAGTGTTCAAAACCCAATTTGTCTTCGCATGTAACTTAACTCAAACTTACTCGAGCTTAACAGAATTGCACTCTGAGATTCAGTTTAAGCTCAGTTAGACTAAGTTGAAACTTAATTAATATGATGAATGGCAGACCTTGGGACGTGTGTGTCTGGTTACACTGGAAGTTGATAGTAGTTCGTATAAAGACCAGTATGGATTGAACTTTGTTGTTGTTTGTTACCAAAGCTAAGGTTTGGTGAGGTTTTGAAAACATGTTTTGGGACAATATTGTTTGTTTAAATTGTTTACAGTAAAGCTGAACAAAAGGGTTAAAATGTGGTCATGTTGCTATATTTTTACTTTTACTCTGCAACCCGTCAGTGTTTTTAACTGTGTTTTCTGTGTATCTTTGTTTTTTTTTACTACTTGACTGTGTTTTATTCGAGTAAATTATGTAATGCTATCCTTATTTTTAAGTAACTGATGTTTTGCTATAATAGTAAAACATCAGCAATAAGTATTGAGAAAACAATTAATTCAGCTGTTGAACGCAGTTTACATTTGGCTGGATATTTTTGTTCAGTATTTGTTTATCTTGTTGTTAATGTTTGTTTACGATATATACATATAAAAATTTAGTTTTTGATTTTATTTGATACGGTAAGCACAAATATTTTTTCCATTCATATTTCTTTATTATTCAGACTACAAACCATTAAACAATCACTTCATCTTCTTCGTATAACCAACTCTAATGTCGAGAGTTTTCAAACCGCCCTAAGGGCCTCTGACATGGCTTAACAACTGTTGTTCTATGACAGACACAATTACATGAAAGTACTTCTTAACATCCACCAACTCTAATGAGCTAGCTATTTTCAAATCACGTAGAGGAAGGAACGTGGCACGTTAATATTGCATACCGAACATATGCCACTGATTCATATAGCAAGGAATGCAGTTGGGAATGCTTCGGCACTTCTGGATGCAAGTTGTGAATTGCATTGCTGAATCTTGAGATGATTTGCTTCTTTATAAGCTGTTGGAGTATCAAAACAAATCAAATCTAATTTTATTTATTTAACCGAAATCTGGTGTTAATTTATAGTTGTTAAAGTTTATTATAAGTTTTAGTTTTTATTTAGTTACTCTTAATTCCTTATGTTTTTGTTAGTTGTTTAATTCAGTAAAAGAAATATCCTGTGTAATAATAAAATCAATATTTTACTTAAAGCTATCTATATACAAAATTTGTAGTTTAAGACTCAAGGTTATCAAGCTTAAAACTATAATTAATCTAAATGCCACAGTTTAATTATGAACTAAGCTAGGTTTGTATCTCAGAGGCACCACTTCCCCATGTGTGTTGACAATAATTCACCTAATTTACGTTTTTTTTTTTAATTGGGTTTTTTGTTTGTTTGCGTTTGAGTCATCACTAGGGAATGTATTTTCCTTACCTAACTTATTTATAGAAACAGTGTGATTACATACATTATTATTTAAACAAATTAAAATGGAAGATAAAAACTTTGAAATATAATCTCAAATATAATCTAAATAAAATAAATAAATATTTGTATGTTTATTAAACTGAGTTAAATTACGAAATGGAGGTAAGATTATTATGAAAATGGCTTTTAATATAATTGCATTCGACATTACAATACAACTTTTGTATCACATTAGGTTCAAATTTATTTGCCCATAAATTTAGTTAGTAAAACAGTTAATACGACAGTCAATTGTTAAGGTGACTTTTGTCATTATTCGTTTCTTTGTTGTTAACCTCTTAAAGGCTTTGAACCCTATTGTATTAGTTATACTAACCTTCTGACTCCCTTGGGCATAGATATATAGTCGAAAGTACCCAAGTCCTTTTACGAATGTCACATGTCCTCAAAGTTTAACATGAAGCAATAATGAACTCACACACATAATTTTAAAAATATTTTTGTAATGCCTAAAAACTAAATGCTTTGTCATTTTAATGCCAGTTGTTGTGTGATTTCATTTTATTAAGAAATCTTTTGAGAGTCTCTTTGGATGTGAGGTATGTCTAAGAATACCATCAAGTAAACATATGTACTACAAGTAAACCACATTCACAACATTCGCTTCATCGGAATACAATCATTAACTTCTGGACATTGTAACCGTTGGATTCTGCATCCTTTGGTTTTTTCATTTTCTGGCTTAATGCGCAAGTCGTGCGATGCCAGAAAATGTAAAAAGTCAAACAATCCTAATGTCAGTTAGCTGTCATTGTCACCTTCTGGCCCAAGTCGATTCGGATGGTCATTGCAACCACCAGCCCGCCGGCACCAGCCGGCGGGGCTTCCAGTTCTTTCTTGGCTCAGAAGATTCGCTGGAGACCAGTCGCTTGTCCTTCCTTGCTCGTTTGACTCGCCGGGGAGACTGAACCCCAAGTGCTAATAGTAAAATTTACATATAGAAGTGCGCGATCTTTGAAACCCTCTGCCGGGTCTTTGTGTCGACGGTACCTTGTTCCAGCTGGCTGCCGAAAGCCTCTAATCTGCATAGTCACACATTTTTATAACTACCTACGGAACTTCTGTAAAACCCCGTCTCGGGGTTTTTTTTTACACTACCTCTGAAACTCAAGCGAAGGTGCCTCCACCTTCGCCACACTACACTAAACCCGACGGTCTGCTGGTCAGCTCCGCAGCCTGAGGGTTGCCTAAACAACCCCCTGCGCCGCTGCAGCAGCACCTGGCTCCGGGCCATCTGAAACACAAGCGAGGGTGCCTCCACCTTCGCTACACTACACTACACCCGACGGTCTGCTGGTCAGCTCCGCAGCCTGAGGGTTGCCTAAACAACCCCCTGCGCCGCTGCAGCAGCACCTGGCTCCGGGCCATCTGTATCTCAGGGTAACAGTGGGTAGGCCGAGCCTACCCACATTCAAAATTTTAATGTATTGTCCCTTAACAAATTAATTGATTTATGGTTGCAAAACTAGTATGTAGGCTCGAAATCCACCCTGAATAGCATCTACTGCTGATCTAGCTGGCATTCTGTAACTAAGGCGCCCATTTATTGTTCTACCACCTAAATTCTGTAAATCTAGTCAGCCCTTCAGGCACTGCGTTGATTCTATTATATATTAACTATCTTCTACAAGTATCATTAATAAATAACCTTATCATTCTCAGTCGCTTCTTTCATTCACTATCTACCTAGTTAAAATAAGTAGGTTTAGCTTTTAAAAAGGTTACACTGGCGCCCAACGTGGGGCCAAGCCTCTCTCAAAACACGTGAATCTATTATTATTTATTGTACGGACGGCAGAGAATTGGAACAATTTACCAGAAGCTGTGTTTCCTGCGAACTACAATCCAGGGGTTTTCAAATCTAGAGTTAATAGGTATCTTCTAGGTAAACGTGTTACACCCTAGGCTGCTGCAATGCTTAACATCAGGCAGGCTGTAGTCAAACGTAAACCTATCACACGTAAAAAAAAAACTGTACCTCCCTTGTTTGTAAGTGGCCTGACCTTCTTAATAACTAACACAGTGTTAGTACATAAATATAACCATACATACAACCTTCATAGTACAGCCTTAATCATCATATAACAAAGAAGGATATTCCTTTATTTACGATCCTCGAAACGTTAATTTATTAGAATTACGTGCTTCGTTGGGAATGAAAGCTGGAACAAAGTGTTTTGTACATTATATTATACGTATATATAAGAACAACTCGTTTGCAGGTCGAATTAATTAATTCGAAGTGGGTATGGTTTACAAATTGCATGATCTTTCTTAGACTCATTTTTCGTTTAGTGTTTTAAAATGTTTGCGCGATTCTTTATGAAATAATATGTGGTGCAAACTAATTAACAAATTTTAATAAAATATAGAACAGACTTAAGTAAAGTTGGAACTTTTTTTTTAGCTTGTACGGGTTTGCTCAGGGCCATAGTTTGCCTGATAGCAAGCAAAGGCTATGGCCTAAAATGGAAATTTATGATTTAAGTAAATAAATAGAAAAGAATCAACTATACAAGACCAAATTGGTAGTCAGCCAAATAAGTTAAGACTAAGTTTTTCTTTTGCAAAAGTTACTGATAATATACTCAACATGAATTGATGTAATAAGAATTTGTCGTATTTGACGTATATATAAGAGAATAAAAATACATAAAATCTAAAAGTACCTAGTACTTATCATATATAACTAAGTTTTTATGCTACACTTACCTAAAACTATAGTAGATAACGTATTTTTATCACTTTCCACATTTATTTCCCACCCCGGTTCTCAAGCCAACAGCGACGGAAAACAGACGACGTTTTGAATTCTGGTGAGAGCCAGAAAAATAACACGTTTTTCGCTGAAATATTTCAAGTGTTGCCATAATGTAAAGTTGACGACTGGTTACGTTCAGAGCTGAGTGATTGGCTCTAGTGTTTGTTATTATACTTTGTTGATATAATTAGTAGTAACAATATAATTAAAACGATAAATGAAGTGATATAAAAATATAGTATGTTTATCGTGATAAAGTGATAAACGTGGCTAGCAAAATGTCAAAAATTGTGATACAAATTAAAAAATCTATGTTTGTATACAACTCGTCATCTCTGGTGGCAACAATTATTAAACAATACTTATTATAAAAATATGTTCACAGTACTCAGATGAAAATATAGCATTACAATCATCCATCTGAAGACTGAATTCGTAAAAATTTGGTTAACTTCGGTAAACTCTTATGTATATTATAACATATCATTTTATTTTTTTATCATCTTTAAGGAGTGTGACAGTATAGGTTAATTAAAAAAACATATAATTTTAAGCCTCCCGCTTGCTGTGATTTAACATTGAACACATATGCAAAAAAAAATGAATTTGAGTTAAGGTTCATATATCTACATTCAAAATTCACCTTTAGATATAGGTAATATTTAATGGGACTTTTGAAAAAGAAAAGTAAATTTAAAATCTACGTTTAGAGTATTCTTTAAGATTTAAACTAAATCTACTAACTCTGTATATCAAAACCACTACAAAATTCAAGCCTTGATTCGGATCACAGCCTCAAGGTCCGTTTTATTAGATAATAATTATTTAACATTCGAAAGCCTTATCAGTATTCCACACAAAAGGTATAAAGGGGAGATTCGGGCTTTACGTCAACAAAATAAACGCACCGGCCAGAGATAAACCATTCCCTTTGAAAGGTCACATGATATACACAATACAAGATTTATACAGTATGATTATTTCATATACATATACAGGGTAACTGGTAACTAACGCATAACCTTTTAAGGGTGGCTTTAGTACATCTATACCAACAACTTTTGTTCTACGACATTTAGAAATTCGTGAAAAAAAAATCAATTGTTCGATACAAAAGTATGGAAGATTTTCGACAAAATGTATGGAACGGCTGATTTTTTTTCGCGAATATCTAAAAGTCGTAGAACAAAAGTTGTTGGTAGTTAGTTCGTTGGTGGCGTTAGTTACCAGTTACCCTGTTTACATAACTGGGATAAATTTTACCAAATATATTTGCTAGTAAAGTGACAGTTATGGACTAGGATATATTTATAATATATTATAAGAATTCATGATTTTGAGATAAAAACCGGCATGCTCTCATATGAAAATTATTGTAACTCGTATCCGTATAAATGTCTTCAACGAGGAGATTCCTTTGAAAAAAATATATATTTATATTTTGATTTGTTTATTTTTTTAATAAGAAATTTATTAAAATAAACTAGAAATATTGTGAGAATTGTCTGGAAAAATGAACATGTAGGTAGTTGTGTTACCAGACCTGCATTTCATGGCGTCATAACAATTTTTAATGCATAAAAGAATCTCGTTTGTTGTTTTGAATTTTTGTATAAATAATAATTAATTGAACTTAAACATTCTCCTTTCGTAATTTTCCTCAGAATACCCCTACTGCAACAACATCACTTTAAGGCACACATCCTAAAACGATGGCAGAATATCAATTATATGATCAAAGGCAGAGAGTAACCCATATAGCGGGGACATAAATTTTATGGAGGTTCGACCATAAAAATGGAGAATTATCAAACTGTGACGATATTACCCTAATAAATTATTAAGTTCTGACTGTGGAGAGATCAGATGGGTCGCGGGGTTTGTAAAAGTGCGATTAGTAAATTGGTTCGACGTACTGCCGGGTTATTTATTGGGACCTTTGGGCGTTGGGCTTGAGACAGGTGGCTCGTGTTGAAACTGAAAGGATTGTTTGATATTTTGACTTGATTGTGATTGTACTGGTTTTTTTTTAATTGTAATAAAAATATTCTGAAAGATATTCTCAGGATGAGATATACACGAAAATGACGTCTGTGGTATTTAGAGAAAATGGCTTGTTTTATTATGTGCATTAGATGATGAGGATTACAAAATATAAACATTCGATGACTATCGTTACGAAAGAATTGGTTTATAGATATTGTATTAAAATCAAGTTGTTCTACCATATCAACCGTTTAGGTTTACAAAAAAACAAAACTTATAAGAAAAACACTACATTTGCATAAAAACAAGCGAGAGTGAATTGGTTTTTATCGGGTAAGCACATTACATTTAGGCCGTAGCCTTTGCTTACTATTAGCAACCTACGGTAAAGTGCGAACCCGTTTAATAAAAATAATTCAGTAACAAACACACGACAACTACAAATTTCAGTTGGAATCGCATAAAACGTCCCTTACCCATTTCCATCACCAAAAAGCGTCTCGTCAGCTTCACCCAAAAATCCAAATGCGCCCAACCAAAGAGCAAAAAGCGCACTTGAATTTCGATCCCAAATCACGTACACACTCTGTGAAATGACACTCGACCCGTCATTAACATTAACGAAGCCGCAGCTGCCTCAATTAGTCGCTGCGACCGCCCACTTACGCCGTGGAATAACTAAGCTTTGAACTTGTAATAGATGTATTATAAATAATTTGTGTGTTGGGATTTTCTTCCAGTAATTTTCTTAAATTATTAGCAAAAATTCCAGAGATATAAAAGAAGCCAATAGCATTGGATGAGAGCTTATACTGAGCTGCTGTCAAAATTAATGATCACTTGCCGTGTTGTACGAAGTTTTGAAAAAAAACTAGCAAACTTTTACTAAGGAATAACAGAAAATGATAACATAAAATGTTTAGATTGCTTTATTCCAAAAGTCTGTACGAAGCCAAAATTGCACGAAAATATGTAAGTACATTGAGCGTTAAATTCTTATTTCTACTATCGCTAAATTATGGCTTTTGTTTGGCCTCTCAATTAATTGCTGCAACCGCAGCCACATTGGACTATTTAGTTGGGCGCCTCTGGATACTTGTAATGGGAGAATAACGTATTTCTTATCTTCTTATTAAGATGTTAAATAATATATTATAGAATTTTATAATCTCACGTTAAACCTTAAAACATTTCTTCCAACTTAAACATAGATGACGTCATCTCACAAAAGCATTATTAACAAAATTTTGTCAACCCAACAATAACACTATAAACCTAAAGTCGTATTTTAACTGACTCCATTTTCGCAAGCAAACAATTCCCCTTCCTAATGGTTGTATTGATTAGAACTGGAAGCCATTATTATGTCCATTTCATGGACCACCCATCAATTCCACTCAGCAACCATAAGGGTTGAGTTATTTAGTCTGAGTCTTTATGGCTACAACCAATGACGTCCGAGCGGATAAACTCCTATTTCTTTTGGTGGGTCACTCTTGAACGAAATTACTTACTTTTTATGATGAACTAAACGGACGCTTGCGATTTTGAACTCGCGTTTCATATCTGTTAAAAAAATGAAGAAAAAATATTTGATGGCTCTTTCATATAAAGATAAAGATAAAGAATCTTTATTGATAATGTAAAGTTGTAACATACATAGGTATAGGTATAAGTACTAATATCACAGAATATGCTACACAAATTACAATATCTCGTCAAATTGAATTTATAACATTTAGTTTTTATACAATTTTAGAAGTTACATATGTCTAGTTTTATTAATAAAATAATGAAATTTTTTGTTATTAAAATCATGTCGAACATAATAATAGGTATGTAATCATACAATATGTCAACTTAAATAAATCTTGGTACTGTCACTATAGCTATATAGGGGCTAAAATGTCAATTTGGCATCACACTCCTTACCTAGTAGTTAATTACTTAATTTCTAAGCAAGATTAGAATCAATTGCTAGTTGACTGTAGTCATTTTCAAAGTATTGTTTAAAACTGTATACTTATTATATATCTTGTTACAGAGTGACTTTTGATTAGAAAAATGTGACAAGCCAAGACAAGTCTAGTGGCGCGGTGTTCAGTCACTGACATAGGCAGAGATCTATCATAAAGTCGAAGAGAAGAGAAGCTGGCGAGTTTTTTAAATACCTTCTCTAAAAATATTTTATTTCGCAGAGCCAGCAAAAAATCATCAACTATCAGAAATTCGAAATTAACATAAGTGCTTCATTATTTTGGCGAGATCATTATTTTGCAATTAAAAGGTTTTCGAATATGTAGGTGTCGATAGTTTATAACTTCTACGGTTCCAAACTTTGGTTATTTTAGTTGGAGTTTTGTAATGACCCATTTAACATGGGATAATTTGATGGGTGTTTTTCAGTAAGACGGTAGACGGGCAGTGGTCGACCGTTTTTGTGATTTGTGAGCTAGGGGATGGTAATGCTTGGTTTGGGAGTTTGCAGTGCAAATATATGTTTTGAACTCATATTTCATGGGAAGGAAACTTTCATGTGTTTAGGTTTTGTAAATCGAATAAGAGTTGATCAATATTGAAATAATTTGATTCTTCTTCTTCTTATCTATGTTATCTACAATATTACGTGTCATCTTACCCACGGAAGCGTCCGAAATAGAATTCCACGATAAATATGTTATTATAATAATTTGATTAATCATGCTTGTAGCCATAATACAATTATTGGAATAAACGATTCATTTTGTATAAAAACAGTCGGTTACAAAAATTGTACATAGTTTAATCATTGTTATTTAATAAAGGTATTTTGAAATTGAAATTGAATTGAGTCGGTTACAGTTAACTGGTTCAAAGATATACCTACATCCATGAATAAAATAATTATTCAAGATAAATCCACAAAAGTAAATAAATAAATAAAAATAAATAAATATTCCGGGACATTGCACACAGCGCCATCTAGCCCCACACTAAACAAACGCTTGTGTCGTGGGTACTAGATAATGGATATAATACTTATATACTTTTCTTTTGTAAATACATACTTATTATACATAGAAACGACCAGACTCAACACAAGTAATTATACATTTTAAAATTCATAAATACTTCTGTCAAGCGGGAATCGAACCCGCAACCCCTAGATTAGGAGGCAGAGCCACTACCAACTAAGCTAACAGGCCAGTCAAGTACCAGAAACTACAAGAACTGACGCAGTCTTTCTACTAATTACCTGCGCAATTACGATGAGATTGTATTACATAGAACTTGTGTTACAGAGAACAAATAAAAAGGACGAGTGAGCAAATACTTGCAATGGTTTACATCTGTAAATATAAATGTACACACATTGGTTATCACAACCAAAACTCATACTACGCTGTCTAGTAATAAAGCAGTTATAGAAAGCTGTTGTAAGTTTTGATATGAAATTCTGTCAATTAAACTATATAAGCATTGGTAACAAGCAGAAATGTAAATTTAGATAAATTTTTAAATAAAAAGACATGCCACATTAGAATAGACGTTTGGCCGTAAAAGTGACCCGTTCATGTAAAAATAAATGAATCCTATTTATATTGTAATAACTAGTTTTAGCATCAAAAAAGCGAGTGTGGGTGAGCGGTTCCAGTGTCTGCTTTTCATCCGGACGAACCCTGGTTCGAATCTGGCCCTACACCAATGACTTGTATTTTCAAGTTATGTGTGGATTTGCACTCGCTTAACGGTGAAGGAAAACATCGTGAGAAACCGACATGTTTGAGGACCACAATATCCGAGGACATGTGTTTTCCGTGGAAGGACCTGGGCACCCACCACGATGTGTCTGTCCAAGAAAACTCCCCTAACGAAGTAATTCTGCAGGGGAGTCACGACCCTCAGTCATGAGGAATACGACTCATCCGAATACGAATCACACATCATCATCATCGTCTTATGATGTCAGCTATATAAATTGAATTTAGTTTCAACATGATAAGGCATAATCCCAAATTTTGTCACTTTTTCCATTATATTATGTCGTGTTTCTAAAAGGACATACCAAATAATGTATAAACATGTGCCCGTACTAGTGACCTGTTCAATAGCTTACTTCTTCTTTCCGATCACGTGCGGTCCTCTGACCGGCCGGTGTAGGACGATTGACCACGACCAATGAATAGGAAGTATGTTGACAGGTTCTTGATTAAGCGAAAAAAAAAGTACATTAGAACAAACAATCACGAAACATGAATGAGACCTAAAAGTTGTTAAGATTAGTAAGTTTTATTTAAAGAATATTACTTCAAAACCCTTGAAACAAGAGCTGCAATATTTATATGTTTATTTTTTATGTAACTTGTTACATAAAAACATATGTATATTTTTAAATCCAATCAACAAGAATCTTCGCAAAGCTGCAAGGTCGACATATTTAGAGTGTCAGTGATATATTAACTGTCGAAAAAAGACCGATATAAATTAAAAAATATATATTATTTTAATATTGCCTGAGAATATTTTTAGTTTTTTATAGGGTTTTGTCTTTATTACTAACATCAATTATTTACACTCAACATCTATATTAATCATAGTCCACGGGGATTGAATTATAGATCGGTATTAATACCAAGTGTTACGTTACGTTGAAAGCAATCATATCCAATAGACACCTTTTTATTGTAAAAACATAAATAAACTAATACTATTCACTTGATTATTATTATTTACAAGTCTTTAAATTTTCTCGTTTACGAGGTATTTTAATTCTAATTTTTGCGGGCTTCTTTTTAAGAGCCTGTAGTGTTCCTCGATCTCGATCTCGATCGTGTGTGTTGTGTTCTGTAGTGTTCTGTGTTGGTCGATGTTGCTGTCCCTGATGAAGCAGTGGAGCGACCCGAGGACGAAGCGGCCGGGAGTAGTAACATCGCCTCGCCTCCACCCCCACCACCCCAGGCCCCCGCGCCCGTGTCCCGGCGGGCCGCTCGCGCGTCGGCGCGCAGTCTGCGTGCTGCCGCGGTCCCAGAACATACGTTCTGAAGATGGATGTCATAACATCCGAAACGCGTAAACAACTTACGCGATTTACACGTGAGTGAAAACCGTTTAGTTAATATACTGTAGTGTTCCATTGTTGAGCAAAGGCCTGCCTACCCTCTTTCCACTTATCTCTGTCTAGTGCTATTGCAAACACTTGATAGGTCATGGAAATATTTTGCAATATGTTCAATTGCTTATTGGCTAGGAGTAGATGATCGATTTGTGACATACGTGAATGTTATAGAATAGATTCATACACTTACGACACAAGCGTTTGCTTAGTGTGGGGCTAGATGGCGCTGTGTGCAATGTCCCGGAATATTTATTTATTTGCTTGCAACATGCAACCGATTTGTATGGAAAAGTAACATTGTTGTACGAGTTGAAATGGATGAAAATAAGCACTTATAATACAAATATTTTTAGACATTTGAGCGTAAAAACAAGACATGTGACATAAAATATTTACTTATATAATCATCATCATCATCAGCCTGTTATCACCCAATGAGCTAAGCATAGGCCTCTCTTCTTTGTAAGCTACTTACATGTGACTTTATTGAGGATATGACATTAAATCAGGCGTTACTGTCCGGAAATCCATTGTAAATGAATCTCTGGAGAAATACATATGTAGTGGTTTTCCGATGCGACTGCTCCTTAACTGGCTTCAAACAACAAACTTAGTTGTTTTATGTGTTCACTCCTTTCAAGTTTCATTTACTTTAATGAGGAGTTATAAATAATTAGTGTCTGTGGTTGAGGGGTTTTGTTTTGTACAAGATTAGGCATGCAGTTGGTTTAAGCGTGAATTTCTGTTATGGCGTTCGGTATTATTACATATTTGGACTAAATTTGGGGAAATTATTTGGGTATAATTGATTTGAGACATGTGTTAGCGGAAATGGATAGGATATTATAATTTGTGTAGAGTGTGTAATAGATGTTCGAATGTAGATAATACTAATTTAGTATTAAATTAATTAAATAAAATAAATAATTAATTAAAAATATTTAATTTTAATTAATTAATTAATTAATTAATTTAAATTAATTAAATAAAATAAATAAATAATTAAAAATATTTAATTTTAATTAATTAATTAATTAATTAATTTTAAATTAATTTAGTATTTAAATTCTATTAAATAGAATGTATAACACACAGATGTCTTGAAAAGTTGATGTTGAGATGAAATCCGTTAGTAAAATTGAAAATTTGGTTAGTTTTGTACCAACTCCTTTAAATTGCAATAAATAAATCTTTTTGTTTATAATTTTTTTTTTATTTCTCCCATATTATGTTTGTGGGCAGTTTATTAATCTTTTTTAATGTTTCTATGTCCATAAATCTATATAAATAAAAATCTAAGGTGACTGACTGACTGATAATATATAGTGATCTATCAACGCACAGCCCAAACCACTGGAAGGATTGAGCTGAAATTTGGAATGAAGGAAGATGTTATGACGTAGGCATCCGCTAAGAAAGAATTTTTTGGAAATGCCACTTTCAAAGAGGTGAAATAGGGGATGCAAGTTTTACTTCATCACTCTTAGAATCGCGATATCTCAGGAATGGTAACTTTGGTTTGAAGTATTTTACCGTTTTCAAGCAAAATCCAAAAAATCTCATATTTTACCTCTACTTTTGACCTCGAATAACTTTTTGATCACACAAAGGATCGAGGGGGACTTTTAAAACTTTGTTTGTTATGGTAAACTATTAGCTCTCCACCAATATTTGGCTTCCCGGGAATTTTTGTTATTTGACCACTTTTTTGTCTAAATTGACCGGACTATTTATAGTTAAGTACTATATTTTTGTCAATCCGCAAGCTTGTCACGGATAGCTAGGCAAGCGAAACTAATATCACAAAGCGATGTATTTCCAATGACAACTCGATTAATTCTTTGCCAATAGAAAAATTGCTTTTTCTACACAATACTTTAATACTAGTTATAGCGTTTTGGTTTACTAGTTCTATTTTTTTATTTTGCTTAGTTCAAATTAAATAATAGTTTAAATAAAAAATATTCAAGCTGTAATTTTATTGTAAGGTAATGTGATAAGCAGTAATGATAAATGATCTATATTTTCTTATCTTTTGTAACTAAATAGGTAAATTGTATCATAAAATAAAGTTTTGCATCTCAAAACTTGTGATTAATTTATGATGCCATACCATATTGTGGTGATTTTAGTAATAAAAATAGTACTAAGCAATAAATGAATTGAATTAATCAACTAAATTATCATTTAATTATATTATTTATTAACCTCACTAAATATTGTTTACAATCTAACCACAAGAAATAAGCATAAAAAAGTAACTTACAAAAAATAGTCACACACAAACAAATCATCATGATCACTTAGATATTTCTACAAGATATTTCTAGATTCTTCTTTTTTACAAGGCTAGTTCGACACCGGTGTGAACTTGGCAGCCAAAGTTAGCAGCCTATAACCCGAACAAATAAAGATGGTCATTTTTGTGAAGTTAGCAGCAACGGCTTTAAGAGGCTGCTCAGTGATCGAAATCAAATAATATCAACAGATAACATTAAGTAATGATCTAAGATAAAAAAAACCTTCCAATATATTCAATATAAGTATTACAAAAAAATTAGTAAATTGAACTATTGCCTTCAAGTATTCCATCAGTAGAGGGATAAGAAGGTCGATAGCCAGGTTCTGATGGTACTCAATCGATGCGCTAGACATCTAGGTATGCATTTCGAGCAACTAAGATGCAGATTTCAGAGGATTAGGGGTCTAAATTCAATAGCAGCCAAAGAGAGATACGTTAAAAATTAATTTTGAGATTTTCAAACAGTCCGTTGAGGGGGATAAGAAGGTCGATAGCCAGGTTCTGATGGTACTCATCCGATGCGCTAGACATCTAGGTATGCATTTCATGCAGTTTAGATGCAGATTTCCAATTCCAACTCCAATGGTTGCCTGGAAGAGATTGCTTTTAGCAATAAGGCTGCCACTTGTGGCACTAGATTAATTTATGTAAGTATTTTTTATTAATTTTGTTTTATATGTGTGTTACAATAAAGAATAATCTATCTATCTATCTATCTACTTACCAAATTTATTTGGTCCTAACTAGACTCACTCCAAGACTAAATAACAACGAAACCCAGTCAGTACTTAGTTACCTTAATACGGGTATGTTTTTATTAACCACTAGTGGACGCCCGCGGCTTCGCTCGCATTATTTTGAGATAAAAAGGTTTAAAATGAACATTACTTTTTTATTTACGAACCGATTGAAATGAAACAGACACTAAATGTTAAGTTGAAAATACACCAACATGTTTTCCATACATTCGTTTATTGCTGCTAAGGACAGTCATCAAATGTATGGAAGAAACAAGTTTCTTATACCATCTCCTCTATATTACCAACCTACTGAAAACTACAATTATGATCGATAGCCCCGTTGCGACTTGAAACATGAATAAACTATAAATTAAATACATTCTACATGCATGTGTATATGTATTTCTCCAAATTTTCATTTACAATGGATTTCCGCAAAGTAACGCCTGATTCAATAACTTATTTAAAACATGTTTTAGCACAGGCTTGTGAGTGTGTAATATTAGATATTAACTAACTTTTTTTTTGGAAATTACTCATAAGATACTTACTTCTCCTTCTTCTTCTATCGAATGAGAGTGGTCTACTCTGGTGTCGAGAGTTTTCAAACCGCCCTAAGAACCTCCGTACTAGCCTAACAGCCGAGACGTACGATCTAACGTGTCATCCGACCCACGGAAGCGCCCAAAATGGAATGCCACTTTTCGGTCACCCATCCAAGAACTGACCGCGTCGACCTTCGCTTAAGATAAATACTTACTAATA
The DNA here is from genome assembly GCA_964023185.1 of Macaria liturata. Taxonomy (NCBI): domain Eukaryota; kingdom Metazoa; phylum Arthropoda; class Insecta; order Lepidoptera; family Geometridae; genus Macaria; species Macaria liturata. The sequence continues at coordinate 1,181,614 of OZ026829.1, forward strand.
CTAACCAAACAGTGTATTATTCAAACAGACCAATAATTTCACAAGACGATTGTCAATTAGTAGACTGCTCAATGAGATTTTGTTACAGCAATAATCATGTTACAGTGTCCTTTTATAACTATAACGATGTATTATACATATTTACTCATGTAAGTTACACGATTATACACAAATTACTATGAATAGTAAACGTACCTACCTACACATGTATAGGGTCATCTCAATTCCCTCTACAACCTATCCCACCTGTTTCCTCCACGCTGCCTTAATCCGCAGCCATTTTGGGCCGTAATCTAATTTCCTACCCAACACTACTATTACATCTTTGGGCGATTCTATTCATGATTGTACAATCATACTTATGTTGTAAAAGTTTTCAAGTTCATATTTGACCAAAATTGTATGTATATTGGACTAGTAGCAGTTCAGATCCAACAAATCTTTATTTAAAAATATAATATATATATATATTAATAGTTTTTTTTTTTTTTACATTAAATAGGCTTACGTTTGACTATAGCCTGCCTGATGTTAAGCACCACTATAGTCTAAGATGTAGCACGCTTGCCTAGAAGAAACCTATTTACTCTAGATTTGAAGACCCCTGGGTTATAATTTTCTGGGAACAGGGCTCCAGGTAGAGAGTTCCATAGTCTCGCTGTCCTTACTATGAAGGTAGAATCAAAGCGCTTCGTGCGAGTCTTTGGAACTTCCACCATAAACCGGTGACGCCCCGCTGACTAAATAACTAATATAAAAATATAGTCTTCTTTTTATCGAATGAGAGTGGCCAACTCTGGTGTCGAGAGTTTATCAAGCCGCCCGAAGGGTCTCTGACATGGCTTAACGGCTGCCGTACTATGACAACCGCCAGGACCTGCAATTGAACGTGTCATCCGACCCACGGTGTGTTAATATGTTAGTGTAAACGATTTTTGTGAAATTTTGAATTACGTGTGCAGGATACTGCATTCAGGCGATTATAAATAATAGCGATATGTTGACTTGTCACTGAATGAAAATGATTTTTATAAAAGCTAAACAAGACCCGTTAAGGAACTAGAACAAAGAGATAAATTTCAAATGATTTTTTAAACTTACATATAAAATGTATCCATAATTTCTTGAGTAAGCATTATTGTTAATTTTTTTCTTACTTTTTATATGTTTTATTGTTATGTATTATTCTACATGTTTCTCGAACAATAGAGAACATCCCCGAATCTTGCTAAGCGTCCAAAGTACGAACCTTACTAAGTCCGCTGCCGTACTTCGTTCATCTCATTTACTGCTTTTTACCATCGACATAACACTATTAATAGGCTGGCTTTGCTTTGCTTTTAATTTCAAATGATGTATTGTCAAAGAGTCACAGAAGCGAAACGATAATGTCAGGATGATTCCAACTAAAACTTTGTGCTGTTTTGAATCCTAGTTATATTTGTTTAGACTATTAATCAAATTAGAGAGTTCATTCTTTTTTGGATCGTTTATATATAAACAAATAGTATGGCTTTCAATATTGCACATTGATGATGACGTATACTTTGATAATTTTGACAGCCGTCATGTGCATATATTTTAATTTCCAATTCGCGGAAAATGTATGAGAATAAATCTTCAAAGCAGAATGTTAATCAACATCAATGGTTAGATGAATTTTATTTGATATCATGGGTTAAACATTTGTACGCCTACCGGCAGAATATTTGACAGACCAAATTAATGTAACACTTACTATGTATGCCAATATTCGTGGAAATAAATGATTTTTTTTTTTATTTAAAAATTGAATACCTAATTTGTTCAAAACTGAAAGAAAGAAAGAAAACATTTTTTTTAACTGTCACTGCTCTGCGCGCTTTGAAAATGAATTGCTAAGGCTCATCCATTCCTATTCCACGTCGTTAGTTCTTCTCATTTACTGCTTCTTACGGCAATTACATTTACTGCCCTCTCCCGGGGCCAATCCAGCAGGTTTTACTGTTTAGTATTTGTTTGGATTACGCGAGGAAGGTTCCGGAATGAAATTGATGGCGCAAATGATAAGACGCCGATAGATGAGTGTTGTAAAATTTGAGCAGTTTAATTAGCTTGGTTTAGGGGGTTTTTGGTGACGAATTTGGAGTTTTTGTTTTTAGGAAAAAGAGACAATGGTATGGGAGATTTTTGTAGAGAAATTAATGCTACATGTCATGTTAGTACACAGGTTTATGCTTTTATAACCACTTTATTAGGTTTTCATTTTAACTGGTGATGAAGATGTTTCTTTTAAAAAAAATGCACTCGAAATTTGGATGCTTGCATCCAGCACATGCGTGAGTTGCTGCCGGATTGTGACATTGTTGCTTGCATCCAGCGCATGAGTTGGGGCCGGATTGTGACATGAAACTTCTTATGTATCATATTTTATATTTATGTCTAATTTTATGTTCCATGTTACAATAACATTTATTTTATTTCTTTGTTATTATTTTTTATTCGTTTTCGCAGATAAAATAAATCGAAGCCCTTTTTATATTTATGTTCAACAGATAAATTATATATTATTATCAGAGCCAACATTTTAATCTTCTAAGATAATTTTGATTTTTAGCCTATATACAACTAAAAAGATTCATAGATATATATTGACCTACAACTACGCTACAATAGGTACGTCATAACAGCTATCAAAAAATATCTTTAACAGCTGGTAACAAGGTTGCTAAGCCTACAAGCCCAGCATAATGTGTTATCAAATTATGTTCTGCTAAATGAAATATATGTGATAAACTGTAAAATGTTGGCGCGAATCACCAAATTGTGAAACTCTAATAAGGATCACCAAGATACAGGCAAAAGCCTAGTTTGGGATCCACTGATTATTCTGAATTGCACACAGCTTAACTATTTACTTGACAATTTCTTAACAGCAATTTGTAAAGCAAGAAATAGTAGAAGTATTATGATCTTAACGTACCTAACCACTTATATTCATGATACAGTTCAAAATGTAACATAGATTAGATAATAACCAAATATGAATTGTAATATATAAGTCTAGGTTAAGTTTTTCAAATAGTTAATAAATATATTTTTACTTTTTTTACTTTTTTTTTATTTATATTCTAGTTTTTTACAGTTAGCAACATAAAATGTATCGTAAAGCATTGTATAGAGTTATGTTGGAAATGTGGGAGCTTAAAATGCCGCGAAGTAGTGGGACAATCCGGAGCCGAGACATCAATTTGTTGGCTGATAAGGTTTGAGACACACTGTGCTAAATAAAATAATCTATCCCTGAAATATGTATACTGTGGCCTAGTGAATAACAATAATAATATAACATTTATTGAAACATGGAACACACAAACCACATAAGTGTAATCTTAATTTTTTATTTGTTTTCCATCATGAAAGTTTAATCACTTATGATGCTTTATTATTGCATAACATTCTGGCGAATAGATTTTTAATTGGTTTTGGGTTTGTGATCATAAGGTGGTATAACATTTTGACGCTTCCGTAGGTCGAATGACTCGTTAACACTTCCATTTCATAATTGTATGCACAACAGTTATTAAGTCTCGTCAAAAGCATCTAGGGTGGTTTGAATACCTTTGGCACCAGTGAAGGTCAATCTCATACTTTCATATACTTACTGTGCAGTGTGCATGCAATATGAAACCAATTAGGTATACATTTTTAATTATGGCAATACCTCCAGCACAAAAATAATACAATATGCATACATTATCTCGTGTAAACAACAATTCCCCATAAAAGTGCCACCCCGGCCGTTTGTAGTTTTAAAACACAAAGGGACTCTTTATTTTGAAATGCTACCTCGATACAAAAAGCGTTTGCAAAAATAGTTTTCTGCACCAACGCGTTTTGTGGCAAGTAAAACAAACCTTCATTGAAGCATACTCAATTTGAACAACCGTTGAAGTCCCTCGAAAATTTCTCGGAATCGCAAGGTGGAGGTTTGATTTTAGTAGAAAAGAAAATGAATAAAAAAATTATGAAATACCTATAAAAAATACTGATAAATTAATAATGTTGTTTTTTTCTAATATCTTCATTATTTTCATTTTATTATTTTTCTTACTTGTCTTATATAATATTAAAAAAAATGCAAACATGTCATAAATTTCAAAATATACAATAAGAGATTAACATCAGGCAGGCTGTAAGTTAATGAAAACAAAACAAAACTAAAATTATTATTAAATCTGTCATTTTTTACAGCATCTAAGATAAATATTGTAAATCACTAAAACATTTTTTTTTCATTAATAGAATATTGGTTCCTCTTATCAACAAATTATATCTTTTCCATTTCATCCTTTCTACATTTACTAAATCTTTGACCCCAAGTTACAACAGGGGCGTAGTGAGAGTCGCTGGCAGACAATTCAAATTCAATATTCTTAACCCTTTTTTGCAGTTATGACTATTATTTTTATCCCTTATTTTATGGTGCCATTTCAGAGGTCCGAGATATTGAACGATAGGCGTAGACCCGATCTTTAATAACTACTGTGATCATTTATTGGTGCTAGGTTTTTGATCCCAGATGAACTATTCTTTTTACTTTAAATGAGCTTGCTTTTTACTGCATCACGCCTGATTGCAAACGACGGTGAAGTTAGTCTTTGCTAAGTTTTTATAAAATAATTCATAGTTTGACACATTTTGGATTACTATGTTTGGTTTCAAGTGATAAAAAGAACAAAAAAATATTATACTGAAAATATGTAATTTGCTAGCTCAGTTGAGAAAAGGTGTGTATCCTGTATATCATCATGAAGGTACATAAAAAATAAAGAAGACTTATAAGAAAGATATTGATTAAAAAACATATAAACAGATAAATCCAAAGTTTTACACATATATTTGAATCAATCTTCAATATCAGGTTTCATCCTATTTTGCCACACTTTACAAACATAATATATATTAATAAAATTTATAATATCTTAAACGTAAAAATACGTACCTGTTAACCTAATTAAGACCATAAGTACCTTAACTGCTTGTAAACCAAAGAGTTCCGTAATACATCCTCATTCCTGTTTCTTTGAACAAAGCGGAAAATTCAAATTACTTGTATAATTACTTTGGATCTCAATAAATGAAGATCTTTATGAATGGTATGATTGAAGCCACCTAATTAGAAGACGGTAAAGTAAAGGAGTCATTAAAATTTTATGTTATATTCAACAGCTTATGACGCTTTAGAAAACGATTCTTAGAAATTTTCAACATATGATTCCGGAGACATGGGTAGATGATTTTTTTTCGTCACATTATACCTTGCTTATATACAAATATTGAGTTAGGTATTTGGTTTGCTAGTAAAAGTTATCTCATAGTCAAAATATACATAAATGACATACATGCAATATGAATTTGCTCTGATAGACGTTTATTTATTAGTTTTTGCCCCGGGCTTCGCACGTATTATCAACTTAAACTTTCCCGTTAAACTCGCTCTATCTATTAAAAATTTTTATCCACACTAATGTTGTACTTATGTTTCCAATACTTGACTTATAATTACTACTGTTATAGCGCAGACAACAAAACACTCAATTTAAGCAATTTCACATGATGGTATAATATCCACATCGATATCGTAATATCTCATTATAACATCAATAAAACGCGACCAACCTGATTGCAGGGCCAATCGAGTTGGTCGCGTTTTATTGATGCGCGCAGCTGCTCTCTCACTGGTTAGATTTTAATGGCGGCAAAATCACTGTGACAATACACGTACGCGTGAATTTACTCTTGTTGTTTGATTAATTGCATTAGTAAAGATAAAGTAGTGTATGCAACTGCATATAACACGGGTATCAAAACACTCGTTACTATTATGAAACTCGCTGCGCTCGTTTCATAAACTCACACTCGTGTTTTAATACCCTTGATTATATGACAGTTGCATAAACTACTATATCAAAATCCGTTGTATACTTTTAAGACCTAAGCATACATACTCGAACATAATCACATACAAACAGAAGCAGAAAGCGACTACTAATCATCGCTGCATGATATAAAGCAATTATACTATGTCGCGATGATAAATATTTAGGAATTGGGTGCCCTTTGTAGTCGTGTTACCTATGTGTGAATTAACACGTTAAATATATTGCCTTTTATTTTTCTGACTGCAATAGTTAAACCATGTTTCTTCAAAGTCAAGTTTCTTCTTCTGGTTTGTAAACACTCAACATCAGAGTTCGCTATTCTCATGGGACTACTTACTTACTTTGGTCGTTAAACCATATCAGAAATACTTTGTCCGTTTTGAAAAATCTCGACGCTAGAGTTAACTGCTTTTACCTCTACTATAGTACTAAGTATAGCATAGTTACTATTATTATCAATAAGTTTTGGTTTCTTAATATATATTTTTTTATCTTTTATATCTATTTTACCTCAAAATTGTTGCTGCTTGTTGTGTGTTTGCAATCAATATGTTTAATCTTTTAAATTATTTGTTATCATTTGCGTACTTTATGTGAGTTTGTAATGGCGGATATACTTATATTTAATGTGATCTTTATGTACCCATTTACAATTTCTATCCTACAGCTGATCGACGCTAGAGTTAACTGCTCCTTCCTGAAAATTTATATCCTAAAGCCGATCTCTGTGTGTCCCGGACATCCCATCGCTGGCAGTCTGCCAAGCTGACCTCATATTAGCAACAACCATGTATTAAGAGGGCGCGTGCACTAATTGTTTCATCTTATTTATAACCCACCCTTAACAACGCTGAGGTTTTGCAGCGTCTTTTTCTATCTTGTTCGAGTTGGGATTTATGGCGTTTTGTGGGGTTTTTAGAAGTATTTTTTGGAAGAGCTTCATTCAATGTGTGGTGTTTTTAGGATCAAAAATAGTATCACAATGCTAATTGTAATGCTAGTTAATGTTTTTAGTGCTAGTGGTGCTTAACATCAGGCAGGCTATAGTCAAAGGTAAGCTTATTTAACGTAAAAAAAAAAATTGGGCTTTTTTCAACATCGGTTCAATCATTTAATCGTAAAGATGGATTAGTTATAAATAAAATGTAATCACTAACACACTGTAACGAACCAAAAATGAGCATACCTCTCATTTTCTGCAATCGATTAAATAAAAATATATAAACATAACAAATATGGATATATCTCAAAAATACACATGTAAAAACTAAATACTAATCTATTTTTCCAATATTCGCATTCTATAAAGAAGGTTTTATGCAAAAGTTCAATGAAGGAGTTTGTTTAAAATTAACAAAGAAGGTTTTATACCTATTGTAACGAACCAAAAATGAGCATACCTCTCATTTTCTGCAATCGATTAAATAAAAATATATAAACATAACAAATATGGATATATCTCAAAAATACACATGTAAAAACTAAATACTAATCTATTTTCCCAATATTCGCATTCTACAAAGAAGGTTTTATGCAAAAATTCAACGAAGGAGTTTATGTTAAAATTAACAAAGAAGGATTTATACCTACATTCAACGAAAGAGGTTTCATCTCAACATTGAAAGAAGGTTGAGGTCAATTGATGTACAAAAAAAAGGTAGAACTAATTGTTAAACATAAGTTTGGTATTAAATATATCGGCATTAATTATCTTCTATGTTAAAGAAGTCTTGTATGAGTATCATTAGAAGAATTATAGACAATTAGAACTGTTTTTCACATAATAAGATAATCTTTTGAACGGAAATAGCCGTATTTATCCATTTACTCGACGGTTGGTAATATGGAAGACAGTTGTAATCTTGGACGACGCATCGGTTTGAGTAGTAATTGTTAGTCAAAATTGATCTATTATGACATGAGATTTCGTAGGATATTTGTTTCAAGAGTCTTGTAAATAATATTCAGTAATATTAAGTTGGTTGTCAATATTAGATATTGGGTAATTACTTCGGTTACAAATGCATTGCATGATTAAGGACGGATTTGAACGGAAGCGCAATAATGAAGGTTTTTTTGTGTGCGCGAAGGCTTCGGGTTCCGAGAAATATGTTAGCGTGATGAAAGTCACGTAGGCCAAATTTCCAAGAATAGTCATTAAAAGTCGCATGATATTTAAAGGGTTGCCAGTTGTGGATAGAGGGTACGGTACATTACGAGTACTAACCGGGTTTGGTCGAATTACTTTGTACAAATTGGAAATGTTAGAACATAATTTTTATTAGTAAAACTATTCACAGGAATTTGTGTTATAGTTCATAGTAAGTTATTTATAAACAGAGGTTATTAAATCAAAAATGATATCACATAGTTTGTATGTTTACATTAAAGTAATTACATAATAATATTTTAAATCCAATTACACATAAAGTTATTGAAGTATTTGTTTTGAATTAATTTATAATAATAAAAAAAAAAAAAAGAGATTGTTAAAATAAATATCAAAAGGCTAAAAAACCATTAGGATTTTATAATAGGAGTTCATAATAAATTATTGTATTAGTTACTTATTTGGAAATCAATGATGATTTATTTAGGTAGATGTACCGAATTTTGGGGAATAGTCACATGGGACCACACCGGAGAGGATTAGGGGAAACGGGATAGGAAGCGAAAGAAAGAGATAGCGAAGCCTTTGTTATACTTTGGCATAAAAGGGGGAAGGGGCGCGAGTTCGCCCTCTTTCATCGCTGGGTCGCCGAGGAGGACGGAAGTGTCCAATCCCTGAGTAAGCAAAATCTCATCTTTCATCCATAACATTTGAGCTACCTTTCCTTGATTAACTTTGGAGTGTTCCTTTGACCTTTAAGCTACAAATTTAGTTTTGAAAGTATGCCAATTTAAGTGCATATACCTGGTATCTTGACGGACTTTTGGCTTGGGTGTTCCGAAGGGGCTGATCCAATCAGTGTTACGATGTGGTCGCCAGAGTTAATTGTCAGTCAAGGTATAAGTTTTCCATTTAACGTTCGGATTTGGGAAGATTGAAGCATATCCTGCTCCTGTCAGGCTCACCAAGTAGTCGCCCAAAGTCGAAGGTAATGGAAAATAGGGTATTTATTTTAAAATTATTAAATTTAAATATTGGTAGCTTTTCCTTTCCTGATAAAATCATTAAGTCACAAATTTAGTTTGAAAGTATGCCAATTTAAGTGCATATACCTGGTATCTTGACGGACATTTGGCTTGGGTGTTCCGAAGGGGCTGATCCAATCAGTGTTACGATGTGGTCGCCAGAGTTAATTGTCAGTCATGGTATAAATATCACATTTGACGTTCGGATTTGGGAAGATTGAAGCATATCCTGCTCCTGTCAGGCTCACCAAGTAGTCGTCCAAAGTCGAAGGCAATGTGATATAAGGTTTAATAATAGATCCAAATTACCCAGTGAACGCGTTAATTTACCCGTAAAGTTTAAATCTGGGATCCCGCTTGAGCTATTAAATTGCATGTTGTAACTGGTTTTTGAGTGACTAGTTATTGCTTGCTAAAATAGATTAGATACCTTTAAACTCTCGTGGTTTAAAGCCCTTGATTGTTATTATACCCGGCATTATTCTGGCTGTCCGCTGGATAAATGTTGTATGTCTACCTTCATTTCCTCCCGATTCGGCCGCGACTACCTTTGGCCATGGGTTAGTAGAAACCCTCTCTAATCTGAGTCTGGATTAGGGGAATCTGGGAAAATCATTCCGCATCCTAAATTCCTCCCCCCCTAGTTCCACTGGTCGTCCTAGGTTATTCGGCGGCTAGTATCCTGATATATTATTTTGAGTAGGCAGGGATAGGGATAGGAGAAGCTAGGGTTCATTCTGATAAGTAGGTTTAGTTGAGGGATTAGCGTAGGGAGATACAGGTAAGTAAGAAGTAAGGAATAAATTTAGAGAAGAGATTTGCATTAGATTAGGATGATAGGTTATAGGGAGGTAGATAATTATTTGAAATTTGGTATAAGACGAAAGTTTGTGTATGATTCACGAAGTAGGACGGAGACGTAAAATAGCGCGGAGCTATTAGCGGAATTAATAAAACCAACTGCATTTAAATTATAGTGCGTTATTTAAGGGTGAACCGAATAATTGAGTTTTGGAAGAAAGTTTGCAATATCAAATAAAACGTAGAAGTTGCGGTAGTTAGGGAACATTCATCTAAAATTGGAAATTATGATTATGAACGGTTACAAGTTCACATTAAATAAATACACGCCATAATGAATACAAGTCGGATAATTAATTGAAATAAACAGCGGGAGCTGCTATCTGGAACATGTGTTATTTAAACGAAGTTCTTTTATTGCCTATTGAAAACATCATAGCAAATTATCAATTAAAATCTAACCAAAGCTACGCATGCTTAAATGACAGTAATAAAGTTGAGAGACTATTTATTGAATGAATATCAATCCTAGAAATATAAACTATGACTCTTTTAAATACAAAAGTAAGTTATTCTATTTCGCAAGATAGCGCCTGATGGAAATGTTGAAGCGATTTAAATTAAAGTAAACTAAGCTACACTTGCTTAAAGGCAGAAGTTGTGTTGGGAGTATATTTATTGACAAAATAATAAATTTAAAAATATGATAAAATTACTACAGTTGTATATGGTTTATAAATATCATTTTGAAAACAATTACCTTTACAAAATAAATAGGGAATATAACCTAATTGTTTATTTATGAGAATATTACCTTACTTCGTGATATAACACTGAAGACCTTTATAATATAGTTCCTATTTTTGGCTGATTAGATTAATAACTAATTATTTACAGATAAGTTATCTAATCTCGGTCACTTTGTTATACGGTAGAATTCAGAAGTGTTTTCTAGGGTTTCGTACGTTGGCAAAATTATCACCAACCAGGAACCCAGCTGTTGGAAAGTGAATAATAGAGATGACGTAACATTATTGTTGTTTTTCTACTACTTATGAGTAACTACACACTCAGCCAAGATCAGGAATTATTACCTAGAATGTCTAAATGTATTTAACTTTTCTTCGTCATAACTTTGTTAGGATTAATCTGACCTTTATATTTACGATAGTTTTCTTTGAGAAGTAGACTCCATTTGGGTTATACTAGGTTATGGTTCTTTTCTGTTCGTCCTTAAAGAATTAGGGTTGCTACGTATGACCTAGGCGTTCTAACTAACTAGACGATCACATTTCGTAGGGAATCATGTCAAAAGTTCGAGCGAGGTTTTGTTAGGTAGGTCATAATCAAACAAATGAATAAAAATAAAAGTAAATACATTCAGCTAGAAAAAGATTGAGTTATCATTGATAGGAAAGGCCGCTTTTGTCAGGGGTTTAGATCTCGTGGAAATTATATGTTTACCATGGGAAAATGCGTTGGAATGGAGCATTTTCTGTGCTTTTCAGTTAAATTCTTGACTGATTGGTACGCAAAAGCGAGCCTAAATAATAAACATTTATAAAGATAGCAATTAACATTATTAATCTATGAACGGATGAAGTAAATCTCTATATAGTTTTGTTGACCTCATTGATAAACAGGGTTTAGTGAGAGAGATTATAATTAAACATCTATCAGTATGATTCTATGTTTGTACTAACGTGATTTATTATATAAGAGTTCTAAACACTAGATTGTTAGAAATAGGAATTAAGCAATGGGTTTGAGGTAATGAAAGAGTACACGGTAAAACATTAGTATAATATCAATTGGGAAGAAGTAAGTTGTAAGATTAATTAACAAGAAGACGACAAAATTAGGTCAGCTGTACTAAAGACATCACATATACTTATCTAATAGGGTTCGTTAAAGTAGATACAATGATCAGACGTATATCAGCGGTATGTTAGTTATTAATTAGTCATAATTACAATTTATAGTTATAAGTTAGATATAGTTTCAAAAAAAAATAGAGATATATAGGTAGATAGGTAGTGGGTTGTTACATTTGGGTGGCCGTGACAGGATTTAAAATTTAATTGATTTTAGGATTGTAATTTTAAGTTATAAGTACCTACAAATAGGAATATATTTGACATGATTTTGGCCATCATAAATAGTCAGACCTAGCGGTCTGGCTACATTTGTTGCTGTTTGAAATGGAGGGATAACAGAGAGGGACACGTTTAGAATAAGATATTATATTAGGCTAGTTTAAAACTAAAACGTCTGGGGGCGAGTAGTTAGTTTTCATAGGCTGGTACTTTCTGCTATTGAAGAGTTGGTTTTCCTGAAAGATAAAAATAGTAATGTTAGATATTTGTACAAACTATTGTTGTAAATATAGCCATAATAAATAGAATAAATTAGCACATACGTTGAAGTCTTTTGTAGAAAGTTGTAGGTTGTATATAAATATGTATGTGAATATATATATATAAAAAAAAAAAATGTTTCTGAATTTAGTATAATTTAGTAAAAATATTTAAGAATTATTAATATAGAGTAGGATTTAGTCATACTTATAGTCTTTTATATATAAACATTATTTAAATAAATTTAGAAGCAAGTATAGACTCATATATCACAAAAATTGATAATCCACTATCATATAAATATGTAAGTATGAATATTAAAATTTGGATAAATTTTACCTTTGAATAAACAAGTAACAAATACAAATGGGCTGGGGTCTCCAATTTTCATCAATTCTAAATGTCAGCTTGTGGAATAATTCAGCATCTGAAAAATAAAGTTCATTAAAACATTAATATTTGATGGTATGAAATTAAATAAAATTGGGCACATATGTAATATCTGGTTAAGAAAGGTTGTCTAAGTTAATCATTATAATATGTATCTAAGCTTTTTGTTTTCTTGAATATAATTGTTTCCTTTTTAAAATAATTTTAGTTTTACTTTAATATTTTATTCTTTATGTAGTAATCTATTTCTATAAAGTAAAGTATAGATCAAACATAATAGGCTTGAGTAGTTGTTACCTTATTATTAATTCATGTTTAAGATGCTTAGGTGAAAGAAGGAAAAATATAGGGTTTTATCTTTGAACATTGAATTGGTTAAATTAGATTGACATTAAGGGCCACCGTTCACATATTTGAAAACAAATAGTTGGTGTTAATATAGAATTACTTTAGATAGTTTTTGAGTTTGTAACAGTCTAAATGGCGGCCTTATTGCTTAAAGTAAGTTCTGTCAGAATGTAGTTAAGTAGAGAAATTATTCAAAGAAGAATCTGGTTTTATATTTAGAGTTTTGTAGCAATTTGAACGAACAAACAAGTAAACACACAAACAAATAGTTGAGAATAGCATTAGCAGGATTTCAGAATGAGCATTTTTGTGGGACGGATGTCGCGTTGAATTGTAGGACTCGGCTGTTTGTATAGAAAAAGATATAACAAAACCATGTTAGAGGAACTTAGGGCGGTTTTGGGGTTCGTTATGACTTTATTAAAATTATCATATAGTGTACAGAATTCTAAAAAAAAATCAAATTAATTTAGTTGGCATTAATTACTTACTTGTGTTGATGGTATTCAAATTAAGGGGTGGGTGTTTGGGATCATCCATTGTGCATTAGTGTTTATTCCTGAAAAAAAAAAGAAAAGGAGAAGGTTTAGTTATTATTTTAGTAGGTTGTATTAATGTAATTTGATGATTATTTTATTATATTCTGGGTAGAGTTTGAATTAGTGGTATATTATAGAACAATAATTATTGGAACAAGATAGGGCAGTCTATATGGGCGTTTCTGAGAGTTTCCATACCAATTATCAATTTCTTCATAGAATAAATGTCAAAATTATACAAATTAAGCTATTAAGAGGAGAATTAGGGTGTAACTAAAATTAAAAGTAAAATATTTTAGGAATATCAGGTAAAAGGGTTAATTATACAACTAGCAAAGGCACAATTTTCATAGTCAAAACCAATATCAAAGTTCTTACAATGAAAGATCAGATAAGATGTTAAAATTAAAGAAAGGTGTCTAGCTCTATTGTTCATTTATGAATAATTACAAAATAGGTAGTGTGATAGTACTTATTTATTTGGGAATATCTTTTGTAACACATTGTACAATAGGCATGAATTAGGTTATTCAGGGACATGAAATTTAAGTTAGACTGGTTACCTTTTGACTGATTTTTATGTCTTTATCTAAGTAAGGGCGTTAATGTTATGTGTCTAAGCATGAAAAAAAAAATATAATATTGTTATATCAAGTCGTGCAAGGTCTGGTAATTATCAACACATAAAAAGGATTATAGGGACAATATTGTTAGGAATTTCATTGGGTTTGTTGACATGATTAGAAGTGGGAAGTTTTGTGCAAGACCATAGGGTCACTTTCTTTTTCAAGTATATTATAAAATGGATAGTTTATTGGGTTGATTTCATGTATTAATGTTGAGATTGGATGGGGTTATATTGTTGACATAGTGAGCAATAGATAGGTAATAGAATATGATCTGACACTTATTATCACTGAACATTGTTTGGTTGGGAATTGTATGCTTACCTTTTGAAACCATGGGAGTAGTTTGCTGTAGAATTGTGACGACAAATTTTGTAGGTAAAGTTTATCTACTTTTTGCACTGTTTTGGAGTTTGAAATGGTAGTTGGGCGCAGGTGGCACTAGGTAGTTTTTGTTTGTACACGAAAAGCGTTAGATTATCTATAATTACACTGTATTGTGCTGGAATATACAGAATTAGAGATTTTTTTTTCATCACAAACATTGCCGGTCGTTCACATAAAATTTGAGAGCAGGCGGAAGTGGCGACATCTTGTGAACTCATCGTTCAACTGGTTGAGTTTAGTGATGGGAACGTTATCTAATTAATCGATAAAAATGGGGCTAGGTGTTTGAATGGATTCGATTATTTTGCAAGAAACAATATATTGTGTATGTTTGAATATTGTATTTTCACGCTTTATAAAAAAAAAATATAACAAAATGTCTTAGATAATATTATAATTTACAATTGGTATCTGAGTAGAATTGGATAATTTAGGAATTTCTAATAGCTAGTACTTGGAAGTTAGGGAAAACAAAACATGTCTATAAGATTTATTGCGTTGAGATTTTTGTGCGTAATTAATTAATTGCATTACAATCACATTTTTATTGTATTTACAAGAAGAAGAATAATTATTCAAATGTTAAATTATGTTTTCTTTTTTTTTGAGATTGATATTTTTGTTAATATTTATATATTTTATTATTCAAAAAAAAAAAGAAAAAAAACTAATTCTACATTAAAATAGTGAATAAACATTTACTACAAAGAGACAGTACATCTTTGTAAATTAAAGGATGAAATATAGAATATTAGTTTTGTGTTTTCATTCGATTAAGTTCAAATTGTTGTTTGTTCAATTTTACCACAACACTAAATAATGTTTGACGGGACATGTTGGATATTGAACGTGACGTCGCGAGCTCTGATTGGACGATTGGTCGTTTCATTTCATAGGCGTTTCGTTTTACGCGACTGATAGGAAAATTTAGTTATGAGTAATATATAATAATTTTATTGTGTTGTATGAGTGAAATGTTTGATAAGTTTTATTATTATAAAAAGTCATTAGGAAACTTATTTATTTGATAGTCAAGTCAAAAAATTCTATTGTTATTATAGTATAGTTAACCAACAGTTGGAACCCGCGAAAATTTGAATTAGATTAGTGAACATTTTAGGTGAAAATAAGAGATAAAACGGGTTGCAGATAGAAAACATAGGAAATAAAAGAGGGAGAACTTAGTATATAATAATATATATAATATATTATATAATTTATAATGAATTAGTTCTAGAAAAGATCTTCGAATAGAGATTCCATTTCCGGAGACGTATAATCGGTCTGTAAAGGAAAGGGGATGGTGTAGTCAATTATTAACTGTGTGAGTGCTATTATATATTTTATGTAGCCAGGGACAGGAGAGACTTACCAGAGTAGGCGGGGGTAGATCGGAGATAGTGGGTACAAATGGATGAGCCTGTAATCGAAAGTACACATTATGTATGGGGCTTGAATAATGAGAAAAT
The DNA here is from genome assembly GCA_964023185.1 of Macaria liturata. Taxonomy (NCBI): domain Eukaryota; kingdom Metazoa; phylum Arthropoda; class Insecta; order Lepidoptera; family Geometridae; genus Macaria; species Macaria liturata. The sequence goes on from OZ026829.1 coordinate 1,197,590, forward strand.
GGTAGAATGGAGACATAATAATAATACTTAGATGAGTAAATACGTACTGATAAAATTGGGTCATAGGCGCGTCGGGTATCGATAGGAAGAGGGAATGGTGGCAAGGGGGGATCCGCTGAGTTTGTAGGAATCTGGAAAGGGAGAAAAGTAGTAGGTTAAAGTAGAGTCGTTTTCTAAAAGGAGTACATATTTTGCGTCTATACATATACATAAATAGATAAAGGTTTATTACCGTTTCAGTTGTTCGGTGAGTTATAACAATCGTCGAAGGCGGGTATAGTTGCTGTAGGGCCACCAGTGAATGAATGTTCGCTCTGGCGGCTTCTCTTTCTGCTGGGGGCAAGGAAGACAAGCCAGGCAGGCAGACGATCATCCATTCACTGGCTGGAGCGGACGGAATCGGGGGGCTTAGTGGGATAGGATTCTGGAAGGAATTAAAGGGAACAAGATATAAGTACAGAAGTACTTGAGAGAACAAAAAAGAATTCATATAAAAAAAAAAGGAACTTACCGTATTAGGGTGTGTTGTATCTTGGATTATACGGATGTGTTCTTTGTATTTTCGTCTTAATTGCGATATAGAAATTGATGTGGGAGAAGTTAAATTATATTTTGTTAATAAATTGTACATAGATTGTTTGCGTAAGTCTTGATTATTGAAATTAGTATCGGAAGGATCGAAAAGAATGGGAAATTGGGCGGTTAAATTAGCTAAAATGGGGTCCATTGTGTTTGATTATTTCTTTAAATGAATTGAATATATTTAATTTATGTGGGCGTGCGCGGAAAACGAGAGAAGAAATAATTTTATAGGCACAGATAACATAATTGTGGGTTTTGCGCGGGAAAATCACTAGAGAGTTTGCATGAAACGCAAACCTTTTTGGGAACGTAAAATAGGTTATTTGAAAACGAAGGAGGTTTCATTGTGCATAAATTGTTAGATAGTTATTACAATAAGCATATGTAGTTATACGCGAAATTAAATTTAGTATGCTTAAAATTAAAAATAGAAAGAGTTAATATTGGTCTTCAACAAACATAGGTTGATATGTTGATTTGTATAGTAGATTAACGGTAGTACGGAGAGAATTAGCGTTCTAATAACATCACGCGTTGGTTAAATCGTTATTAGATTACAATTAAAAATCTTATTGAATGAGTTAAATAATGAGTTATAATAGTAAAAACGGTTGTTAGTTGTCATCGGTAGGGATAAGTGATTATTAACTTAAAGTAATTATAAAATGCGGAAATATTAGATATAGCTAGGTATTAGAAATGAAATGAAAGAAAAATGATAAATGAAGTGGCAGATTAGAGGTTTTATAATATTCAACAAATTAGATTCACCTGAGTTGGGTTTTAAAAGTTTTGGTTATGGTTTGGTTTGAGTAAATTTATTTATGCATTCGTAGGTATCATTTTGTGAGTAATACGAAGTTTATTCAGTAAGAGCAATATTTTTATATGAAGATTAGGAATTGATTAAGCTGCATTAAATTGTGATATTACAAGTTTAATAAATTGTAATCTATCCGAAATCCTTGGGGTTTTTCTTTCCAGTATCACTTGTCAGTATTGGATAGATAGCTAATTTTTGTTAGTACTGCACATACTAAAACTTTATAGGAAGAGATTTAATTTGAAGAATTAGAAGCAGGAAAAAATGCTACCAAAGAGGTTTTACTTTACGTAGGTAAACTTTTTCGGTTATGTTAGGTTAATCAAGAGGTTGCACATATAATCTTATTAAACCTTTTTGATTAGAACGTTTTGGCTTTACGCGCGGTTTAGGTTTACGGAAATAAATATTGTGTAGTCTTATCCTCGAATGGAAATGATAATAATAATATTAATAATAATAAAAGATTTATAAAAAAAAAATGAGAAGTATTATATTCATGAGGGAAAATAAAAATAATATTAAATTTATTATACGGTAACCATAGGATAGACACCAAAATAGTACAAATAGTAATGATGACAAATAAAAGGATAATAATATAACAGTTATTCATTGAAGTTTAACGAATTAAAATAAGGGGATTGGTTGGTGGTTGTAACTCAATTTTTCAGTCATACGAGCTAGCAGATAGTAAGTATAATTATTCACAATTAGTCTGCAGCTCTTCCGTTATATTGTTTTGGAGTAAGTAAAGCGGAGTAACCTTATGAGGGAATGGGTTAGAATTAGTAATAAATAAAATCAAGTTTAATAAGGACTTTGATGTAATTTAAACAAAGATGCTTATTTAGTTGAAACAGTTGCAGAAGAATATAGGTTGGTTAGGAAAGTTATTAACAATAATTAGGTATGTTGCAATAGAAAAAAAAATCTGTATTCTAGACATAAAAGTGGGTTACTAATAATAAATATTAATAATAAATAATAATAAATAATAAAAAATAATAATAAATAATAATAAATAATAATAAATAATAATAAATAATAATAAATAATAATAAATAATAATAAATAATAATAAATAATAAAAAATAATAATAAATAATAATAAATAATAATAAATAATAATAAATAATAATAAATAATAATAAATAATAATAAATAATAAAAAATGATAATAAATAATGATAATAAATAATGATAATTAATAATAATAATAAATAATAATAATAAATAATAATAATAAATAATAATAATAAATAATAATAATAAATAATAATAATAAATAATAATAATAAATAATAATAATAAATAATAATAATAAATAATAATAATAAATAATAATAATAAATAATAATAATAAATAATAATAATAAATAATAATAATAAATAATAAAAAATGATAATAAATAATGATAATTAATAATGATAATTAATAATAATAATAAATAATAATAATAAAATAGATTTATATTAAAAAAAAAAAAAAAAAAAAAAAAAAAAAAAAAACACAATGGCATAGATGTACTTAATATAGACATGGTTTAGGGTAAGATAAATTTTGGTTGAAATTAGCGTTCGTGGTTTTCTGATAAATTTGATTATCAGTTCAAATTAATTTGTTGCGTTTTTCGGTGACGTGGTTTGGGTTTGAATTCATATATGGTCATGTGTTACGGATCCCAGGGGGCGCTGAAATAGACATTCGTAGGTTTATAAAACAGTTTCCAATAGATATGGTTCATAATAAAAAAAAAACTGATGTTTTGTATTTAGAATAATTTCATGTACCTTTGTGTTTTAAGAATAGAATAGAATAGATAATAAATAAATAAATAAATATTAAATAAATCATTTATTGACACAAACAACATTTTAAAATATACAATATTAGCCTATAATATAATATTAGAAAATATGTGTAAAGTACATTTTTATTTGAGCAATGAATAGATCTGAATCCCGAATAGAATAGAATTCCTTTATTGTCCATAATGTCATAATATATCACAGTTATACATAACCAAGTAATACTTAATTTCAAAACAGACTCGTCTTTATCTTACTACTAGGTAGAATCAACTTTACATTTTTAAATATACTATTTGTGCTATATTATTAAATATATATATTAGAGAAGAAGATTTATTGATAGTAACTATCAAGATTAAAACTACAATGTGTTTGAGTTTGTTACAATTGCATAAAGTTAGCCACAGAGTGCGGAACAAGAATTTTAAATTTAAATTTACCGCGCCATCGCGCTTCTCAGATAATGTTACATAATTAAGATTGCCATACACATGGTAAAAATTAAAACTAGAATTGGTAGCTTATTCACATTATTTCAGTATTAGGACATATTATTGTAGCGGCTGTAAATGGGCCTTGTTTATATTTGAAGGTTATATAAGGCAACTATTGTCTAAAATTAATAAAATGATGATTGCACACTATTGCGACTGTAGAAAGGCCTTGTCGATTAATGAACCCATTTTATTTATAATGAACTTGAGAATACCTACGCTAAATGTTTGATGTATAAGTACGCAAATAGTTAAGAGTTTATAGATACTTGCCTATTGAGAAAAGGGAGATGAGAAAGAGATTGTTAGTTAAATTTCATCAGGGGTTTAGAAATGAAAAGAATTTCATTTATTGTATTACATAATACGTGTTAGTTTATTTTATCAGGAGCTGAGACAGAACAAAGAAGAGGATTTTTATTAGCCTTGATTTTATCAGGCGCCGCAATAGTAAAAATAAAAGTAAGATAAATCTTTTTGGTAAAGGTAAAGCAAGGTAAATAGTAGCTTGGTTTTGTCAAAATTTAAACTTAATTTTGAACCAAATCTTCTAGTTCAGAAATTAATGGTTCTCGGGTTTGTCAAAGCGTGGAATGAATGACCACGAAAGTAGGTTCTGAATGATGTATCAGTGTGAGTGCAGTGGCGTTTTGACAAAACCAGAATTTCTGATTTCTGAATAGGTCAAGTCATTTCCAAAATTGAACTCGTACACTTACAATGGTCTACAAAAAAGGAGAGTGAAGTTAGGTTAGTGTTTTACAGTAGGTTTACTATTTTTTTTGTAGACTTAACTACACAAGAAGCTACCATAATATGCTAGAATAGGCATCATCGAACACTACACATAACTCCTTGTGAATAATTGGGATATGCTTACGATTTGTACTGTAAGAGGCCTGTTTATTTCTGGCAATCTATTGTTTTGAACCAGAGACACTTAACTAAAGTATTTGAGGGTGGTTCGGTCGATCCCAGGTCAAGCGGATAAATCAGGTTTGGGTTGATGGATCGTCAGAACTATACTGACTAGCGGTTGGTGAATTCACAACTCATTCCTTTGGGTACTTTGGTTATTTCGAGGGGAAAGGACAATTTTGCGTCAATGATTCTCAGGCTATTCTATAGATACGAAACGGGAGCTTATTTTTATTTATTCATTAGGTTTAAATAACACACCACACACTTAGGGCCACACTACATTCTGTAAAGTTTAGATTTGGAAATGAAAAGATTAACGAAGTTTAAATTGGTTCTTTTAAGATTTGAGACGATTCCAAGTGAGGTAATGATATTGTTTTATAGAAGGTAATGGTAATGTTTTTCAAAGGTAACCAGTAAACAGGTAAAACTTATAATAAAATATATTTTATTAAACAAGAAAAGAGTCTTTTATTTCGTCTGTCAACTATTTAGGTTTAGCCGCTATTAAATCCTCTTTTCGGGGGCGAGTGTAACGAACCAAAAATGAGCATACCTCTCATTTTCTGCAATCGATTAAATAAAAATATATAAACATAACAAATATGGATATATCTCAAAAATACACATGTAAAAACTAAATACTAATCTATTTTTCCAATATTCGCATTCTATAAAGAAGGTTTTATGCAAAAGTTCAATGAAGGAGTTTGTTTAAAATTAACAAAGAAGGTTTTATACCTATTGTAACGAACCAAAAATGAGCATACCTCTCATTTTCTGCAATCGATTAAATAAAAATATATAAACATAACAAATATGGATATATCTCAAAAATACACATGTAAAAACTAAATACTAATCTATTTTCCCAATATTCGCATTCTACAAAGAAGGTTTTATGCAAAAATTCAACGAAGGAGTTTATGTTAAAATTAACAAAGAAGGATTTATACCTACATTCAACGAAAGAGGTTTCATCTCAACATTGAAAGAAGGTTGAGGTCAATTGATGTACAAAAAAAAGGTAGAACTAATTGTTAAACATAAGTTTGGTATTAAATATATCGGCATTAATTATCTTCTATGTTAAAGAAGTCTTGTATGAGTATCATTAGAAGAATTATAGACAATTAGAACTGTTTTTCACATAATAAGATAATCTTTTGAACGGAAATAGCCGTATTTATCCATTTACTCGACGGTTGGTAATATGGAAGACAGTTGTAATCTTGGACGACGCATCGGTTTGAGTAGTAATTGTTAGTCAAAATTGATCTATTATGACATGAGATTTCGTAGGATATTTGTTTCAAGAGTCTTGTAAATAATATTCAGTAATATTAAGTTGGTTGTCAATATTAGATATTGGGTAATTACTTCGGTTACAAATGCATTGCATGATTAAGGACGGATTTGAACGGAAGCGCAATAATGAAGGTTTTTTTGTGTGCGCGAAGGCTTCGGGTTCCGAGAAATATGTTAGCGTGATGAAAGTCACGTAGGCCAAATTTCCAAGAATAGTCATTAAAAGTCGCATGATATTTAAAGGGTTGCCAGTTGTGGATAGAGGGTACGGTACATTACGAGTACTAACCGGGTTTGGTCGAATTACTTTGTACAAATTGGAAATGTTAGAACATAATTTTTATTAGTAAAACTATTCACAGGAATTTGTGTTATAGTTCATAGTAAGTTATTTATAAACAGAGGTTATTAAATCAAAAATGATATCACATAGTTTGTATGTTTACATTAAAGTAATTACATAATAATATTTTAAATCCAATTACACATAAAGTTATTGAAGTATTTGTTTTGAATTAATTTATAATAATAAAAAAAAAAAAAAGAGATTGTTAAAATAAATATCAAAAGGCTAAAAAACCATTAGGATTTTATAATAGGAGTTCATAATAAATTATTGTATTAGTTACTTATTTGGAAATCAATGATGATTTATTTAGGTAGATGTACCGAATTTTGGGGAATAGTCACATGGGACCACACCGGAGAGGATTAGGGGAAACGGGATAGGAAGCGAAAGAAAGAGATAGCGAAGCCTTTGTTATACTTTGGCATAAAAGGGGGAAGGGGCGCGAGTTCGCCCTCTTTCATCGCTGGGTCGCCGAGGAGGACGGAAGTGTCCAATCCCTGAGTAAGCAAAATCTCATCTTTCATCCATAACATTTGAGCTACCTTTCCTTGATTAACTTTGGAGTGTTCCTTTGACCTTTAAGCTACAAATTTAGTTTTGAAAGTATGCCAATTTAAGTGCATATACCTGGTATCTTGACGGACTTTTGGCTTGGGTGTTCCGAAGGGGCTGATCCAATCAGTGTTACGATGTGGTCGCCAGAGTTAATTGTCAGTCAAGGTATAAGTTTTCCATTTAACGTTCGGATTTGGGAAGATTGAAGCATATCCTGCTCCTGTCAGGCTCACCAAGTAGTCGCCCAAAGTCGAAGGTAATGGAAAATAGGGTATTTATTTTAAAATTATTAAATTTAAATATTGGTAGCTTTTCCTTTCCTGATAAAATCATTAAGTCACAAATTTAGTTTGAAAGTATGCCAATTTAAGTGCATATACCTGGTATCTTGACGGACATTTGGCTTGGGTGTTCCGAAGGGGCTGATCCAATCAGTGTTACGATGTGGTCGCCAGAGTTAATTGTCAGTCATGGTATAAATATCACATTTGACGTTCGGATTTGGGAAGATTGAAGCATATCCTGCTCCTGTCAGGCTCACCAAGTAGTCGTCCAAAGTCGAAGGCAATGTGATATAAGGTTTAATAATAGATCCAAATTACCCAGTGAACGCGTTAATTTACCCGTAAAGTTTAAATCTGGGATCCCGCTTGAGCTATTAAATTGCATGTTGTAACTGGTTTTTGAGTGACTAGTTATTGCTTGCTAAAATAGATTAGATACCTTTAAACTCTCGTGGTTTAAAGCCCTTGATTGTTATTATACCCGGCATTATTCTGGCTGTCCGCTGGATAAATGTTGTATGTCTACCTTCATTTCCTCCCGATTCGGCCGCGACTACCTTTGGCCATGGGTTAGTAGAAACCCTCTCTAATCTGAGTCTGGATTAGGGGAATCTGGGAAAATCATTCCGCATCCTAAATTCCTCCCCCCCTAGTTCCACTGGTCGTCCTAGGTTATTCGGCGGCTAGTATCCTGATATATTATTTTGAGTAGGCAGGGATAGGGATAGGAGAAGCTAGGGTTCATTCTGATAAGTAGGTTTAGTTGAGGGATTAGCGTAGGGAGATACAGGTAAGTAAGAAGTAAGGAATAAATTTAGAGAAGAGATTTGCATTAGATTAGGATGATAGGTTATAGGGAGGTAGATAATTATTTGAAATTTGGTATAAGACGAAAGTTTGTGTATGATTCACGAAGTAGGACGGAGACGTAAAATAGCGCGGAGCTATTAGCGGAATTAATAAAACCAACTGCATTTAAATTATAGTGCGTTATTTAAGGGTGAACCGAATAATTGAGTTTTGGAAGAAAGTTTGCAATATCAAATAAAACGTAGAAGTTGCGGTAGTTAGGGAACATTCATCTAAAATTGGAAATTATGATTATGAACGGTTACAAGTTCACATTAAATAAATACACGCCATAATGAATACAAGTCGGATAATTAATTGAAATAAACAGCGGGAGCTGCTATCTGGAACATGTGTTATTTAAACGAAGTTCTTTTATTGCCTATTGAAAACATCATAGCAAATTATCAATTAAAATCTAACCAAAGCTACGCATGCTTAAATGACAGTAATAAAGTTGAGAGACTATTTATTGAATGAATATCAATCCTAGAAATATAAACTATGACTCTTTTAAATACAAAAGTAAGTTATTCTATTTCGCAAGATAGCGCCTGATGGAAATGTTGAAGCGATTTAAATTAAAGTAAACTAAGCTACACTTGCTTAAAGGCAGAAGTTGTGTTGGGAGTATATTTATTGACAAAATAATAAATTTAAAAATATGATAAAATTACTACAGTTGTATATGGTTTATAAATATCATTTTGAAAACAATTACCTTTACAAAATAAATAGGGAATATAACCTAATTGTTTATTTATGAGAATATTACCTTACTTCGTGATATAACACTGAAGACCTTTATAATATAGTTCCTATTTTTGGCTGATTAGATTAATAACTAATTATTTACAGATAAGTTATCTAATCTCGGTCACTTTGTTATACGGTAGAATTCAGAAGTGTTTTCTAGGGTTTCGTACGTTGGCAAAATTATCACCAACCAGGAACCCAGCTGTTGGAAAGTGAATAATAGAGATGACGTAACATTATTGTTGTTTTTCTACTACTTATGAGTAACTACACACTCAGCCAAGATCAGGAATTATTACCTAGAATGTCTAAATGTATTTAACTTTTCTTCGTCATAACTTTGTTAGGATTAATCTGACCTTTATATTTACGATAGTTTTCTTTGAGAAGTAGACTCCATTTGGGTTATACTAGGTTATGGTTCTTTTCTGTTCGTCCTTAAAGAATTAGGGTTGCTACGTATGACCTAGGCGTTCTAACTAACTAGACGATCACATTTCGTAGGGAATCATGTCAAAAGTTCGAGCGAGGTTTTGTTAGGTAGGTCATAATCAAACAAATGAATAAAAATAAAAGTAAATACATTCAGCTAGAAAAAGATTGAGTTATCATTGATAGGAAAGGCCGCTTTTGTCAGGGGTTTAGATCTCGTGGAAATTATATGTTTACCATGGGAAAATGCGTTGGAATGGAGCATTTTCTGTGCTTTTCAGTTAAATTCTTGACTGATTGGTACGCAAAAGCGAGCCTAAATAATAAACATTTATAAAGATAGCAATTAACATTATTAATCTATGAACGGATGAAGTAAATCTCTATATAGTTTTGTTGACCTCATTGATAAACAGGGTTTAGTGAGAGAGATTATAATTAAACATCTATCAGTATGATTCTATGTTTGTACTAACGTGATTTATTATATAAGAGTTCTAAACACTAGATTGTTAGAAATAGGAATTAAGCAATGGGTTTGAGGTAATGAAAGAGTACACGGTAAAACATTAGTATAATATCAATTGGGAAGAAGTAAGTTGTAAGATTAATTAACAAGAAGACGACAAAATTAGGTCAGCTGTACTAAAGACATCACATATACTTATCTAATAGGGTTCGTTAAAGTAGATACAATGATCAGACGTATATCAGCGGTATGTTAGTTATTAATTAGTCATAATTACAATTTATAGTTATAAGTTAGATATAGTTTCAAAAAAAAATAGAGATATATAGGTAGATAGGTAGTGGGTTGTTACAACACCCATGCCGTTGTGTTTATTTCAAATTGAGTCTGATGGCGTAGTTTTGTAATCCTTTTGGTTGTTTTAGTTTGTGAGCTTTCGAGTATCACGCTGCAATGCGTTCGAACAAATAGTTATTGTGTTGTTTTGTTGGGAGCAAAACAATTAAGTTTAAATTATAGTAGGAAGAAATTAGATCACATTTCAAATTTAACATAGACAGCACCACATCAAAGCTCATTAAGAAAATGATGACTATTTGCCAATATTTAAAATGAGTCTTTGAATTAGCAATAACATTCATTCGATAGATTTGTTTATTCCAAATTTACAGAAATAATACCACAGGATACCACTCTAGTAAACAATAATTTATTTAATTTAAAAAAGCAAATACCGTAGTTATAGCCGTAGAAAACTGCACTAAAAGAGTTTTATCTGAATTCCTTCGACAGAATGAAGCTTTCCCGTATTTTTTCACTCCTTGTTATCTAATAAAGTAAATGTACTGAGAGACACGTTCACGACTCACTGAGACGGAACTATTTGGCATTCTTCCAATTAAAAAGAAAAGAAGAATTTGAAACAGAAAAGGAAGTATTTAGTAGGAATCAGTGTTGTAATGAATGTTCTGGTGAGTTTTGCACTTAAAAGATGGACGTATAACATAAAAAACTTCGCATAAGTGGCGAAAATTGTAATGAATTCAATATAAAAAATAACTTAAGATTATTGAAAAAAGTTATCTAATACCGGATTTCTATCCAATATTTTTAGTACACGTACATTTTAATGGATAAGAAAGTTTTATACATACAACCAAATGTAGCCTCAAAAATATTTACTAACTATTTTAGTCTTACACAGGGTTAAGTGGAAAACCACAGCAAACTTGCATAATTATCACATCATTATAATTTTTGAAACATTTTCGGTTAATCCTGTATAGCGTGAATAAATCACTTGTTTATCCAATTGTTTATAATAATAAAATTACCACTCAATTAACAATTCATTTATTTAGGTACAAATATTTAAAAAGAAAACGTGTCATGTGAACTTAGTATATTTCTAACGATTTTGACGATAAACGATTTGGAATTATTCAAAGTGTCTCTTAGAATCATGTTTGAATATCAGTGACTTAGAAAAAGTGCATTAGCGTTGGAAAACTTATAAGAAGTTTGTTACCAACACTTTCGGTACATTTGGAACACATTAGTCTTACTGAAGTAGATTTATGTTTGTAAAGTTAGTAAACTCAGCTTCTTATGTGAAAAACTTCTAAAGAGTGATAGTTGTATGAACATACTACTTATACGTATATTTTTACTAACTACATTTTGGCTATAGCGAATGAATAGTAATGCTAGGTTAATGGTAGTTTTTAAGAAATAGTCTTTACATATAAGTTTTTGTAGGTCAGGGTTTAATATACAATGTCTGAGTTTTATTGAACTATATGAACTTAATACATGGCACATCTTTATATATACATATGTTATATACTTAATTATAATCCAATATAAAAAAAATTATATTGGTTTAATTGATCGAAAACCATAAAATTTTACCATTTCGGAGACCTTTCTGTTTCTTTTTAAACTAGGCTTAAGCCACATTTGTTTTTCTAATAACAGATGATCGCGCTTTCATGTACTATATGTTTTTGTTTTCAAGAATTCGTTTTTTTGTAAAACCGATACAAGCCACACTAAACAGGATTCTTGGGAAGAAAATTCCATTTTGTCCTACATAAATCAGCCAAGTTGAGACCAAGTCTAATAACATTTTACTACTTCCTAACATCGAACGAGATGCTCATGTATATTGGCGTAACATCAATGCTATTATATTCAGGAAGAGTTTGCCAAATCTTCCCTTGGCGATGCCAAATGACCAATTCTCCAATTCAATTGACCTCGATCTAAGGTCAAGAAGTGGACATATGTATTTCAAGGTCAAAGGTGAAGGTCGAACCGGTCAGGTGAAGCGTTTATGGTCCTCGCCAATTTTTATGATTCCTATTCTTATACGTGGTGGAATCTCTGAGAAGATCAAGCCCAACCTTTCATGGATATAATATAGTGCGTATCAATAGCAGTTTAAAATAACTGAAGCTATTTCTCGTACATGACAAAAAGATCACTGGTTAAAGATTTAATTTTTATTTTGCTTAAAGCTATTATAGCATTATAGCAGACAACATTATCTACCTCTATTATATAGATAAAAATAAATGTTAAAGTCATCTCACTGTCCTCCATCTAAAATTCACGTCTACAAAACTTAAACGTAACTTAGAAGAAAGAATGAAAAAGCAACACAAGTTGGCAGTGACATACGAATGCATTAAGAAAGGGCCAAGGGCACATCTGAGACTTTAATTGAATCACGTTTCTGAACATCTGAACCCGCCTTAAACAATGTATTTGTTTATTTATATACGCGCCTTAACATTCTGGGGGAATTCGGGATGGTTGCCTTTGTTTTAAAAGGTATTTGTTTTTTTACGCGTCAATAAGTTTGCGTTTGAGATCTGTTTGCTTTATTTCTAGGTACTAGTCCTGCAGTTTTAGCACCATTTATCCAGACTAAAAGCAGGCTATGAATCAGTTCAAGATCTAATCGATCACCGCGCCAAATTTAATCAAAATCAATTCAACTCTTATGTCGTGAAAAAATTAAGACGTAGATATACACACACACGTACTAACATTTACTCGTTTGATAATGATGAGATGAGTGACAATTCCTAAGATCTTAAGTCAAATCAGATTTCATTCAATAAATTGAAGGCAAGTTGTTAGTCTACTCAGTTTGGTGGTTAAATCATGGCAAAGAAACAGTTGTTAACTTTCTACAAAAAAATACTACAAAGTACTTGCACTAAGACATATACATTACTCATACTTATCCCTATCGTCACAATTGTCAAACGTTCAAAGTTTCATTACTACAGTCCTTTATGAGCTATTCAGGTTGGCTCGATGGTAAGCGCCACTTGGAATAGGTCGGCAAACAATGGCCTGACATCGATTTTATATATTGTGGTGCCAGTAAGGAAATTTCATAGATGCCTCAGTTAGCAGAAAGTATTCCTTTGATTTATATGAAGTTTAATTTGTTGACGATACTTTTTTAATTTAAGTCACGTAATTGCTAAAGTTTGAAATGAAATATCCAGAGTCAACGTGTATCTAATAGTACTCTCCTTGTGAAAGTAACGTTATTTGCTATTTCTAACGATGATCACAATCATCATCAGATTTTTCAGCTGCTCATTAACCAACATTTTGATAAAATATTACAAAATAATGATGTATAGCATTCCACGATTAAATATTACGTTCATTTTCTTTACTTTATGTGTAGTTAATGCTACGGTTCAGAACAAAGCATATCAGACGCGTTTGTGGTGGTGTACAAAATGTTTTATTGACGCCAGAATCATCTCTACTATACCTAAAAACTGACATACTGTTAATACGTTCTTACTTTCAAAGCACAAGATACCTGTGGGTCGAAGGAAAAGATGCAGCGATAGCAAAGATGGAATAATAATATTTTGAGAGCACTTGAAAATTTCTCCGGTTTCAAATTAAAATGTTCCCTCAGTTATGCTGAGGACTTTTGAGTGTTGAAATTTAAATTGTTCTTCAATAGAGTTGACTTATCTTACTTAGAGATAACTTTTTAGAGTATGTCTTTTAGTCACGTTTAATTTTTTTGGGGTGTATTTTTCTTGTGCAAAATTTATGAGGTACATACATACATTAGGTCTGAGAACCTTCATTTGGAAAAGGTGTGTAATTTTCAAACCACTTTTGTACCAACTTATTACACGGTATCCAATTACAACGAAAGATTCGTTGTAATGTACTTTTATACTAAGTTGCACAGGAAAGTAGATTTTTATTATTGTTGATTTTATCCATGAAAAAATATGCGTTAATTTAAGTCTGTATCATTGAATAATTCCTTTTTGAATTGATGTTTTTTCATAATGTTAATTAGATTACATACGAAGTTTTATGCTCAATGCGCAATAAAACCTACTTTATGTTATAACTATCTGCCAAGAACAAAACAACCGTATAATTTAAATGTGAGTAAACAACAAATTGAAAAATCCCATACACTCACCTGCTTTACCGACCACAACTATTTTATCGACGCAGCTAACCGGCCATAACTCTCCTATATATAGCTTCCATACGAGTCTTAAAATCGCGACCGAAGACCACGTTCAAAATGGGGAACCATTACAATATTTTCACATTGAAATAGTGGGACATACGTAGACAAAACTAAAAGACTCCTAAGTATCATATACGTACCTACTTTTTTGTACAGGATGAAATGTTGAAAAGTATGCTAAAAGTGTGAATTCTTAATGATGTTGGATTAATAACTACCAAAGAACCAATCAGTATGCTAGTTACTAAGTTTACTATTATAATAGATGGTTAATAAGTTATAAGGTTACCCTTTAACGCCAACGGGGACATAATGTGTCCGACAAAGACTAAATTTTGTAAATTTTGAGTCACCAAGAAGCTTTATTGTTAAACGTAAGATTATTAGGTGCGAAAAGAGTGATGAACTAATGACTCACTAGTTTTATCAGGCTTAATAATGTATGTCTGGAACAGAATGGTTTAAAACCCTTCGTACGTAAAACATGTATGTCTTGAACATGATGGTTTAAACCCCTCCGTAAGCAAGCTCAGTTTCTTAGATGAAATTATGATTTTTGCTATAATGAGAAGTCCATAGGGTAAATTATCGTTGACACGGGAATGCCTTTTAGACAGTGTACGGGAATAGATTTTTGTAGGAAAAAGCAAATAAATATGGTGTTATGATATTGGTGTTTTGAACATTTGAGGTACATTCTGTGGCAAGGGTTATGTACGTTGTATAGTATACTTAATATATAGTGTAAGGGTTATGGTGTTATGTTTACCCATAGATGGATATTTTAGCCGGGCGTCGTTATTTGTATACCTGTGGGTTTAGTATTCAGTTCTTTTAAAACTTATATTTACAAAAATACAGCTACACAGTAGCTAACGCACCTTATATAAGCAGTGTGTTCGATACTAAGTGGACTGTATGGGGTTGATTTTGACGTAACAGAATTGATGCAAAGAGGGCAATCATAAAAAGCATTCACCAACCTTACATCCACGACGCTGTTTCTCCGAGGATAGCCTCCGTGATGCGTGACAGACGAATGGTGCTGCACCTGCTCCTCTTCTATACGAATTCCTTTAGTTCTGTTCCAGAGTCACGGACTCTGGAAGTGCTGGGGAGTCACGGACACAACCGACGCGATCTTGGCAACTTGGTGAAGTGCTGGTGTGTCACGGACACATCCAACGCGCACGGCGCGATCTTGGCAACTTGGTGAAGTGCTGGTGTGTCACGGACACAACCACCGCGCACGGCGCGATCTTTGCTACTCAAACCGGGTCTGCGACGCGCAGACGTCCAGTCGGCTCTTGCAATTCACAACTACCCTCAATTGCATCAAATACTACTATTAAAATCCAACATAGTGATAGGAAATTGTTATTCCTGTTATAGCGTTTTTATAAACCAAATGTAATTGTAGTCTCTCAATTAATAAATTTGTAAATCAATTATCACATAAAACCAAAGCCTCATAACTATCCATAATTTAAATCAAAAACCTAAAGATTATATTTACAGAATCCGTACCGCAAATGACAAATTCCTTTCAATTTCGTCCGTGACCCAAATTCGGGACTTCAAACCGCCATATTCCAAGGGGTAACCCGAAAAATCCTGTTGAGACAAGTTGAGATCTCGCATACGAGACGCGCGGATTAAGCTGTAATAACATGCAAATTAGTCCACCCATTTCTTGCGGTCGGGGCTGATGAGTGGGAGGTAGCGGGTGGAGTGAGCGGTAGCGATTTGAAAGTTAAATTTTTCTGTATTTTTTTGTGTTTATGTTTTTTTATGGTTTGCAATGCAAATTCTTTATCCATACAATTACTAAAATACAAATCATAGATGAAACATTTATTTAATTAATTATACATATTATATTTTTTATGGTAATTAAAGTGTTTCAGATTTAATAATCTTACTTTTATCATTGAAAGTCAGATATGGCTTTATCTTAAATGAAAAAATCTTAGTCATCGTAAATTAAAATGGTTTCTGTATTTTTAAGTCATAGTAAAAAGCTGCGAGATGTACAAACTATATATTTTGATCTATCTTTGTTACTCGTATAACACGTTAAATATAAGCGGTCAACGTTTTTGAATTAAAGAAAAAATCAAGTGTAGTTTGAATAAAACATGTCAAAACATTATTCAAAAACGGTAACAGATAATAAAAAAAATGTTTTTTTTATTTATTGCCCCACACCCCCACTTATACATAATTCAAGAGTTGTAAGTTCCAGTTTTACAGGTAAGTACAAAGCAGCCTGTGTGCGCTTCGTGCGTTGTTAACCGTTTAATCTATGCTTGCCAAATCGCACTTTGTATATTCATGCGACGATTACACCCAAACTCCTGCCGAACTAAATTAGACCCAAAACTTACCGAATAGGGTACATAATTGGATGAACAATTATAAGGATATGGAGATTTTTGTATGCGTTGGACAGACTTACGGTTAGAGTGTGAATATATTTGAATGTGGAATTTTCGGATTCTAAGGTGGGACTTTGCATTGCTGCTGCATTATGCAATGGGGATTCAAATGAAAAAACTTAAGCCAATATAATTGCTTATTGAACTCTTTTACTGCTATTTGCTCTTATATGCTACCATGTTGGAATAATGTAATTTCTTAAATCTCCTCTCGTCAATTTTTTATTAAATAAAAATTGAAATTTGGACTTCAAATTAGCCAATCCTTCATATATTTTTTGTAAAAAAAAATTGACGAAGCAATAACGTACCTAGTTTATGTACATACTCGTATAACCACAAACATATCTTATCGGAAACTATTATTACAAATTTGATTCAGAGACATCATAGTGTCAGCGGATAATTAATATCTTCACAATAATCCCAGATCCAAACATACATTTTCTAGCATACCTTACCCTCGTCCAGGCAGGACAGACTCCGTCCATCATTTTAAACCTTACCCAGAATTAAATGTCTGGGGTAGTACTTGCTGACGTAGATTTATGTAAGTTGACACATCGTGTGATTACATACCTATTTTGTTTGACATGATTTTAATAACAAAATTTTAGATTATTTTATTTATAAAACTAGACATTGTAATTTCTCAAAATTTCATTACAGGGATTGTAACTTGAGTAGCACATTCATTGATATTAGTACTTAGTTATATTATGTATTTTACAACTTTACAGTAACAATAAAGATTATGTATCTTTGTGGAATAGTTATTTTGGGTATTTATTTACTTTGGGTATCATATTTATTTTTACAAACAACCTCTTCAGCTTTATAAATTATAGCTGTTACTCATGACTTTCTGAACCATTTTCGCAGCGCACGTAACGGAAAACCCTCAAAGATGAATAATTTACTCCGTTTTTTTTTACATTTTTCGTTGTTTCTTCGCTCCTATTAGTTACAGTGTGATGTAATATAGCCTAAAACCTTCCTCGATAAATGGTCTCTTTAACACAAAAAAAAAATTTCAATTCGGACCAGTAGTTCCTGAGATTAGCGCGTTCAAACAAACAAACATACAAACAAACAAACAAACACTTCAGCTTTATAATATTAGTATAGAGAATAGACTGGCATTATTTGTAGCTGACAGTTAATAAAAAATAAATCACTTAGAGTGTAGTCAGTATTATCACAAGCATGTTTTATTCTGTACTTGACATTCAATAGCGCTCGTCTAACAATGTTGGCTTATTATTTTACATGACTGAAATAGGAGCAAAAGTTAAGGGTAAAATAATAATATGATATGGATGTGTTTTTTAATTTGAATCATTTTTTGTATTTGTTAGGTATTTATTTAGATAAATGAATTGCTACAAGAATCTTAAAGTGATATTTTGGGTAAAAAGTAGTGTGTTTGTGACTAAACTATATACGAATTAAATTTCTTAAATTACATAAATTTGCCAGATGATATAGATGTCGGCTACCGTTGGATGATTTTTGCTGCACTATACTGGTATGAAAATTTAATTGCTTGGTAAAATATTTTTCATTTGAATATAAGAGCTAGATCTCTCCTTTACAGAACTATGTCAACCACCGTACCTCGTCTCAACGTTCTCGAGATTCAAAAGACGGATTTCGGGTCCTTTCCTTGGAAACCGGCACCAGCCTTTATTCGGAAGTACCTAGATCTCGATAAAGGTAGAACATACGAGTACCTAGAAGCAAAGATGTACTAACTTAAAACACTTTTAGATGTTTGTTTTGTAATGTCTAATTTTGTTGTCAAGAAAAAACTTCCATCAACATAAAGACAGTTTTGTTAAAACAATACCAAAATATGTCGCTTCGTTTAAGCGTCAAGCAGAAACAAACCGCAACAAAATCAATAATCTTCTTATATATAAAAATGAATCGCAAAATGTGTTGGTAAGCGCATAACTCAACAACGCCTGGACCGATTTGGCCAATTCTTTTTTTTAAATATTCGTTGAAGTTCATGGATGGTTTTTACGGCGAGAAAAAATCGAAATCATGCCGGAAAATTTCTAAACACCGCCCTTTTCTTTTTCCCATACAAACGTTTTCTAACTAACTAAAAAGTAAAAGAGTTAACAGACAGGACGAAGTCTGTCGGGTCCGCTAGTATGTACTTTTTATAAAAAAATATCCAACATCTGTCTTGTTCTGTACGGTTGAAGCACAAAGAAAGAATAGACATCAACAAACTCAATTTTACTTCTAAATAGTGGTATGCCTGCACGCACTGTATTTCACCTCTAGTATGTCCATTTTCTAATATTTATTGCCTCAGCCCTACGTCCCTTTAAATTCCTATATTCATCATAATAGGCTTCTCCCGTCAAGAGGGCGATTACTTAAGCGCCATATTCGCTCGCATTGCGTTGAGACAGTAAAAAAAATGTGACAGTATAACAATCTGAGGGACTTAGGCTATCTCAATACAAAAAATCACCAAGATCCGTCATATCGTTAAAGCGTGAAGTAAAAACAATGTGAACAACTCAATCTTGCCTTTATCTTCAAAGCGAGAGTGAATCGGTTCTTATTAGGTGAGCACGCTCCATCTTAGGCCATAGCCTTCGCTTACTATCAGGCAAACTATGGCCAAGTGCAAACCCGTTCTAGGTAAAATATATATGTGTAAACAAAGTATGTTTGTAATTATTAATAAATACTCTATTATTTCAGAGCAACAAAGATATAAGAAGGAACACATATATACTACACACATATATACAGCGCGATAGCTGCTTGCATAGTTCAGTATATCCCTTCCTTAACATTTTTTGCTGAGCCAAGACCCTATAATCTATGAGCTAGATCCCTATAATTCCTGCATTCATCATCCAGGCTCCTCCCGTCAGAGAGCCGCTGCTCAGACTCCATCTATCCTCCATGTTATTCCAGCTCGACGCGTCGAACCTAACACAGAATATTAAGGTAACAGAGACGTTATTTCTGCGATATAAATTACTTTCGACACAATTATGTTAAACAAAAAAAACTTCTTGGCCAATACTGTTACGGAGAAGCTATTTTTTCAATTAGTATGATTAAAATGTACATATAACTAAAATAATAAATAATATGAGTAGGAAACTAAGTTACCATCAGACTATCATTGCAATGTCACTTATGTAGCTTATTCGTAAGTTAGCCATGAGTATGAAAATACTTAAGTTTAGCAGTGTCTGCTGCTTTATTAAATTTTTTAGATAGTCACAAAATTATCAAGTTTTTGTGTGATAATTGTCAAGTATATGTACCTAAACGTTTTAATAAAATAAAAATAAAACATAGACTCAGTATTGTTAATTATTAAGAAACATTAACCTATTGCACAAAATGATGACCAATACGTATATTTGGTTAGTTTAACTTATTTCTCTGGAATATTCTGTGCATCCGCACCGGATCTGTCCTTTTGGAAATAATTTATGACGCGGACAAAATGTGGGACATTTTTGTGGAAAAAATAGAAAGTGCTAGAAAAAATATTGTAGGCTACCTTGTGATTGATGCTCACACGAGGCTGTTGCTGTTTTTGTTCTAGAATGGGCTGAGATATGTTCATTATGTTCTAGATTTTTCTAGAAAAAGGGATTTATGAGGCGCTCGGTTCTTGTGGGTTTGCTTAGAGTTTTGTTTGTTAAATGAGAACGTTTGAGTTGTTTATAATAAATAATAATAAATAATAAAAGTCATTTATTTCAGGCTTGTACCCATAAACTTAAACTTAAATTGAAACACTGTATAGGGGTGATACACTGTATAGGGGTGTCAGGTTAAAATAAAATAAAATGCACATATGCGTAGATATGTGCGGTCACTTTTTGTTTCGGTCCATGTGAACAGATATCCAGCGCCTAAACACTGGATTCCGGACATCGTCAGAGACAGCCACAAGTATACTGTTGCCGGAACGGCGCATTCTTTGCCAGAAAGAGGCCACACTAGATCTAGTTACGGCATAGAAATCAGGGACCCCCGCATCAGCGAACATGCCCGACGCACTGCAGCACCGCGGGAGCCGCATAAGAGCCCGGAACGCGTCATTGTACTGGACTCTTATTCTACTCATAGTTTTCTGCGTGTACGTTATCCACAACTGGGAGGTGTACATGCCTAAGCAGTACGCCTTAAAGAGTGTGGTCTTTACGTCATCACTGCACTCCGCGAATCGCCGAGCAAGCATGTTGCCTCTGATAGCGAGAGCCCTCCGCTCGCGTTCTATGTCGTCATTATCATGCAGCCGTTCCGTAGTTACTTGGTTATTTTAAGTTTTTCTACCTTTTAAATTATTCCTAGTTTTTTAGATTAACCAATCATTTACAATGAGAATCCTACATTTTTTTTACGTGATATAGGCTTACGCTTGACTACAACTTGCCTGATGTTAAGCAACGATATAATCAACGATCTAGCGCGCTTGCCTAGGAGAAACCAGTTTACTCTCGACTTGAAGAAACATGAAACTATTTTTAGTACATCTTGCTACCTACATATTTTTTACAAACTTGGTTTACACTCTAGCTTTGTCAACTTTATCAAGTTTTAGGACTCTTTGGAGCCTCCAAAGGTTCCAAAAACTAGATTATAAATATATTAATCATAATAAAATGTAATTTATTACAAGCATGTGTTTGACTTTCAGTCTGCCTGAAAAAAATTGTGTAACATACTAAAATTTGTTGTACACATGCAAAATGGTGGTGCAAAGGTTGTCCGATATAAAAAAGGATATAACCGGCTTCATTAAAAATCATGGCATATGAAGATCCGCCATTTTACTCCATTACCTATTGACCCGCATTTTATTAAGCTCGATTAAAGATTCCATAGGTTCGCTCAAGTTTATCTCGCAATCACATTGATGTTTTGTTATGTTGATAGACTTTAAACAATGTTTTTTGACTATTTTATAAGTTGTACTATTTTCTATTTTATATTAATGTTTTTACTATAGGGAATTAATTGAACAATAGTTCGGATAGATAATATTTCGGCTAGTGTTGTCATCAAATTTAAAGACTTTTTTGCAAGCCAGGCTTGGTTTAGTATACTTATAGTCAAATCTTAACTCTCTCTTATCTTTAAAGAAAGTTGTACACAATAGTTAGACTAACAAATTTAAAATTGTTTCACATTTATTATAGGATCAAGTTTCTATTTTATTTAAGTTTTAGTTAGTAAGTTGTTTTTGTGTCTTTAATAAATAAATAACGTTAATTCTCACCCAGTTGTTCTATGTTTTTAAATATTATAGTTATTCATCATTATTATAGTTATCCGTCAGTTTACCTATTTTCAACCAATAGTCGCAATACATAATTACGTTTCAGTGTATAAACAGTTACATAATAATTCCATAAAAAATCTCTTTTATATATACTTTAAATTAATACTCCTCTAGGGTTCAAGTAACCAGATGGGCCTTCAACCTTTCGATTAATATTCAATTCGTCCGC
The DNA here is from genome assembly GCA_964023185.1 of Macaria liturata. Taxonomy (NCBI): domain Eukaryota; kingdom Metazoa; phylum Arthropoda; class Insecta; order Lepidoptera; family Geometridae; genus Macaria; species Macaria liturata. The sequence continues at coordinate 1,219,709 of OZ026829.1, forward strand.
TGTTGAAAAATCCAATTATGTCTAATTAAAATTTCAATAAGCTTACTTTCTTTGAATAAAGTCGTGTTTTTGAAATCTGGATCGACATTTAATTGGTTGCAGTGTTTAATTGCAAATTATTTAAAGAAATTTTTGTTTAATTCATTTTCTTTTATTAATATAATATTTTATGCTTAAAAACTTACTCTTTAAATATTTACGTCACATCACATTTATTATATTTACGGCATTCGTTAAGCCATGCCAGATGCCCTTATGGTGGCTTGATAAACTCTAGACTCCAAAGTTGGCTACTTTCATAAGCATATTATCATTTTTTGATAAGAAGAGGATCACATTTATTAAATAATTGCAAGAATTTTTTTTTTTGCAGAGTTTCGATGTGTATCTTATAACGACCAAAATTGTATCCTTTCCACTATTTTTTTTTCTATAGAACCACAATCTATCCACGATGCTATAACATAAATAAAATAAAATAAATATTCCGGGACATTGCACACAGCGCCATCTAGCCCCACACTAAGCAAACGCTTGTGTCGTGGGTACTAGATAACGGATATAATACTAATATACTTTTCTTTTGTAAATACATACTTATTATACATACTTACGACCAGACTCAACACAAGTAATTATAAATTTTGAATTTCATAAATACTTGTGTCAAGCGGGAATCGAACCCGCAACCCCTAGATGAGAAGGCAGAGCCACTACCAACTAAGCTAACAGGCCAGTCATAGATTCTTTGTTTGTACCAAATCCAACACATAAAGAAAAACGATCTAAGAAGGGTTATATTTACAACGACCTTTAGTATACAAACAGCTATCGACTAGCAAAATACACGAGTTTTATGATATGTAGGTCACAGGAGCCTAGTTAGCATACATAATGTATTACAATAGGTTTTAGTGTTATACATTATGGAATAGATATTACTTTGCTTACAGAGTGTAGAAAAAAAATAGATGCATCATATCGGTATAGATAATTATAAAAGATAATTTTAGTTTAATATTTTATTAGGTATAGAGTTTATAATATTTTAAACTATTTAATAACCGTATTGTAGATGTGGCAAAAACTTCCAACTTAATCGGTATTTTGTTTCGGCGGCCATCTTGAATATTACGATTTTTTTATTTTTATTACAATAAAACTGTTGGAGTCTCGTCTTGGACGCCGTGACGAGCGGTCGCTTTCGGGAACGATCAATAGAGCCTCGTCAATACAATGGATCTATTAAACAATAGGCACAACATCTGCCAGCGGCTGGCGCAGTCGTTGCGAGCAAAGCTTGACGGTCCCTATTCCTAGCTTAGGTCAATTCTCTGGCCCCGCGAAAAGTGCCTATCAATCAAGTGCTGTGCAACGCGTGTTTATAATCTTTACATGTATCAGTGAGACGTGAGTGACAACCAGTGTACGTGACCCGCGTCATTGCCATCAGAGGCCACCGGGAACAGCGGTACCAGCGCCCAGCGCGGGGTAACCCACCCCAACAAAAGGAAAACTCGGTGAGCTTGTTCCATATTAGCCACACGTGGCCTAAACCCCTTTTCTTCTAACTCTCCTTCCTCAATATCCTAGGATATTGTCTAGACGTCTGCCACGAGGGACAAGTCTGTTTTCAAACATCGGTTACTTACAGATCAAACCTACGCGTAACTAGCTTATCCGATTTCAAAATACATATCTACACAGACTGCAGTAAAAACCCCCTCACACGGAGCTTTTATTTACATATTTCATTTTTATTTCACTCCCTAGGAATCACTATTAAAACTAAAAAATAAATCACTCCTGAAAGTAAGTAAAGATTATATTCATGCATTTCAGCGACTTGCGGCACCTCGCCATATCGGTAGAAATCTACCTCAATAAAAGACCTCGGTAAGGTAAAGTCCAGGTCGCCCCTATATACTAAGTACTAAACCGATTGCATTTGTTAGGTTCAGGCTCATGTTCATGTTGAAGCTTAGCATTATTTACTGGTGAAGCACCTAGAATATTATGCCTTATTTACTGGGAACATTCCAGGCTTTTCCATTCCCACGATTTCAACACGCTCACATCTGCCGCGCTTAGCAATTTTAAGATATAATAATACTTCTAAAAAAAAAAAAAAAAGAAACTTCGTTTTGTTGCGTTTTGTTTTTGAATAACCGGCGCGGTCATGGATATAAATGGGGGTTGTTTCTGAGGCGTTTCTCTTGAAACAGCTCTGATGGTCTGCACATGTTATAGATGGGGCCTTTGTCCACTTGTAAACAAAAGTATCGTAATCCTTCCTAGAATCCGAGGAGGGACGGGCAAAAAAATTGGTACCTACGCTGGGAGCTAGCACAGTGGAGTGTTTGCCTGCTAGAGTAGAGATAAATGAAGACATTTTTTACAAATGCCCACAACTATTTGTTTATGATATACCAGTTAACTAATACAAATACATAGTAAATAAGCTTCCTTCACAGCCTCGCAACAAACCTCAACAATAAGGATCACGCGCATACCTGAAAGATATCATGAGCTAGCCACGGCACCCCGTCTTCTGCGATACCGCCACGGTAAGGCACAAAGCCGATATGGAAATAGGGAACCCTATCGTAAAAATACCAGGAGACGGCAACTGCTTGTATCGCGCTATAGCCCACCAAATTAACGACTTGTATGGCCTTACCTTTGACCACCAACACATTCGACGAAACCTCGCACGCCACGTTGAGCAAAACCAAAGCGATCCACAAATGTACCTAGCGATCAGAAGTAATATAGATAGTTCAGCACAAAGCGAACAAATCGGGAACTACATTCTATCACAATACCAAGATGATACATGGGGCGGCACAGACATACTTATAGCGGCAGCGGAATATTATAGTATTAACGTGAAAATCTTTCAAAAAACCCCGCTACAAGAAACAGTATGTTTCTCTCCTAAGGCACCAAACGACGCCGCAGGTAGCATAGGTCTAATATTTACGGGGAACCACTTTGATTGCTTTGAAAATCACCTAGGAGTAATAAGTGCACCACGCAAAATGACCTTAGTCTAACTCTTAGAACTAGCCTCCAGAGGAGATACCAGATGAGTCCGGATACAGACTTGCCCGCCCCAGGCCACACCAAGCAACAAAAAAACAGGTAGTAAATGAAAACACAAACATTGCCACATGGAATGTTAGAGGCGCCGCAACGTTGACTAAAAAACGAGAGATCGACGAGTTTCTAGACGGAAAATCTATCCATATTGCCTGCCTACAGGAAACTCACTTAAAATCCGGGACCTACGAATCTAGTCACTATACGTGGCACCTAAGCGGAAACAACAGCAGAAGAGGCGTAGCTATTCTCATAAGAAAAAGCAGCGGCCTAAGGCTGAACTGGACTAAAGCAAACACAAACAATATGGTTGCTTCAATAGATACAAGCAGTGGAGCCTCTCTATTCATTACCTCAACGCACTGGTCCAATTCAACGTCATCAGCAGCAAACGACGCGACTCGGCTACTACAACTGACCAAGAACAAACCAAGGAACTCAATAACAATCATACTAGGTGACTTCAACGCCCACATAGGACCCACAGATACACACGAACTTCGCGATAAAAATCAAATAGGCAAAAATCTCTCACACCAAACAAGTAACGACGACGGAGACATCTTATTAGATCTAATTGCACGGGAAAATCTCCGATTGGACACATCATTCGGCCGGCGCAGCTGTAAAATGACTTGGACGTCGGGAAACAAAACATCGCAAATAGACCACATAATGACAGATGCCAAAAACAACCAGATTTTTAATTACATCAAAGGTGAAATAACAATCCTATCTGACCATAGTGACAGTACCAAGATTTATTTAAGTTGGCATGTTGTATGATTGCATGCCTATTATTATGTTTGACATGATTTTAATAACAGGGATTTTCATTATTTTATTAATAAAACTGGACATAATGTAACTTCGAAAAGTTTGTAAGATCTAAATGTTATAAATTCGGTTTGACGAGATATTGTGATTTGTGTGGCATATTCTGTGATGTTGGTACTTGTACCTATGCCTGTGTATGTTGCAGCTTTGCATTGCCAATAAAGATTCTTTATCTTTATCATAGAATCATATGGGGAAACCTGAAGCCCCTCACGTTAAATTCCAATAGGGACTCTACGAGATCTCCAATAAGACTAACCAGGGCCAACGTTGCGAACGAGTTTGACTACAAAACCCTAAACTACGAGATGCTTCAAAGTACCACCACTCGAGAAAAATACCAAGAAACTTTACTAGAGGAAATTACAAACCTACAGAAGGCGAAGTTCCATTATAAGCATCATCCTCAAGATATAGAGGTTAGAAATAAACCTAAAGAGTGCCGGCGCCGTTTGCAAGAGATCGAAGCAACGGAAGACCAACAAGAATGCCGCAGTTTTTTCCCTTAGCGACATAGGATCTATCCGACCCACATTTAAGATCCACCTACTACACCCGAAGCGGTTATGATTACTCACAATAGGACCAACATTACACAGCGAACGGGTTAAGATAGCTCTTGCAAAGCCAAACACTAACAAACCCCAAGATGGGTCAACTCAATAATCAACGAACACCAATTTTTACTAACGCTTATCCCTATCCTTAATAACAACCTTCTCCAAATCGGCGTCTGGCTGCATAGCCGGTCGACTACCATCCCGGAGCGTTAGCACAAAACTACGCTCCACAACCTCGTGCCCCCCGGTATGCCGGTTTGACCGGAGCAGGCTTGTCCTGGCTGGGTGCGGTACCTATGTTCATGTATGTTCATGTTCATGTTCATGTTCATGTTTTATTACAATAAAACTGTTAAATAATAAAAAGTCTTAATACAAATAAAAATTTGTTTCAAAACTGAACTAAGATAGATAATTTGTGTACAAATAAAATCATTTACAAACAAAAACAAGATAATCTCCATGATGGTTTACGGCACATAGTAGGCTTATTTACATTGTTCATCCTTTGAACCTTTCTTTACTTTACTGTGTTCATAATATTTTACTACAGTTTTATGCATCGACTACATTTTTTGTTCGGAATAAAACATATTTTATGTGTTTGTGAATACATAAGTGATGTGATAAGATGCTGGAAACTGTCGTTTGATATTTTAAGAATTTGACCACACTTTGATAGTTTAGTTGTCGTTTCTAATGAAAAAACGACTGAATGTTACCATACTAGAAAAAAAACGTCCGTTGTTCCAATATACATATTATGTACATATAAAACGATTTTTAAAAAGTATCTTGCTTTTGGCTTCTATTTTGACTATAGCTTGCCCTTTTAAGCTAAACCAAAAACACTTTTCCCACGTTTACACCCTATATAAATAATAATTAATTATTTAAATTTGTTATCAAAAATCGTTAAGCCACTAACGCATCTCATCATATATTGTGATATAATACTTTAGTACTCTTTTTCATGGTGTTTATTTTTTTTAAATAAATGTTTGAGAAGAACTTCCGTGTAAGGACCTGGGCGCCCCACCACAATGTATCTGCCCAAGAAAACTCCCCTAACGAATTTATTCTGCGGGGGAGTCACGACCCTCTGCCATGAAGAAATACGACTCAAGAGAGAGATATTATCTCAAATAGAACAAAGATAAACTAAAAAAACAAACAAGAAGACAACATAAACCCACTCATTGGTGTTATTTTACCCTTCCTCCTCACTAGGTTACAGTTTCCGGCCTGCGAATAGTTTTTTGATGGTGAATGTATCCGTGAAAATGGCCACCGCCGGATATCCGGTTACCCGTGTTTTGTTGACGCTATTTAGAAATAGGTAACGCCAGGATTGGATGCTATAAATGAAAATGGTCGCTTTTTCTGATAGATTTTATAGATACTTTGTTTTTAGGTTTTGTGTTCGTTTGAAATTGGATTACGTGGAATATGTACAACTAGTGGTGACTACAGGTTTGCTTGCGCTGATTATTGATAAAAAACGTAAGTTGGTTTTCAATAGGTTTACTTGCTTGAACGTAAATAAGTCAAAAACATACACACAATTTAAACTTACTTATATTAAAACAGTGGAATATTTGGATCGTAAAGAAATCAGACTTTGCTTATTTCAATGCTCACTGAAGAAAAAAAAAATTTTATTATGCGTGTCAATATATCCATATCGTACATCAAATTTGTTATAAATCAATTTAGAATATAACAAAGTATTTCATTAAGAAAAAAAAAAATACACGCAAACAATCAGGCGCTTATTTAGCAAGCAGTTTAATAAGATCACAAAGAAGGATCAAGAGTCTTCACAACGTTTACTGGTATGGAATTAACTTCTCTCCTCTCAGATAACTATTACGCATTGATACACTGAGCACTCATCGTCCCTTTTTTTAGGGGTCGCTGATGGATTGATGATTATGTAAAAAAGCCTTTAGCTTAGAGGAAATAGATTGATAGCGATTATCGAAATAAACTTTGTTTTTGGTAATTACTTAAAAATCTAATAGATTTTTAGGAAACATCTTTAATTTGACTGCGCATAGGTATTACAATTTTTAGTTGCCTTGGCTATAGTAAGTATTTTAAGTATGTGTCTGTAAAAGGTTTTGTAAGGATATACATGTTTTTATGGTGTACAATAAAATTATATTGCTCGCGGCTTCGCTCGCATTAAGAAGTAAAACTTGCATCCCCTATTTCACCCCTTTAAAAGAGGCATTTCCAAAAATACTTTCTTAGCGGATGCCTACGTCATAACATCTACCTGCATGCCAAATTGCAGCCCGATCCGTCCATTGGTTTGGGCTGTGCGTTGATAGATCACTATATCAGTCAGTCAATCAGTCAGTCACCTTTAAGTTTTATATACCTATATAGATAAAGATTGTAAAGCAGCAGAATTTACATGTCTGATTTTGAACAACAATCAAGAATGAAAAAAACTATTATCATAGAAAAACCAAAAAAATATAGATAAGGAACCTTAAAAACAAATGGGTTAACGCACTTTACCCCAATAAATCTACAGAAGCATCTCAATAGCAGGCTAAGAAAGCTTGAGTTGAGTACGGCCTACTCAAGAGTTTCTAAGTAAACAAAATGAATATTTGACACTGTAGAATTATAAATCCTAACAAATTACGCGTTGAAAATGCTTCTACTTTTTCATATCTCCCACTCACCATTCGTAGCTTGCTCATGATTGGTTACACTGCTGGAAACTGCTGAATACTTGGACGCAGTTGATCTCTATCAACTCAACCGCAGTGGCACGGTTGATATTATCGTGGAATTAGTTTTATTGGCTTCGTGACGTTTCTGTATTATCAATTATTTGTAAGTAAAACAGAACAACAAGTAACTTCAAGCATTTGCAACTTAAATAAAGAGTATGTGATGTGCTTAAAATAGAATACATTTGGTGCCCATATTGGTTTGTTTATTGACCGACTGAACTGAAAATGAGAAGCTTTTGGCAAAATTTGCAAGTATGTGCAAGTATGTTTACATGGTGCCTCTGAGATACAAACCTAGCTAGTTCAGAGGCACCAGTTCATAGTTAATGTAGCATTTAAATTAATTCAGTTGCAAGTTTTGTAAATGGTAGATTTAGGTTAATAAAAAAAATATTTGATTTGGTACATACATATCTACCATTACAAGATATTATTACTCGTAATTACAATTTTATAAGAAGGAACATGTGTTTGTTAGCTCACAATACAACAATTGATGTATTTTGTTCAAATTACAGAGTATTTTATAATGCGTGTTTAAATTATGTAAGCGAATTTGTTATTCCTTTACTAAAAAATAATAAATAAATAAATAAATAAATATTCCGGGACATAGCACACAGCGCCATCTAGCCCCACACTACTAATAATAATGTATAATTGTAAAGTATCTCTTCTAATCCATGTTGTATGTTTTGGTAAAATAGTCTGTAAGTACAGCATGTAACTACAATAAATAAATAAATAAATCTCTCTTGAGTCGTATTCCTCATGATAAAGATAAAAGATAAAGAATCTTTATTGATAATGTAAAGTTGCAACATACATAGGTATAGGTATAAGTACTAATATCACAGAATATGCTACACAAATTACAATATCTCGTCAAATTGAATTTATAACATTTAGTTTTATAAAATTTTAGAAGTTACAATGTCTAGTTTTATTAATAAAATAATGAAATTTTTTGTTATTAAAATCATGTCGAACATAATAATAGGTATGTAATCATACAATATGTCAACTTAAATAAATCTTGGTACTGTCACTTTAGCTGTATAGGGTCACTTTAGCATGACTGAGGGTCGTGACTCTCCCGTAGAATAAATTCGTTGTGGGAGGTTACTTGGGCAGTATTGCATCGTGGTGGGCACCCAGGTCCTTCCACGGAAGACACATGTCCTCGGACATTATGGTCCTCAAACATGTCGATTTCTTCACGATGTTTTCCTTCACCGTTAAGCGAGTGCAAATCCACACTTAACTTGAAAATACAAGTCATTGTTGTGGGGCTGGTTTCGGTTGGTGCGTTTGGATGAAAAGCATACACTGGAACCGCTGAGACACACTCGCTTAAAATACTTAATCGAAAGTGTAATTATCAATGATTTAGTAACTTGTTGGATTTAAACAAAAAGTTAAAACAGATACAATCACAAGGTAAAACTGTTCAAGCTATTAATTTACATGCAATAAAATCTCAAATACACGTCGAACTAAAAACATGGCGCGTGGAAATATCATTTTGAATTTTTAACGAACAAGCTTCAAGCCAAATCATTCGTTATTCAACCCGTTTTTAAAAAAAGTTTTTGCAATGAAAAACTGCTGTATTTTTCGGTTATAATTTATTATTGAATCCGGATTTTTGTTAAAAACTTACATAACAATAACAATATACTAATAGATGAAATTTAAATACTACATGCATATAAGTGTTTTTTTTTTGTGCGTTATTATTTACATCATCATCATCGTCATTCACAGCCCTTGGGATCCCACTGCTGGGTATAGGCCTCCCTTTGTATGTGCCATCTGCGTCGATCTTGTGCAGACCTCATCCAGGTTGGACCCTCGACTTTGACGATGTCGTCGACCCATCTCGCGACCGGATTATGTTACATAATCGTATAAACCCTCAACTACCTATTCTTTCTACTATTTAAATATTTTTGGTACATGACGGACATTCTTCTATTTTGAGTGAAAAATTACCTTATGAACGTTTGGTCTTTGCCACAGGAGATCTCACAAGAACTGGCAGCTATATCTCTCAAAGTTTGAGTCTACCCATTTAAAGAAGAAATGCTGCCAGCATCCTGGGATACCTGCCGCACAGCAACAGTATAGACAGTGGGCTGAGTTTTTTTGTAAATAACTGTGTTTTGTTAGTTTTCTTTTTCTTTTTTGAATGTTTGATTAATTTTTGTATTCAAAGTCAAAGTCAAAGTATTTATTGTACTATTGTGTTTTCAATAAAATGTTGCAGATCTTTTATGCATAATTTAGTACATGAACAACACAATATACCCTCAAAGGGTGTTTACAAAATAATTTTAATTGTTGGGTGCGGGCCGGTCTATTTGTTTTTTTATTATATTGTGTTTGTATAGAAAATCATCATTTAAATTATCATCATTAATATATTCGTCAACTGTATAGTAGCATTTATGTATCAATAATTCTTTTAATTTGTTCTCGAATATGTTGGTTTTGTCAATATTTTTTATTAGGTTGGGTAATTTATTATATATATTTATGGCCATAGCATTTGGTCCAGAACTATGCATTTTGAGGCGGGATTTTTGAATTTTTAATTTATTAAGGTACTGTGATCTTAGAGGGTATTGTCGGTTTTGGTTTACTTTTTTGAAAAAATCGGGATATTTTTTTATAAATTTACATAATTCTAAAATATAGATACTCGGTACGGTGAGTATCTTATATTTTTTAAAGAATGGTTCGTGAAAGTGATGTTTGGTTATGTCGGGAGCACGGATGTTAGCCAGAATTCGAATTAATTTCTTTTGTCTCAAAAAATACACAACGAAGTTCTGCAAATGCGTAGGTGAAGCTTGACAGTTTAGAGTTTATCTTTTTTATATGTTCTTTCCAGTTAACGTGTTTGTCAATTTCTAGGCCTAACAATGTTGCCGCGTCTACACACTGTAATTTGCTATTGTTATATGTAAAATTGATGTCAATGGGTTTTTTTTGATGTGGTCTAAATTGGATTAGTTTCGTTTTGTTTATGTTGATGTCCAGGTTATGATCGGTCAGCCAATTTATAATTATGTAGGTGTCTCTATTTTGAGTGTGATCTAATTAAGATAACGACTCAGATGTAAGAACCACTCTGTTTTGAGGTTGTCTGGTAATTTATGAAAAAAAAAATAGCCATTGTTTAAGGACCCATACTTAGCATTTACAATCTAGCTTTTGAAGTTTTTAGTTTATGTTGAAACCTGAGTGAGTATTTGCGCGGGATCAGATAAGGTTTATCTATATTGGCCGAATATACGTAGATAATAAATATCATTGTTCTATTCAACTTCCATATACATCATTGTACATCAAGTTTTATGAAATCTAAGTAGTTATAAACAAATATTTTTCTTTCTTTCTATTACTAACCTTCATAGATTAACTTTATATCCCAACATACACTAGAACTGAGTGTAGCCTCGTTTGTTGATTTACAGCCTCTAAGATTTGGCCTTACAACCTATGGTGTACTTTTGTTCCTTCCCTGAAGGGTTATAAACATGTTTACTATCGCACTATGGCATATAACACATAAAATCTTGACTTTACGACCTTTACCTTACAGTGATGCTGAGGCTAATAAAACATGGACATGTATGCTATTTTAGTTCTGAAGCGTTGGTATTTACTTAGCTACTTTAAGCTAACTTACTTGCTAGTGAAATGTCTTACTATAATCAGTTGTGAAGGAATTGTAGTTATTGTTTTGTGTTTACAGTTCAGAGATGTTTTTATTATTAAATATTTAGTTTTATGTTTAAATCTTACAAAAGTCGTGAAACAAGAATAGATAACAATTTGTATTACGGTTTGTTTCCTCAACACGATCAAACGGCTTAACTAATTTGGATGTTTGGTAAGAAATAGATAAAAAAAACTGAACCTTAGAATAACACATAGTCAACTTTTATTCCGGATTAACTCAAGTAAACCCACAAGACACCGCTATCCAGATAAATTGTCCTTGGAATATGCCCAAAAGTTCTCTATCTTCCAATTTATTAGTCCAAGAAAATAACACATACCCGAATTTACTAGGCATCGATTTTCAAAGCGAGTTACTGCCAATATACCCTCAGTACAGGCTATACAAAGAGATTAATGTTTTTAGCTTTGAGCTTTAACTAAAACCCATTTTTTTATTTAGCCTTGCTTTATACAGTATTTCTAAGGACGGTCCGTGCTTTGCTAAAATAGATTGGTTACCCAAGGTTTTAAATGTTACAGAGGTGTTCTCATTTTATTTATGGTAGGTAACTTTTTTCGAACAAAACAGACAATAAAATACTTTACCAATTTTATTTATAATAAAAAGAAAACTTCTCGAGTATAACTAACTATACGAAGATATTTTGTCGACACCGTTTATAGATTAGAAGAGCAATATTTCTGGTTAGATTGTAAACAATCAAGATACTCATATTCATTCATTATGATACTAATTATTTCTTTTTACATGGTTCTTTATTTATTATTTATTAATTGAGGTTCAACTGCATCTTCACATTCACAGACAATTGTTTTACTCACCACCAGACATAATTCTTCCTTGAGGCAACATATTAAAAAAAACAGTGAAAAATATACTTACATAAAAAACTACAAACCACATTCACTGCATTCCACAACCTTCCATTATGTGCTAGAATACTTGGCAGAGGACCCTGCTCCAGAAATGTAAATAGGTCTCTGGTTTAGCACCGCCGTGGTGTAATTATGTAGCACCGCTGCTTAGAAGAAACCTATATATTTAATCAGAGCGCTTCATTCGCAAAAAAAAAATCTGGTTTAGCACCGCCGTGGTGTAATTACGTAGCACCGCTGCTTGGAAGAAAACTATATATTTACTCTGAGCGCTACATTCGCAAAAAAAATACTCTGGTTTAGCACCGCCGTGGTGTAATTATGTAGCACCGCTGCTTAGGAGAAACCTATATATTTACTCTGAACGATACATTCGCAAAAAAAATATTTTGGTTTAGCACCGTCGTGGTATAATTATGTAGCACCGCTGCTTAGAAGAAACCTATATATTTACTCTGAGCGCTACATTCGCAAAAAAAAAATTCTGGTTTAGCACCGCCGTGGTGTAATTATGTAGCACCGCCGCTTAGAAGAAACCTATATATTTACTCTGAGCGCTACATTCGCAAAAAAAATATTGTGGTTTAGCACCGCCGTGGTGTAATTATGTAGCACCGCTGCTTAGAAGAAACCTATTATATTTACTCTGAGCGCTACATTCGCAAAAAAAAAAAACTGGTTTAGCACCGCCGTAGTGTAATTATGTAGCACCGCTGCTTAGAAGAAACCTATATATTTACTCTGAGCGCTACATTCGCAAAAAACATATTCTGTTTAGCACCGCCGTGGTGTAATTATGTAGCACCGCTGCTTAGAAGAAACCTATATATTTACTCTGAGCGCTACATTCGCAAAAAAAATATTCTGGTTTAGCACCGCTGTGGTGTAATTATGTAGCACCGCTGCTTAGAAGAAACCTATATATTTACTCTGAGCGCTACATTCGCAAAAAAAATATTATGGTTTAGCACCGCCGTGGTGTAATTATGTAGCACCGCTGCTTAGAAGAAACCTATATATTTATTCTGAGCGCTACATTCGCAAAAAAAAAATTCTGGTTTAGCACCGCCGTGGTGTAATTATGTAGCACCGCTGCTTAGAAGAAACCTATATAATATTTACTCTGAGCGCTACATTCGCAAAAAAAATACTCTGGTTTAGCACCGCCGTGGTGTAATTATGTAGCACCGCTGCTTAGAAGAAACCTATATAATATTTACTCTGAGCGCTACATTCGCAAAAAAAAATACTCTGGTTTAGCACCGCCGTGGTGTAATTATGTAGTACCGCTGCTTAGAAGAAACCTATATAATATTTACTCTGAAACGATCCATTTTGAGATTGTGGGATGCTCAAAACCTTGAATTCGGATACGTTTTCGCACTACGGTGATTCGCTTAACATCTTCGACTAATGTATGATTTACGATACCTATATTGCCACTGTCTCTCGTGGTCTTCTATTTTCTAATATTGCTGCATTATGTACTCTCTTTGCTCATGGGTTATCTTTTTAACACATTTCTTTGTGCATTTACAACTAGCTTTCAAAACTTTTTGTCAAATATTCTCTTCGATCTGCAGCCCATGTAGGTTTCACCAGAATTTTTTAATTTTTAACTCTTAACATCTTGATTTTCGTTAAAATTTCGTTTACATTTTCTAGTATTTTTTCCCTATGGTTTCGATACTTGATCTGTACTAAATGTTTGCATTTCAGTTTGGTCTTCTTCATCATGGTCTTCATTATGATCAGGAGTCTGGCGATACGCTACGTTTCTGTTTTGTTATGTTTGTGTCAGATTTTGAGGACTACCTAGGTGTTATGCTATCATTATCATTATGTCATCATGTCCAACAATGTACAATCTGAAACAATTGCGGGTTGTAATGTTTCATCCAAATCAAGCCAGGTCAGAGGCCCTAAGGGTGGCTTGATTAACTCTAGACACCAGAATTGGCCACTCTCATTCAATAAGAAGAAGATCCAAGTCAAAAAGAGACGGTGCTGATAATTCTTCTTCTTTATTACTTTTGCTACGAGTGTATGAGGTTGACGGCTGATTATCGTTTTAAAACAATTAATAGAGTACATAAATGTACCTATATACTCTTATTCGTACCTCGAAGATCCACTATTTTCATGTGTCGCAGTTGGTGTCAAACCCAAACTAAATTTTGTGTGTGCTTTAGGATTGTTTTTCAACGTATTAGCTTCATATATAACTGAAGGGGATAGTATGAAATCTATTGTGTTCAAAACTAAAGATATGTTGGAAATAGTTGATGGTGTTCCTACAATTTTATGACGTTGCGATTGCTTTTGCGTGGAAACTGAGTGAGAGAAAAGGATGACAATATGTGTTACTGTTTAAAACCACAATAGTCATATTACTAACACACCTTATAGAGAGCGACTGGATGGTTTTGAACGAGAATAAAATGATAACTGCATTTATCATTATCTAGTCGAATATTTTTTCACTCGAACATAATTGTATGACTGTTTGTCATACCAATAAGTGGGAATACATTTTGATAATATTATATTAACACTTTATTCTAGTAATTGAAGACTTGTTTTAAATCTTTGAATACTATTGTAATATTTTGTAACTTCGTAAATAGCTGTATAAAAATTAGGAAAAAAATTGAGCGGATGTATTAGCACCCACAGATCCCAAAAATGAAATAACACTAAAACTAAGATAATGGCAGTTATCATTTTATTCTCCGGGGACGGCGAAATATAGTATATATTGTAAAACATCTAAGTAATGTTCCACTTGAAGACCTTGCGTCGACAATTGTTAGCAGAAGGCAGAGCTTCAATTTCTACCATGTAAAGTTTTGCATTAAATATGTTTGTTTAAATTATAATTATTTGATAAATTATATGAGATAACTCTCGACACTAGAGTAAGCCATTCTTTTAAGGCAAGTTTTGGGTAAATATTTTAAGTATCATTCATTAGATAAAATTTTTCAGACTCAATTTTACCTTATATACTGGCCGTTTTCTAATACATTTTTTAGGTAGTCTACCAAAAAAAAAAGTTAGGGGCGGAACAAACATCTGAACTGGTATTAAACTAAATAATAATACGTGAGTATGTTGGATAGAAGAGAATGTCTATAAGTGTCAATAACCGTTTCCATCGGTTGGTTATATTGTATTTTTAACTTTTTTCGACCGAAACCTAAACACTATTGTAAAACAACATGCAGTTCTCTACACGTTGCGCTTAACTGTTTTTTTATTGTTACTGCGAAATAATATCTACAAAAGCCAGTTTTCAGCTTAAAATACGATCATTGTATCTGTAATACGATTTTAGTTGCAAACAAAAATATTCTTGTAAAACCCAACTGTTTTGAAAGCCTTTGTCTTTGAAAGAAAAAACAATATCAATTTACTTTGAAAAAGAAAGCTAAAGTACATTTTTAAGTTAAATAGAAAACTAGAAAACAGTTGTAAAAGTAGATATTCCAGACATATTATATTGCATTTTCTAAGAATTTTGTTTTTAGAGTGAGTTTTTAACCAAAGATATTTTTGATAGAAAATATAAGAACGCAAAGAGTTGAAATGTTACTTTTACCTTTATGTTACGCGTGTCTCTATTGAAAAACTGTTTTTATTTAATGGGATTGGTATATTAAGTGTGACGCCTAGTACATACAGAAGTGAGACTACATAGTTAATAAAGAAATCTCTTCGCATGTAACGTCGTCGTAGTATAATACAATTTGCATATTTTTCAACTCAAATTAGTTTTTCTCACTGACTGCTCTAAGCGATTTTTTACTCTATAATGTTTGAAATTTAAATAAAACATCAGACTGTTTGACCGACTAATTACTTTTTCTATGCATATTTTTACTTTTATTCTCTGAAGAAAATGTTTAATCATTTTGTAAATTTTGTTTTTTAGATTTACTAAATTAAAAAGGTTACGTTAAACATTTTTCAAGTAAAAATGCATAAATACGCAAAATAAATTTTGTTTTACCATTTCTTTAACTGTAGGTATCAAATTCTTGGAAAACGAATTTTTAATTTCAACTGATATATGGCAAGTGAAATATTTCGTTTAAAATGCGTTTTGAAATGGACGATAAATTGTGTTTACGTTGCTTTTGAATGTGGTAGTAAAATATAGTTTGTATTTTTATTCTTAATCAAGCAGTCTGTTGTGAATAATATGGAGCGTCGACCCTCGTAATATCGAATTGAACTATCGTACGATACATTTAATCGATACTTACATAACTTAGCACAGAACATCACTAGTAAGTAGTTTCATTTAAGAATAAACGTATTGATCAGCTGTTTGAAAATTGGGGAACTGCTACTGGAATAAGCAACCATTGTACTTACTCTCCACCTTGGAATCAACTTAAGTAACACGTATGTATTACCTATAAAAAGTAGAAAAACAAATATGGATAAGAACTAATTTAAAAAACGGAGCTAAGCTGCAATTGAGTCAATCATTATCTCAACACAGTAACAACACCTCACGAAGACTACATACTACACATACATATGTAGTAGCTTTTGAAAGTAATACGACTCTAAATATTAATATTATTATTGCTTCCAAAACGAAACGTTAACATATGGAGTCAGTTTTTATATTAGGCGTCATCATAACCCAAACATAAAGAAATGTACCTTTATTTTATTTCAGACGAAACTATATTCTGCTTCCCAATTACGACTCACCCATTTCCTATTACGTATGCGGCCTAGAACCGAACAAAGCCCCTTTACGGTCTTGTTTATCGCCACCACAAGGCATTCCTAACAAAATGCCCGTTTCACCGAGCACTTCGAAAACTTTCTTTTGAGCACCCGTTTGATATTTCCCTATCGACTTTCGCGCGATAAACTCAAAACATCGACACCGAAACTTTCCCCAACCCTAAAATGAAACCACCGCGAAGACTCAATTGATTTTTATTCGATAATCATATTCCATTCGGAGAAAATCGATAACACTTCACTTAGAAAAACTGATCTCGTACATCTATTTACACACACGTACAATTAGTATTTTACATGAAACGCTTTTTTAATGCGGTGCGTAGTCAGATGGGATTAACTGTCACACTCTCATTTCGTCGATGGCTGCTTGCGGGAGGGTGGCGTGCAGGGCCCCCTTGCCCCTCCGCAGGGTGGCGTGCGGGGGGTGGGGGGGCGCCCGCTCCCCCTCCCGCGGCGAGCTCTGCGCCGTCGACCCGTTCGCAGGCTGGTATTTCTGTTGCCTCAACTCTTGCATCGGAGGCGAGTTATTAAAGTGGCCCACATTCTTGGGCATCGTTGCGTAGCTCCCCACTTGGGGATAATTCACGTTCGGTATCCGAAAACTGCTATTTCTGCTCCCCAACTTGCTCGGGAGCATCATGTTGTCGATACTCATGCTCGGGCTCGGCGGAGATTTGGGGACATCCAGCGGCCCTTTAAAATTTAGGCTCGATAAATGGGCATCGCTGCCCATCATTTGTTTCTTTCTGTTATGTCTCTCTACGTCGACGACTAAGCTAGGCGCGTGGGTCGGATCCATATGATAATGCGAATGCTTCCCCGAGATAGTCTCGAAATGTTTCTCGTTGAATCGCTGCTGTTTTCCGCGCGACCTGGTTTTATCTCTCTGGTAATAGACGCCTGCAAATATTAGCACGTTGAGTATGAGTAGGGAGCACCCTATGGCTATAGTGACGCTGAGCGCGGTGGAGTAGGCGGCGTAGCCGGCCGCTTCTAAATTAGCTAGAGTGTGGTCGGTTGTGTTTGGTTGGATGTCTCTCGGTATGATTGTAGCGCACGTTGCGAGGATGGTATCGACGGTGGCGAGAGCCGTGTCGGGGTAAATAGAGCCGTTTCTCCTAATCTGATCGTTTTCGTTCCCGTTGCGAGCTAGCGGGTCGGGGCGGACGATGCCCTCGTATAGGTCCTGTTCGTTGTGGTTTTTGAATAGGTTGTGTCGAGCTGCCACATCCTCCATTCCAGCTCTATGCAGCTCGGGAACGAGGCGGAGCCATACTGATAGTTGGTGCGCTCGGTAGTGGTTTTTCAGACGTGGCTTCATTCCTGTTGACAAAGTTTTTTAGGTTAGACTTTAATAGATAAGAAAACATAAACTGTTTGATAGGTACTGGGATTACGCTTTAAAACTAATTTAGGAAACATAGAAGTGTCCAGTAAGTTTGTGTGTGGGAATATCAGATTGCAGTAAAACTTATATTGAATATTGATTTCCTGTGTTAAGTCATTACCAGAGAATTCATGGAAACAATCACAAGTATGTATATTGCCCTTTTGTTATTCGTTTGAAAAAACCTCCTTCAGATATTTAAAAAGGTTTCTCTTCAAACGAAAATAATTTAACACAATGGCTGCCAAAAATAACATATTATTATTATTATATAAAGTATGATACGAGGTGGTTTCAATTTATACATAATGTACATTATCCGCCCACGACGACGGGAGTTGAAATTGATACGATAAAACCGCTTTTTAACCACCTTTCGAATTCAAAAGAGGTATGTAATATATAATTATTTGTTTTTTTTTACGATTAGTGTACTTCGTCTTCTAATCGAATGAAAGTGGCCAACTCTGATGTCAAGAGTTCATCAAGCCGCCTTAAGAGCCTCTGACATGGCTTAACGACTGCCGTACTAGACAAACAGCCGGGACATACGTTTAGTGTTGTTACATACATATAAAAGACGTGAATATTTTGATCTTGTATTTTTATATACCTATACACTGGATAGAGAGGCATTTGACATTATTGTCACCTGAAGTAATACTTGCACTCGCAAACATTGCAGACCAAAGTGGAGCAAAACTGCTCTGGAGTGGAATTAGCTCTCAATCGAGGCTTCTGTAACACACTGTTTGGTGCAAATTTCATATATTATTCGTACTGAAACTTTGGAGAAATATGTAGTGTTTTTCCGCTGCGACTGCTCCTTAACCGACATCAAACAACAAACTTGATGGTTTTTTTGCTAAAATTGGCCAATTTTGGTAAATCTCGAGATCCACGGAGGCCACGTTGGTTAGGAGGTGAGGTGTGGCGGTGGTATATGGAGGAACACACCTAAAAACCATCAAGTTTGTTGTTTGATGTCGGTTAAGGAGCAGTCGCAGCGGAAAAACACTACATATTTCTCCAAAGTTTCAGTAACAATGGATTTCCGCAAAGTAACGCCTGATTCAATATCTTATATATTATTCGTGTTAAGTGTTAAAACACCTATTGTGTTTTAGGTATTTCGATAGCAATATTAAGCTAAAAAAATATTAATCAAGCTTAAATATTCCCTGTAAATGAAACTGAGCCAAAAGAGGTTAAATATTTAATACATTTAAGGAATTCCTTACTATTTATAAGAAATTTATCCCGACGTGTAACAAGAGGAAACATTCTCTGTTTAATTAAAACACTGAAATAACGGACAGAGATTACTACCAAGCTGTGTAGATTCTGCACTTGAAATGTTAAAACAAAACAAGTGTGCGTTAATGCCCGACTTTTCGAGTGAATTAGATTTGTATTTTTAAAGCAAAGTGACTAATTAATTTATCTATCTATATATATATATATATATATATATATATATAAAACTCAAAGGTGACTGACAGATTAACTGATATAGTGATCTATCAACGCACAGCCTAAACCACTGGACGGATTGGGCTGAAATTCGGAATGAAGGTAGAAGTTGTGACGTAGGCATCCGCTAAGAAAGGATTTTTGGAAATGCCACTTTTAAAGGGGTGAAATAGGGGATGCAAGTTTTACTTCTTAATGCGAGCGAAGCCGCGAGCACTTACTAGTTATCTCATATGTTGGTATACAAAACTGTTGAAAACTGATTTTTATCAGTACGGCAGTCATAAAGTTAATATTTTTGTAGTAACTATGATGGTCTGAAAATTTTGACAACCGACATAGCCACTCTCACAAACTAACTTACTGAAAAAACTTCGGACAATGACTTTCTTAATTCCACACAATTTTTTTTTTTACATACATACATACATACATACGTATTGCTAATTTCTCTAATTATTTGAACTATTTTCTACCGTATTTACAATTAAAATAACTCAAGCATTAGGCCAGTATGTGGGTCATGCTGCCCTCTGGCAGTGGGCCGGAGCACTTAGACTATCATTATTTCTTTTTTAGGGTTTTCTAAAGATTTTCGAAATGCCCTTTTTTATTTTGTAGTTTTTTTTCTTACTTTACAGTTTTATTATTAGTATGTTTAGTTTTTTCCCCTGCTTTTAGCAGGGTAATCTACGGTTGATCCAAAGAGTAAGCATGTAAGAAGTAGGCACAAAGGTTGTATAAAGAACCGCCGTACACCGCCCTTGTTACCGGAATCTGGCTTATCGTAACATGGCCACAGTTGAAATACAATGAGGCGGGGAACATTTGTGCGGTTTAAGACACAGTACAAAATTTTACAAGAAAAGAACTGTAAAAATACAAAATTATATGTGTGGAAGTATAGTTAAAATTATAATATTAAAGTTATTTTACTTTGCCCCAACAATTAGCCTATAGTTTACTTGCTTGATATCAGATACAAAAACTACACCCTTTCCAAGCATTCGGGTTTTTGACTAATGACGCTCGGCATTTCGCTATAAGATTTTGTCTATACAAGCATTTATATCGCTATAAATATAATAAATTTCGTTTCGTTTAAAATACAATCAACAATATCTAGATAATTAAATAATTATCAATCTAATCTCTCTTCCTCTCTCTCTCTCTCTCTCTCTCTTCGTAGATTTTATTGAAAGGTAATCTCATGACCGAGTATATCGTATAGGCATTTTATCTTAAAAAAATAAAAAAACTCGATCAAAAATAAAAATAAAACTTAGCTGTATTTTTTTACGTGGGATAGGTTTACGTTTGACTACAGCCTGCCTGATGTTAAGCATATACATATTGTATCGGTGCAGTTACGGTATTTTTAAACTGTGGTAAAATACCACAGTAAATATAGCAGTAACTTAGTACGTGCGCTGTGTATTCTTAATTCAAGACTGCGATACAACCCAATATATAGGATAGCTAGCTTTGTAAATAAGAGTACATATAGGTATGTTTATTTAGAAGTATACAATTGCGTATACGTGTGGTTTTTATTTATACCCGACGAGACGACTTTCGCACTAGCACCAAGATTACGATATTATTTGTAACGAGCTTTGAACCGAGCAAATGAAGATCTGAGATGAATGATAGTCAGAGAAATTTGATTAAAAAACAAAAGAAACTTTGTTGGAGAGAGTATCTGCATATACAGTAAAAATGTAATAATATGAACCTATGCCTATTGAATATATCTAAATATGGGTTTGAGAATGTATTTTATCCTCGACGTTCAAGCAGCTGAAACAGTTTAGATAAAATTTTGTAAAATGTACAAAATATCAATTATTGTATTCATTATTTTAAGCTCTGTACCTATGTTGAAATAGTTGATACAATAACAGGTATCATAATTTCTGTCCTTTATTATCATTTCACGTATATAATTCACATTACTGCATACTTGCAATGAACTCAACCAGATAATTACAAATCGTATCGTACATTTTAAAACAAGATGTCAAACCGTAGCGTCGCTACAGAAAACATTTACGTTTCAAGTTTAATTTACCGGAATGTTGCCTTAAAGCTAAAAGTAAAACCTGATGGAATGTAACATGAAACCGTATTAAGGGTAATTGCTTAATTTTAGTGTTGCCATTGTGTGGAATTAAGAAAGTCAATGTTTGGGGTAAATGTCTTTAGGTAAGCCATTTTAAAGGGAGGCAAAGAAAGATCAAGTGCATCATTATGAAAATACATATGTACGTAATATACAGTCAGCTACCTGATGTTGTAGTCATTGTGAACGTACTTAATTGAAAAATAAAGTCGGCTAATGAGTGGAAGTAATCATAACTCACAAGAAAATACTAAAAACAGTTATATCACACACAAAGTTCTTTATGTTGCGACAATACTGTGAAAATATTAACGAATTAATAAATAAATATTGAGGGACATTGCACACAGCGCCATCTAGCCCCACACTAAGCAAACGCTTGTGTCGTGGGTATTAGATAACGGATATAATACTTATATACTTTAATTTGAATTTATGATGAGAATGATGTTACGATCTTTAATTATTGTTTGTGTAAGTTACTACTGGTTACAACACGAGAGATCATTTTCCTTGATTGTCTATGAGCAATAAAGTCATTTTTTTATAACTAGATATCACTAAAATTTAAACAATCAAGAAAATTTAGGATATATTTTTTTGGGAAAAATATTTTTTTTCTGTGCCAGTAACTCGGTATTCTCTCTTACTATCTCCAAACATTCATTTCATGCCCAAGACAACGCGAAACAACAATAAATCAACTGCGAGGTCTATTCTGGCTGATTCATGAGCCGCCTTATAAATTGAGCTGAGACGTCATCATTTTCATAATCAGACCCCTGTTTGCATTGTTTGGGACCGTAAGGGTAGATTTTGGTTAAATTGTTTTGTTGAGTCAATCCAAGAGTGGCATTCCATAAAGGGCGCTTCTGTGGGTTGGGTGACACATTAAATTGTAGGTCCCGGTTGCTTGTATAGTAAGGCAGTCGAAAAGCCATGAAGGAGGCCCTAAGGGCGGCTTGATAAACCCTCGACACCAGCTTTGGCCAATCTCATTTCATAAGAAGAAGATTAAGAAATTATGTTCTTTGTATAAAGCAAGTGAAATATATAGAAATTTACCATTATTAAGTATGTTTAAACTTTATGATACAGGAACATCCTTGGGCAGAGTAGTGCACAAACTAAACCTAAGTTTTTACCAATTTTACCAATTAATAGTAATAAATTCTACTGTACACGCAAGTTTAAATCACAGATATAAGGTAAAATTACTACATAAGATTAATACAGAGTGCTGACTTATCACTTGGAATGATCTCTTCCACAACATTATAGCAACGTAAAGTCGACGTTTACACTGCTAGACATTTCTAGAAGGTCTTTTAGCACTTCAATTTACCTACGTCACATCTTGATGTCAAACATTAACGTGCACAAAATATTGCCACGTTCGAGATTGAATGGAAGTGAAGCGGAAAATTCATGAATATCTCATGCAAAATGGCGGCTGCTAGTTGATTTCTTGGCGGAATGTTTTTGCGTAAGCGGTTTTGATGAGGTGAGTTGTTTTGGAGTGAGTTTTGGTTGTGTAGCTTTGTGAAATTGATAGGCAGATAATACAAAATGAGTAATTTTAAAGAAACAATGAAATGGCAAATGTAACGCTCAGAAGACTTCTTGATAAACTGGTTTTTGAAGTGTTTTAGTATTTTTTTGCAAACGTGTTGCTAATTTAAGAAATGTATTTAAGGATATTACTACACAACTAAACTACTAACAAATGAATTGATAAATATGTTTTTTAGATGTGTTTTGTTCTCTTTTTGTATTATTGATAGTTTTATGTAACGATTAAGAATCGACGCGAAGTATATTTCAATTTGAAAAAGTCATACCTATCTTTCAGAAATTAATCATAATTAATTAGAATTTTGTTCATGATACGATTACTATGCCGGATTCTCTACAATTTTCTAATACCTACCTCTGACCACCAAAGTTTATCAACGCCTTACACACTAACTAATAAAATTTTAAACTGAATTTTTTATTCCATTTGGAACAAACAATTATAACGTTAAATTAAACTTGACAGCAAGTCACAAAGCAAACTCATCGAAATATTTGTTTGTTCACAAAATCGAACAACAAACGCTTTTAGCAAAATCAACACCCGACTTCGATGATCGAATGCATGATGGCAAAATATTATTATGTATTCTGTTTTGCAAAGAAAAACATTATTATAAATTCTATCAAGCCATACAAATACGCGACAAACTCAAATACAAAAGTTCCGACACGTACAAGTAAAGATGTAATAGGATTCTCCATTAAGATACCGCAATAAGAAATATTCTAAAATCGTCTAAGTTTTGTTATTTTCTTCATCTTTGTAGTAGGTACGAGAACATTAGTACCTTTTAATTCATTTATACACATAATGATATTGACAAACAATGTGCCAACTTATATTATAAATTTTCATTGGTATAACCTAATCAAACTTGATTATTTTATTCTGTACCACGAGTTTTGATCAAGATAATTAAGGGATTTTTGTTTTGTTTTTACAAGAACTGATCACTGCGTACATTACTCTTTTAAAATCATTGGTTCATTTCTCTTTTTTGCTATTTTTTTTTATTGTCGGTTAAGGAGCTGTCGCAGCGGTTAAACACTACATATTTCTCCAGAGTTTCAGTTACAATGGATTTCCGCAAAGTAACGCCTGATTCATTATCTTATTACTATTTTTTAACCAAGGCGGTTACAATTGTAAATTGTTAAATTATTGACTGTAAAATAAGTATGTACCTATATGTCCAATTGAACTACTACCTAAGCGATGATTGTTTTTAAGTCATGACGAAAAAAAAAATTTTTATCTATCAATCTATCGGAGGTAATCTACGTACATAATACACTGACCTATTTCCAAATGCTTCTTTCGCGGAATTTGTTTCCTCTTACGAACCGTGGAATTCGATCTGTACTATTGTTGAGACTTTCACCAATACAGTGAGAATATAGAAGGCAATATAGGATAGTGAAAATAGAGCTTAGTAAGAGAGCTATAATTTGAATGATATATTATGGTAATGCAAATGTTTGAGATAACACGTATTTCTAGGCATTGTACGAGAATTTATGTTTAGGATACAAATGTAAACTTTAGGCTACCAAAATAAATTAAAACCAACAAACTGACCAGTGTCATGCAGTCGTCTCACAGCAAATATCAATGTTCAATATGTTAACTAAACGGTTTTCACTCACATGTAATTCGCGTGTGTTGTTTACGCGTTTCGGATGTAATGACACCCATCTTCAGAACGTGCGTTCTGAAGATGAAAACTGTTTTGTTAGCCTATTGATAAAATGACTCACGAAAGTTTGAATATTAAAATATCAATGTTTTTTTTAATTTTACAGAAAATTGGTGTAAATCTTGCTATTATTGTTTATTTTGCATATACGCCACTGTGAGATTCAAATGGATGAAGGGCCATAGGCGCTGAAATAGCTACATCAAAAGGCGTTTACTATCATATTAGGAACTAACAATTTAGGGGCATTTTTACGTTTCAAATTCAATCTTCTTCTTTTTATCGAATGAGAGCGGCTAACTCTGGTGTCGAGAGTTTTCAAACCGCCCTAAGGGCCTCTGACATGGCTTAACGACTGCCGTACTAGACTAACAGCCGGGACCTACAATTGTCAATAATGTCTGATAATTTTTTGTTTGTCCAAAAATAAGCAAGAAAACTGGCTTCCTCAATAAACTAACCAATTTCCAAATACTTCTGATGCGTTGAGTCGTATTCCTCCCAGACCACTCCTCGGAACTTGTTCCTCTCTCGGGAGGCAGGCAGCAGGGCCTCCTGACGGGTGTTGTCATTAGGGTTCCTGAAAAAAAAAAAAAAAAAAAAAAAAAAAAGGATAGGATATAGTTGGTTAGATGGTTTGGAAGTTACCCACTTCACATTTAGAACTAAAAATGTATCATAAAAAACTGTCTGAATTTTCTTTACTAGCAGATTTACTTGTTAAATATGTTTTTATAATTATACCGTAGTTAGAATGTTATGTGGGCTGTGTTAAACGTACCAATCAGCTTTGTCATTTAAAGTGATACTTGATTAAGCACTGAGACTATACATATTGACGATTTGTTTAACTATTTTTTATTTATTTATTATTAATACCTTTTATTGTTTAATCATTCCTCCAATCAACATGTTCATTTATTATACTCACGGATGTTTTAAAACAAATTATAATATAAACAGGGAGCAGAATTTTCCCCGTCGTTTCTTATATTATTTGAGTATTTCAAACAAGATTGATTTCACATTCTTCTTCAAATGATTGAGTTAAATAAAATGAGCCGTTAAGGAAAACCGGTAAAAGAAACACTTATCCTGGGGCTTACATGGTTTTGATTTCCATCAAGTTTTGTTGAGAACAAGACATTTTGCCTAATTTGTTTGATGTTTTCTTTGTAAATACTGTGCTGTTTGTATTTTTTTCCCATTTTGGTACTCATGTTTATAGAAATTAGACGCTTCATAAACGAAATAAAAGACTAAATGTGGCCTTACGTTAAACATACGTCGTATGTAAGAAATCTTACCCATTCTTAGCAAAGTTAGCCACAAACAGCATGATGGACTCAGCCAGCGCCACCTCCGACTTGGTGTAGTTCCGCGGGAAGTGGCCGAACCCATCCACCAGCGGGGCTCCGAATATGTAGGGGAGCTCCTCGCCGTGCACTGCTCCTGTTCTCTGGAACAATAAAAAAGATAGGTAAGTTTGAATGCACTAAGAAATCTCAGTAGGATCTAGATAAATGGCTAGAAGACTGTAAGAAGTGGACAAAACTGAGCTATCCGTATCTTAAAACCGTAGCATGTGTTGGCATGCATGTGTAGTTCACTGCAAAATGACGTATAAACATCGATACGAAAATGACACCTTATGAAGATGGTAAGATAAGAAAAACTAAAGATTCTGGTTCAAGCACTGAGTTACAAGTTAGTTTCATGTTGTACATCAATATTGACGATGGACAAAATTATGTAAACTTTAGATTAATTCCAGGACAAGAATTAAAAATTGTACATAACATAACGTTCAGAAAAAAACATAAATAGGAATGAAAAGTTCAATTTAAATCACAAAAGCGTCCACTAAGCAGGTTCATTTATTGCAAAACAAAGGCGCATAAAAATTCGTGTGAACCGACGATAGCACAAATCCTTGCAGGATTTATGTCCAGACTAGAGAATCCGTAGACAAAAATAAATTAAAATTGCAACAGAGCTTTGCATTTTTATGCGTTGGAAATAATATTTGTGAGAATAAAGTTTTTGAACTGGGATGTGTATTTTTGTCTGGAAACTTACTTTCACCATCGTGTAAAAAGTTTTGGAAAAATAACATGAGCGTAACATGAAAGGTCACAATATAGGTGGAATGAATACATACAATAGTACCGTGTATAATAAATGGTAAGTATTTTTACCATGTACTGAATAATGTTTGCCGACACGATTATGTAACTTAATTTTTTTAAATTAAAATAGTTTTACACTATTTTGCTACAAACGTGTTATTTATTTAGTAAATAAATAAGGTAGAATATAATAGAAAATTCTTTATTTAAAGAACTAGTTCGATTTAAATTTGTCTGGCAATCTGGCAGTCGTTAAGCCATGTCAGAGGCCCTTAGGGCGGTTTGAAAACTCTCGACACCAGAGACGTTCACTCTCATTCGATAAGAAGAAGAAAAATAGATTTAAGCATACAAAATGCACGAAGCTTTACACAAAATGCTTATTCTGGTTGCAGACTGCACCAAGAATCTTCGACCACTATAACTAAACTAAAACCCAAAGGATTAGCATAATCCTGCCGCAGCCACCAGCGTAGCTATATTCACGAGATTCATAAGCTAATGCTCGGCTGTTTTTTTACATTGCTCGATACATATATTACTAAAACTTTTTTTTAAATAGATAATTTCGATTACTTGCATATATTACTAAAATTTTTTTTAAATAGATAATTTCGATTACTTGCTCAAACTTACGTAAAAGTAATAAAACTTTGTACTGAAATTATAAAATTTTGCTAATCAAATGTAATGAAATGTATATTAGTTTTGATTAGCTACTGTCGTAGAACGA
This sequence comes from Macaria liturata, assembly GCA_964023185.1. NCBI lineage: Eukaryota > Metazoa > Arthropoda > Insecta > Lepidoptera > Geometridae > Macaria > Macaria liturata. The sequence continues at coordinate 1,247,479 of OZ026829.1, forward strand.
ACAATCTTTACATATTCCAACAATTAATCTCCTCGACCCCCACCAACCCAGGCCCCCGCGCCCGTGTCCCGGCGGGCCGCTCGCGCGGTGGCGCGCAGTCTGCGTGCTGCCGTGGTCCCAGAACATACGTTATGAAGATGGATGTCATAACTATGATATTATATGCCTAACTGAGACTAACTTTAATGATAGTATTTTTGATGGCGAATTTATTGATGATCGATACAATGTTATTAGGCGTGATAGGTACACGACTAATATTCGTAAAAACGATGGGGGCGGTGTACTGTTAGCTATTAAAACAGATATCAATTTTACTCGCAAGTGTTCATGGGAATCTAAATTAGAGGATATCTGGATAAGTATTGAACCAAAATGTAAAAATAATAAGATAATTAATATTTGTTTATGTTATCTGCCGTCTCATTTATCTAATGTAGAAATGTGTGAATTTTATGATAACTTTCAAAGAGTTATGCTCCAAAAAAGTGATTGTGAGGAATACCTTTGTATTGGCGACTTCAATACTCCATTTATAAATTGGTCAAAATCTACTGATTCAATAATAATGTTACCGGATGAGCCCCGCGGCCCGAGAGCGGAACTTTTAACTGAGAATTTGACTATTTGTGGTCTATATCAGTTTAACAATATTCCTAACAGATATGGTAAATTCCTTGATCTTGTTTTATCTACTTCAAAATCCTTGGAAGTGTATGGCTCGGAACCTCTTAGTAAACTCGATAGATACCACCCTTCTCTTGTTATTGACATTACTTCGCTATCAATAATGGTCGAACCTGTAAAACAATTTAAGCCACGTAAAGAGAGGCGTTTAAACTTTAACAAAAGTAATTATGCAGATATATGCTCTGACTTGAACAATGTTGATTGGCATTACACTTTAAATAGTCAGGATATAGACACTATGGTAAGTCAGTTCTATAACACGCTCAATGACATATTAGCCAAACACACGCCATTGACTAAACCGATGTCTGGTGATTTACCTGCCTGGTTCTCGCCTGGACTTAGAAGGTCCCTTGTTGAAAAACAAAAACATCACCACCGGTACAAAAAGTTCAAAAATCCACGAGATTATGATACTTACTCTATGCTGCGCCAGCGATGCAAGAGGCTCATTGATCATGACTATGATACTTTCTTAAAATCGGTAGAGGCTTCCATTGAAGGTAATAATATTAAGCACTTTTGGCGCTATGTTAATAGTAAAAAAGGTAACAACTCCATACCGTCTACCATGTCTTTTGGTGGCAAAACTACAACTGATCAGAAAGAAATATGTGACCTCTTTTCATCTTACTTTAGCTCTGTATTTGTACCGATAGATTCCACTTCTGACAATATATCCACTCTACATGTCGCTAACCCTTCAGTTGACCACACCAGTGCTTCTATTTCAATAAATAACGTGATAAGCAACATTTCTATAACACGCGCTGAAATTCTTCGCAAAATTAATAAACTCGATGTCAACAAGGGAGCTGGGCCAGACAAAATACCTCCATTCGTTATTAAAAATTGTAGGAAAAGTCTGTGTACACCTCTTCTAATTATCTTTAATACCTCATTACGTTTAAGCATCTTCCCGACACAGTGGAAAACAGCGCACATTGTCCCTGTATTCAAGTCAGGTGACAAGTCGCGATGTGATAATTACCGCCCTATAAGTATACTTAGTTGTTTAGCGAAATTATTTGAGTCTTTGGTCTATGATGTTTTATACTTTCATATATATCCGATTTTATCCACCAGACAGCACGGTTTTATTCGCAATAGATCCACTACTTCCAATCTACTCGAATACAAAAATTACTTGTGCAGTGCATTTGCCAAACGTATTCAAGTCGACAGTATTTATACTGATTTTTCTAAGGCTTTTGACAAAATAAGCCATAAAATCTTAATTATAAAATTATCAAATTATTACGGCATACATGGCAACCTTTTGAGATGGGTTGAGTCATATTTATCTAGACG